>CM053793.1:7258817-7378817 GCA_028749045.1 Cupressus sempervirens | reverse complement strand
TGGATTACACTCCAGTCACCATGATGGGACTAAAATGTTTATTTATTTCTTGATGATGTCATGTTGTGACATGTTTTGACTCAACCATTTTGGAGTCTTCGATCAGTATGATTTTGAGATATATTTTTTTTATTGAGAACCAATGGATACTTTTGATTATTAGTGATACCTTCAGTTGCCAATAGAGAACTGTTGTGGTCATGATTATATATGGATGCTTTTCATTTGCTCATGGAGATTTGATGCTCTTTTTATGGATTATCTTTTGGTATTTCTTTCCATTCACTTGTATAGGATTGTGGTGATTTTGAGATTTATGATTCCATGAGCCTAGGGTAGGTTATCTACTTGTAGTGTCGGGAAGTGGCTTGCAATGGCGGTCAGGGCCCCAAGTGGCTGCCAAGTTAACTCATTGTAAGTTTTATTAATAAGTAATAACATTTACACTAAATGGGGATTAAATGAACCTAATAAGATAATTGTATATTCTCACCCATACCTCGAGTGCTAGTATAGACTAGGATGGGAGTAGGGAGAACGCTTGGTTGCAACCTTGCATTTCGTAGTATGCCTTGTTAGTATGAGAGGATACTAGTGGCCACACAGGGATCACTAGGAGGTTGAGTTCTATTGAGAGACTGCCAGGGTAACTCTAGCATGATCTGTGCAATGACACTTTGCCGCTTGCATAGTAGGTTTCCTACATGTCTTTGTGTTCCTTTGGGATTAGATGTCATTTTGTGATTGGAACCTTTGAGTTAGTATACTTTTAGGATTCCTGGACTTATAGAGCATTTATGCTATGTGATTTTGATAACTTGTTTGGGACTTGAGATTATCTCCTCAGAACAGTGGGAGTGGACCATTTAGGTTCCACGTGGTCGGGTGGTAGTGCTTTATCACTCTTACCATTTTAGATTTGTCTGAGACACTGTGGCTGATGCATTCTTTGTTGGAATCTATCTTCATGAATTATGATGGTGGATATGTATCCAAACATTGATGATTTGCATATGTTAGATGATTTTATCTTATGCTTTACTTTGCATGTTAGATTACTTTCTACATATGATGTAGTATGATTTAGGAGTGGCATTCCTACTATGTTAATACTAATGATCTCTTCGTTGATTTGGAATGTTATGCACAAAGGTATGGCTAGGATCTACAATGGTCTAATGATGCTATTTACAATCGAGAGGAACCATGCACTTAGTTAGTTATGTTTGTAATTTATAGTTATATCCTATGATGATGTATCATGTATGACATGTGGTTTCATTTACTTTGAAGAATTTGCATCATGGATTTAGAATAGGATGATGTATTTTATTTTTAAACATGTATATTCTTTTAAGCCTTTCGTATCCTGTGTCATGTATAGTGGATGATTGACCATTCCAAATTTAATTGCCAAGAGGAATTCAGAACAAATGTGTAATATGGACATTGGACTTCTTAAATTATTCTTTCATGTGGATATGGTAGTGGTTAGACTTTGTATTAATTAGATTAAATGTGACTCGAAGTCTTGGGATCCTTAATAAATGTAACTTGTTATCTATGTTTTTAGTTGTATGCATGTTATTACTTCTGCTACTATGTGTTTGATATGAATGGTTTATCTTTCATTTTTTTAGAAATAAAATTGTTTGGAAAACTTAGTAAAATTTTAGGTTAATTCTTTTGGATCCCTTGGCAGGGCATTACATCTCTCAAAGGTTTTAGAGAGTTACCATAGCTAATAACTCCATCATTGTGCTATGCAACTTTCTTGTCAAATCTTGTCATGCAACATTTTCAAATTGCTAACAATTTTTTACAACTCCTAGAAAAAATTTCATGTAATAATTTAAAACTTAAAAATAGGCCTATTATGGTCTACTAATGATGTCTAATCTTGATTTGGCCTTTAGAACATCAACTTACTTGATTTGGAGGAATTTGGCTCAATTGACAACTTTTGCAACAATTGACATCTTTTTGACATCTTTCCCAACTTTGCATCAAATGACAAGAAATGACCTCCAACCTATACAAAAAGATGTAATAATTCCTCGTAAGAAAAATAAAACTCAAAACAAAATTTTTCCCAAACTTCTAGAGCATAAGACCCATAACCCAAATCTTGCTTCCTAAAAACCTAAACACAAAGCAAGAAAAAAGATCTAGAATGAGTTGAGCCTTGTCAAATCCATATAGGAGAAAAATAGCATGACCTTATAAGGTAAAAATACACCCAACTAACTTGGCTAATGTTTTGACAAGATAAAAACCAAAATGAGGAACTAGAACAAGGAGTTAGCCAAGGTACCCCTGCACCATACTCCTCTGAGCACAAAGAGTTCAATCCATCATTGGATTGAGAAAGCTGGGGTCTATGCCCAAATTCTTGAAGTCTACTTCCTTGATCCAACTAGCCTTTGCATTATCTTTTTCATGTCACTTGACAAGGTGCTCTGAATAATTCTTTGTCCTAGTATGCTTGTGAACTCTTGAGTCAAGTACCCTTTCAATTGTCTTAGATGGTGTAGGAGGTAGGTTCATGTCTAATACCTCTTGAATGACTTCCCTAAGTCTATAATCAACATATAGAGTAGGTCCTTTGTATTTAACCAAATATATGACATTGAGAATTGGAGATAACTCTATACCTATAGGAAGCTCCACCTTGTAGGCATTGTTGCCATACTTGCCTAGTATTTTGCAAGGTCCCATCCTTCTCATCTGAAGCTTATGAGCAATTCCCTTCTGCAACCATTTTTCATAGATGAGCCATCATAAGATCCCTAACTTGGAATTGGACATCTCTTTTGCTATCATCCTCCTTATGCTTGAGTTTCTCAACATTTTTAGTTAAGGTCTTCCTCACTGTTTCATGGACTTCCCTCATGGAGTGGGAAAATTCCTCAACATTTCCACTACCTTTTGCACCATCTTTAATCTCCATTAAATCAAACACCCATCTAGGATCCAATCCATAAATAATTTTAAATGGAGTTTTACTAGTTGATCTATTAACTATAGCATTATATGAATATTTACCCTGGCTAATGAGTTAATCCAAAACTTATCCATATTCCTTTGTAAGGCACCTTAGCAAGTTGCTTGGACTTCTATTTACTACCTTAGTTTTGCCATCTATGTGAGGATGATAGGAAGATCCAAAATATATATTTGTGTCTAGTTTTTTACACAAGCTCTTCCAAAAATGGCTCATGAACTTTGTGTGTGTATCTGAAACAATATTTAAGGGTAAGCATGGATTCTTACCACCTCCTTATAGAAAAAATGTAAAATTTGGAAAGCACTGTAGATTATTTTACAAGGGATAAAATGTTCCATTTTACTAAATTTGTTCACTACAACATAAATATATGTGAACCCTTGCATGGTCCTTGGTAACCCTACCACAAAGTCCATACTTAAGTACTCCCATGGCCTACTAGGAATTGGAAGGGGATGATAAAGGCCTACATTGGAAGATGTACCTTTTTCCTTTTGACATACCACACAACATTCAACATATTGTCTAAAATTCCTATTCATTTTAGGAAAAAGTAGAAACTAGTGACTAACTCTTGAGTCTTATTGACCCCAAAATGACCACTAAGTGCTCCATTCTATTTTTATTGAGTCAAATTTTTCCTCATTGATACCCTAGGAACACATAGTTGATTCCCTTTAAATAATAAATTATTTTACAAAGTGTACTAAAAAAATTCACCATAGAAATTAGTCATGTACTCCTTACATACCTTGTAAATGTCTACAAAATCTTCATCATCAAGATATAGGTTCTTGACACTATCAATACCAATTCTTTGCAAGTAGAACCTCTTGTACTATTAGGAGTCTCTTGCTCAATGCATCAACTACCTTATTTTGCACTCCTTTCTCATGCTTGATGTTGAAAGTGTAAGCTTGTAGGTATTCCAACCACTTCATATGTTTGGTACTAAGCTTGTCTTGGGAGTTAAGGAAATTGAGGGCTTCATTATTTGAATATACCACAAAATCTTTTGAAAGAAGATAATACCTTCTCTTTCTTAGAGCTTGGACTAAAGCATATAACTCTAAGTCATAGGAAGAGTACTTCCTCTTTGCATCATTGAGCTTCTCACTATGAAAAGCCATTGACCTTCCTTCCTTCTAGCATCACACTCCACTATGAAGAGTTTGTCAAAACTAGGCAAAATAAGAACGGGATGAGTAGATATCCTCTTCTTAAGTATTTCAAACCCTTCATTTTCTTTAGGAGTCCAATGAAATTTTTTCTTCATTCCACCTTTGATGGTCTCTAACATAGGAGCACAAATAGCACTAAAATGTTTGATGAACTTCCTATAATATTGGGCCAAGCCATGAAAACTTTTCACCTCTGTTGCAACTTTAGAAGTAGGGGAATTTAGGATGGCATCCACTTCACTTTGATCGATCTTGAGGTTCCCTTAAGGAAAAAATAAATCCAAGGTACACTAGCTCATGAAGTCACACTTCTTCAAATTTATCATTAGCTTTTCTTAATGTAATTTCTTGAAAACCATTTTCAAATGTTTAATATGATCCTCTCTAGTTATACAGAAAATTGATATGTCATCTAAATAGACAACAAAAAACTTACCAATGTAGTCCTTTAATACCTCATTCATAAGCATCATGAAAGTTGAGGGAGCATTTGAAAAACCAAATGACATTACAATCCATTCATACAAGCCTTCTGTGATCTTGAAGGTTTTTTTCCATTCATCCCCTTCCCTTATCTTGATTTGATGATAACCACCTTTTAGATCTATTTTGGTAAAGTGCCTTACTTCCCCTAAGAAGTCCATTAGGCATTGAATCCTAGGTATTGGTAACCTACTATACCTAATGGTGATCCTATTAATGGATCTAGAATTAGTACAAAGTCTCCAACTTTCCCCCTTTTTGGGTGCTAAAATAGTGGGCACAACACAGTGGCTTATACTTTTCCTAATTAGGCCTTAGTCTAAGAGTTCCTAGATTTTCTTAGCAATTTCCTCATTTTGTTGAGGGATCATTTAATAGGAAGCATTTTTGGGGTGGGTGGCTCCTAGAATAAATTAAATTTGATGGCTAATAGGTCTCTTGGGAGGTAGTGTAGCAGGTTGTCCATCACTAACATTGTCCTTGTACTCATCATGAATTTATTACACTTCTTTAGGTAGCTCTATCTTCTTTTTTTCCTTGGCAACAACTTCTTGTTTAGGTTTCAACACTAAGGAAAACCCTACTCCTTCTCCTTCCTCCATGTCTTTAAGAGCTACCTTTCACCAACCATAATGATATTAGGACTTGAAGATTTCACATCTCCCTCTTCTATTAAGGATTGAATCTTGAATGTCACACTTTTTTTCTTAAAGGAGTACATATTTTTGTTTCCATCATGCATTGCTTGTCTATCAAACTTCCATGGCCTTCCTAGTAGAAGATGACATTCATCCATAGGTAGAATATAATATAGTACCTTGTCCTTATACCTTCCTATTGAAAATTCCACCTACACTTGTTCAATTACATGAACATGTTGTCCCTTTATGAGCCATGTAACTTTATAGGGGTTGTTATGTGGGATTATTTTCATATTCAATTTTCTAGCTGCCTCTTCTAATATAATATTATCTGTGGAACCTGAGCCTTAATGATCATACCCACTTTTTCCATCATCTTCCACTTCACCCTGAATAGTATTCTTCTTTGGTTTGGTTCTTCTTTTATGGGTTCTTTAATGAATGTCCTTCTTATCATCAAATTACCTCCTCCTTCTGATTCTAAGGAAACTTCAGATGGATTGCTATTTTTATTATACTCTTGTTGTACTTAATTGACACTTTTTACACTCCCTTTTGAAGTAGAACCTTTCTCAAGGAATCTATTTATAGGGTGACCAAACTAGTTGCAGTGATAGCATTTCATAGTTGCAAAGTAGGATCCTCTACCTTGACTATTGCTTCTTCCTCTTCCATTGCTTTTAAAGCTTCTTCCCCTACTAAAACTTCCTCTATTTGAGTTCCCTTCTTACCTTTTAGTCAACTTAGTTTCCCCTTGGGACCTTGAATCTAAACCTCTACCACCATAATGGGTATGTGCAGGATCATAGTGTGCCAAAAACTGATGATTTGAGAAATATATAGTTCTAAAATACCTCAAAGCATTTCAAAATCTATTCCAAATTTTTTCCCATCCATCCTAATACCAAATAAAAAAATTTATACCTTTATAAGGCATTATATCTTTGGATACCAACCTTACATGCTCAACTTTAAAAATGTCTAAAAAATGTGTTTTTGGAATGTTCTTGTCTGTATTTTACTCAAACATGTATTTGACGACTTTTTTTCTCCCAAATTTGATGAAACAAAAAGGTTTTCTTAAGCATGTTCTTAGCTTTCCACAAATATAATTTCTATGAAATTATGATTTCAGTAAGTAATTATTACTTATTTTCCAATGAAGTGACGTATAGTGTTGATTGACACGCTGATTGAAAAACAATTATAACTTTCAAACCATACAACATTTTTTAAATCCAAAAGGTGCATCACATTCTATGGTTCTTCTACTATAAGGAAAAATAAATAATAAATAATTTTTTTTAGATTTTTGAATTAGTTAAGGTGGTCAGACACAAGAGTTTTTAAAATTTTAAAATACTATAGTAGAAAATTCATAATTAATTATTCATTTAGAATAAAAATACCCAAAAATATGCATCACATCTAGGCATGAGTCTACTTATTATATCTAGAATCTTATTAAAAAATATTATCATTTGATTTTGATTAAGGTGGTCAGACATATGTCTACTTCTTATTTTTGTCCTAAATTTTTTGTACTATTGCATTAAATTTAAAAATGTTGACCAATCAATTCTTATTTTTTTAAGATAACACGTAGTAGTTTAGAAACTAAATTAAATTTACTTCAGATTATTTTCTCTCAAGTTTTTGATAGAAAGTTCATAACAAGTTGAAAATTGCACATCAAATTGACATAACCTTGATTTGCTAATTTTTCATTACCACTTAAGGGCATAGTTTGGTTGACCATGATCCTGCATATACCTTAACCTCTTTCATTCCTCCCAACTCTTCCTGTATGTCCGCCTCTAAAATTGGTGTCTAACTTCTTTCTATTCTTCTTGTACAATTTTAGTGCCAATTGGAAACACTTATGGATTGTTGTAGGCATCCAAAGACTAATTTATTCTTGTGTGTTCTACTTCAACCCACCTAGATACCTAGCCATCTTAAGAGGTTATTCTTCTTGTATCCCTCATCTTAAATACAAATTCTAAAATTCTTCAGTATAAGTTGCCACATCGATATATTTTTGTTTTAGGCTTTGCCTTTTCTTGTGCAATTGAATTTTATAATCTTCAAGTAGGTTTGTTCCTTACCTTAGCCACCATGGCTTTCCAATTTGCAATGGGTTTCTTTCCTATATTCTCCCTCTCTTCTTGGAGGTACTTCCACCATGTTAGTTTTGATTCCTTAGCCTAGATTTTAATACCTTAACCTTTTGTGCTTTTGTAACACCTTCACACTTGAAGTGGTTTTCCATCCCTTTAATCCATTCCATCACAAGTTCAGTGTCCATCTTTGCACCAAACAAAGGGATTCCTTCTAGGTATTTCCTACCCAATTCCTTGATGGATTTTCAGCAATGGTTCCTCAATAAATGGAGGGTTTGGTTCAGGAATGATGCCTTCCTCATCAATCTTTCCTTTTCCTCTATCACTAGTTTCTCCATCTCGATCTTTCTTCTTAGCTACCTCAGCAACTTCCTCTAATTTTATCTTCATCTCCTCTAGTGCTTTCTCTAGGAGCCTATTCCTTTCCTTTTTCTCCTTCATCTCCTTAGGAAGCTCACCATGTCAATCTTCCCTACTGACTATTCACTATACAAAGACATGCCACTATCACCAAATCTTTGGTAGCTCTAATACCAATATGATGTAAATTGGATTGCTTCTTAAGCCCTTTTCTTCTTTAAGGACTCACCTAGGGTTCTCTTATAGACTAATAGGGTTCCTCTTTTTCACCCTAACCTCAAGAGAATTTCTATTCTATTCTCCAATATTGCCTATCTAGCTACACCAATGTTTTTACAACTTGCATCCACCATGGAGACACTCCAACTTGTTCTCCAGACTTTTTTCAAGAAGGGTCATTCTACCTTCAATAAGGAGTGAGGGATTCAAATTGAGGGATATTATACTTCCACTATACTCTGGGTCTCCAAATCTATAGGTTTCCCTATTGATTCATTGAAATTTGGTAAAATTGTCCTAATTAGGCCTCTAAACTTGAGTTTTACGCTATAACTCCAAATTTCCCTTAACAAGGTAGAAAAATAATCACCATTATGAATACCCTTTTGGGATTACTTCAAGATTTTAGAGGTTTCCAATTCTCAACTTGTTCATACACCCCAATTCTATATGTATGCCTACAATTAAGGATTTTAAGGGTTTCATATCAGCGTCTCCTAGGGTCTTCTAAAATCCTTAACAAATTTGTCTTGGAAACATCTCCTTCCATACATGGATTTCTCACACATCCCTAATCCTTATCCAACTCTCAGATTGAACTATCTATCATATTCAATCTATCAAAACCAACTTGCAAGAACTATGATCACCCAGCCATACATTGAAATCTTGCCTAGGGCATCACTCAAAAAATAACAACTATTTTGTCTAGACTTCTCCCTTTTTATGTACACTATAAAAGGAATCTACTTCTATATCCTTCAATATTCCATAGTGAGTGTTCATGTAGTAGAAAAAACTATAGAACATGATGATTAACTTATTGTACATGCTGCTAATGAAGTTTTCAAAATTGTAGAACTAGATGCTTCACATACTGCTGATGTACTTGACTTGGGGGCTGATGAAGAGGGCTATAGCTAGCCATTTTTCACAAAATTGCTAAAATAGGAACAACAAGTAGTCTATTTACAAATTCTTTTTAAACTACAAAAAAAACTCCTATAAAATTTTAATATGAATCAAAATATGTTGTAAAAACATGAACTACAAGGATCTAACACAAACAGTTTGCTTTCAATCCATTAAAGCATTTGTACAATTCAGAAACACACAATTGTCAATTATGGAACAATATTTTTGTGGCTTTAGTTTCAAAATTTACTTACTAAAACATCCAACCCTTGGAATGGGGTTCCTTCACAACTTTATAGGTTTTCTTGAAGGTTTCAGACATTTACCATAACTAACAACTCCATCCTTGCACTATGCAACTTTCTTCTCAAATCTTGTCATGTAACTTTTCAAAATTGTTGACAAGTTTTTGCAACTCCTAGCAACTTTTTTTATCTAACACTTGGAAACTTCAAAATAGGCCAATTATTTTCTCTTTATGATGTCTAAGCCTGATTTGGACAATTTGGCTCAATTGATAACTTTTGTAACAATTGACATCTTTCTCAACTTTGCATCAAATGACAAGAAATGACCCCCAAACTATGAAAAAAGATGTAACACTATCTTAGAAGACAAATTAAACTCAAATCCAAACTTTTTCTAGACTTCTAAGGTATAAGACCCATAACCCAAATCTTGCTTCCTAAAAATCTAAATACAAAGCAAGAAAAAATATCTAGAATGGATTTAGCCTAGTCAAATCCATCTAGGAGAAAACCCACATGACCTTCTAATGTCAAAACACACCCAACTAACTTTGATTAGGTTAGTACAAGCCAAAAACCAAAATGAGGAACTAGGACTAGGAGTTAGCCTAGGTGCTCCTGCACCAAAGAGATAATCAATAAAGAACAAATACTTAGCCTTAACTCAGATTCAAAGAAGAAGATTAAGGAACTTATAGTTAAATCCAAGCTATACTAGTGTCAACCAAGTAAATAGTAGAAGCGAAGAAAATTCAGTGCCAACTAAGTGCTAGTAAAAGATAGAGTAACAAAGAAGTTGGACCAAGTGCCTATAAATGAACCAAGAAAATATAGTGTAAGCCAAGTGATAGAAGATAGTATTCACCGAGTTATCTAGTGATGACCGAGGTTAAGGAGCACAATGTTGGCCAAGTGAATTCTTGGAATATGGAAAGTGTGTTGAAGATAAGGATTGATGAGATGGAAAATTTAATGCAAAGGATATCGTGTTTGAGTGTTTCTATGCATGAATTCAAAAATAATTTTGGAGAAGTTTCTAGAAGAGGAAGGAGGAAACAAAAAGATGGAAGGAGTCAATGAATTTTATTTGACCCTACAATCAATAGTGGTATTTAAGTGGCAAAAGATCAAAAGCTACATATTTAAAGATGCATAAGGGAAACCTAAAGAGATTGAGCCACATGTTGATGCTATTGATTGGTAAACTTGAGCAAGAGGCTGAGAAGAGTTTTGAAGAGGGGAAGTGTGATTGCTTGAAGATTTCCAAGAAAATTAGAGACAAAGATTATAATGGAGGCTAGTCAATGGATTAACATATGAGCTACATTGTGATTTGTACTTGAAATGTGAGTTGTATTCATTTAGATAAAACTACTTTCATTTTCTAACCATTGTATAAGTTTGAAATCTTTTAATCAAGGTTGACCTAGCAGTCATTTGTAAATCCTTTAATCAAGGTGACATTCAAATGGGATGTTCTTAAGTCCTCTAATAAGGCCACTCCTAATAGGGTGATTAAATCTTTTAATAGGGTCACACCTAACAATGTGTATTGTAACCTTTAGCAAGCTTGGATCCTAATAGAGCTCACTTCAAAAGAGTAAAAATATTGGTGACATGTTGCTAGTGGTTTTTCCCAAATTGGATTTCCATGTTAAATCTTGGTGTCATACTTTTGTGGATGTTATTTGCAATGTTTTATTGTTCATGTTTTACATTTTGCAAGTTTTTTATTTTTGGGAGAGTAAATTGCAAATTTTGTATTATTGATAAGTTGTTATAGAGACTAAGCTACTTAATTTTTATCTAAGTTGGTTATCAATAAGTTTTTATAGAGATCGAGCTACTTAATGTTCAGATCTAAAAGTTTAATTGGTACATTTGGACCTAAGGATAATTGATTCATTCCCCCCCCCCCCCCCCCCCTCGCTTAGTTATTGTAAAATATTATGACAAATTCTAAAGTTTTTGCATAGCGATTTATCTTGTGCATGCATACTTTTTGTGGCTGCATGATTTTATGATTTGTGAAACATCATTTGGTTTTTCATTAGTTCCTTTGATGATTGCATTAATGGATTTAAAGACATACTAGTATTGATTTGATTGGTTTCCTTCCTGCTCCCTTTGAAAATGTAATTTGTATATGCATTGTTACTATGACTTATGTCTATTTAGGGATTTGATTTTCAACAATTTTATTTAATTTCTTGTTACCCTATCTTAGAATTTTATTTTTGAACACATGGTTAGAATAGGAATTCATATAGTTTCATTGTTAGGAAACTTGCATTCAAATTAAAATCTGAAAATACAAAAAATATATTGATCTATGGTCATGCTTTTTTCCAACTCTGCAAACTTTACAAATACCACTAAGATACCCACCACTAATTGCCTATAGAATGGAAGGAAAACAATAAGGAATTCTATATCTAGTGAAGTCCGATCTCTTTTCCTTCCACCTATTAGGCTCTAGTCTATAAGAGCATTTGACTATGACCATCAGATGGCTAGTTGAGCATGCTTCTAATACATTTTATTTCTTTCTATAGGGTGCTTCCAACTCTCTTTGGGAGTAGGGTGTAGTTAACCATCCCTCACTCCTAGTAGGACCCTCATCTAAATATAAATATTTATCTTCAATTGAGCTACTTAGTAGGTTGAAAAACAACTATCTGGGACATTGGAGTTAATATTCCATCAAATTTTTAAGAGAGATATTTTCAAAAATTTCTGTCATTGACATCATGCAAAATGACTGCTCAAAAATAATATTATTGTGAGAGGAGAGATTACGAAAACAAAGAAACATATTGAGAAGTTGTGCACAAGCATAGAGAAAATTGAGAACACGTTATAGTGCAAAGATCTATTGGAGATAAGACAATAATTGAACATGTTGAAGGAATACCATAGAAAGGATCTAAAATCACAGAAAAAAAAGAACTTTTGAATCAACAATATAGTCAACATGCAGATCATAACAATCAAGTACCAAATCAATTTGAACAACCTAGATATCAAAGGATGCAATTCAATGAAAGATACTTTGCAAGAAATCAACTTAGACACATGAAGAAGTACCACATAGATAAGTAATATGAACCCATTTGTGGTTATTATTATAATGCCTCTATTTATGGACATAGATCTAGTGAATGTAGAAAACCTAATTAGAGATCAAATATGAGAATGCATGAAAGGACTAACAATGCAGCTAGTAGACCCTTGGGAATGAGTAAATTCAGTCTATATATGTGATTTAATTGGGTTAATGTTTAAATATGTTTTTAGAAGGTGTCTTAACATTAATACCTTTTGTCACTCTTTTAATCATATCTTTAGCTTGGTAGCTTCAATTTACACGTCATTATAGACATTGGAATTGTGATTTAGTCACCTTTCTATTTGAGTACCTTAGAAAATTGGTTTTAGTTTATCTCAAATGCCTTTCAAAGATTCTTTTCATCACATTCTACATTTAGTTTGATGTGGTAGACATGATTCCCTATTTCACCTTTTCTAAATGAGAAAGCCAAAATACGAGGGTATATAGCTACTCATGAAAATCATCACCTTTTAGTAAGTCTTAGTGATTTTTATTATCACTAATTCATATTTTACATAATAAAATTCTAATATTTCTTGTAGTGTTGCACATGTGGACTTGGTTATATCATTTTTCAAAAATTTACTTATGATTATCTTACTTTAGCTTGCATGTACATCTAGTATCATATACCAATAAAGTGGGGCATAAATGTATCATATTAAATTAGAAACACATCTATTTATGACCTTTTTTCTTCTCTTTAGTGTGTTTACACTTTACAATTACTCTTGGAGCACACACTTTCCCTTTTTCTCTCTTTTTCCTAGGAGAAACTGAGGTAGGACCTAATAGGTTCTCCTTGATTCCCCTTTTTCTCACACATGGGATGAGGTATGATCTAATTTCTAAGAATATACCTCTTTCTAGGCATTATTTTACATATCTAACCTCAAATTATCAAACCCCAATGCACATTACACCTGAAACTTCCACAGTTCTCAGTGTGGGAACAAAAAACCAGAAAGTTGGCTTCTTGGGGAATAGGTTGACCAAGTTGACCTATTTCAAGAAGAGGTTGAATTTAGTAAACCATGCCATCAACCTATTCATAGAGGATCTAGTGATTACATGTCTTGACCTATTTATTTATTTTTGGTTAATTCCCACCCACTACGATCAACATTTGTGGGGGTAATTTTAGAATTTCACTATAAAAGGAAATCAAACACAACATTTTCAGATGAAATAAGGATAGGAGAAGCACACATGTACAACTTAGTCTATTATAGAATAATTGTAAGGTAAAATCAAAGGCTAATTTCTTGTTGTTTTATTGCAAAGCGAGGTAGTCATTCACAATCATGCATTCAAATCATTATACAACACCATGTATACACAAGGGGATCATGAAGATGGTTAGAGTACTTTTAGGGGCTTGGTATGACTTCTATACTATATTCAAATCTAATCTTTTATCTTCACATCTTGCATACAATAATATGCACATGCACATTTACATGTTAGGGTTTCACTTGTAGAGTAAATTCTAAGCATTTTATCTCTTTTACATTCTAGATCTATAATCTAGGATACACAAGCAAAACATACACACACAAAAATATTTTTAAAAAATATTCATGGGGTGGAAACACCAAAATGAGGGGTTGACAAAGGAAAACCCTTAATAACCACCCACACATGCCATATCTGTAATAGATTTGCATGATATTAATTCAAAGACTTAGAATTTGAAAATACATCTCATGACCTTTCCAAAAAAGTTAGGTTGACCTAGCTATAGTGCCTGGAGAACACAATGACTTCATCCTCAAGGTTGACCTATTCTTGAGACCTCGATAGAAAAATCACTTTCTAGGTTTTCTATTTCATTCAGGGATACACATATAGATTTTTAGTAACGGGTCTAGATCTGCTATCTTTAGAAGGAAAAAAAAAAAAAAAACACCCTTTCTTACATATTTTGAGGTAATTAAGTTCTCCATCATTTTTTTTACTTATATATATATATATATATATATATATATATATATATATATATATATATATATACATATATATATATATATATATATATATATATATACATATATATATATATATATATATATATATATATATATACATATATGTATGTATGTATGTATGTATGTATGTATGTATGTATGTATATATATATATATATATATATATATATATATATATACATACATACATACATACATACATACATACATACATACATATATGTATATATATATATATATATATACATATATACATATATATGTATATATGTATATGTATATACATATATATATATATACATATACATATATATACATATACACATATATATACATATATATATATACATATACATATATATATATATATATATACATATATATATATATATATACATATACATATATATATATATACATATACATATACATATATATATACATATACATATACATATATATACATATATATATACATATATATATACATATATATGTATATATATGTATATATATATGTTACAATATATAATTTAGAATGTTTTCATAAATATGGTGTCTTTAATTATCTTGCATTATTGCTTCTCACATTAGATATAGTCAATCGAATAACATTGCATGGAAAAGGCCTTGCTTGTATACTTTCTTGATAAAACTTTGATTTTCATTTGCATCACTTTATCACATGGGTTTTCTAATCTAACCTTGGTCTTATTGAGAGTTATGCTTGGAATCCCCTCTTTCTCTTATAGTGAATGGCTTAGGGAGAAAGTGTTAAACTTGTTTCACTTAGTTTGCATTATCATATTCATTGATGTCATTTTCCATATGAACATTAACTTCTTTAGAAAAATTCCATAAACGTCTATAATGTATAGTTAACTAATTAAAAAATCCATGAAAGTCTATAATGTATAGTTAACTAATTAAAAAATCCATAAAAATAGTTGTCTTGAAATAGTCATTTGTGGGAATCAATTTTGGTCATTGAAACATGAAATGATTATCTCTCGTTGCATTTTTAGTAACTAAGGTGCTTACACATCACCCAAATGGATAGGCAGATTAAGATCTCTCCAACATTTGGAAATCTATTTTCTCCAAATGCTAATGAAAATATCAAATTTTTCATCTCTATGAACACTCCAAGCATTGTACTGTCAATATGAAAATGTGTTAAGGATAAAGGATGTTGGCAAGCTAAGTGAGCTTGATTAGATAACATTTAAAGTTTAGCATACATCTCATCTAAAGAAGATAGAAGAAGGAATTCTTTCACCCTTCAAGAAGATGCAAAGGCTACAAGTTGAATAGAAAATTTTCAAAAGGTGAGGTGAATCAAAGTTGGGTCTTCCCCAATTTCTAGAGAGAGTAAGTGTTGTGAGACATATAGAACATTTCACACAATTTTATTTTGCAATGCTAAATTGGATATGTTGTTTGGAATATCTCACATATCTCCATTTAAAAAAATTACATTGAAGTAATTATCATCTAAAATTTCAAATAATGTACAATACAATAAGTTTGAAGTTGTGTGGGAATGATAGGTGTAAAGAATTGCCAAGGGCTTTTGGAAATGGAGAAGGTTTTTGAATATCTGCTTCTTTGAAATATGTTAATATTTTGATTTGGAGGAGTTTCTTGAAATGAATGATGGAGTGATGGTATGCCTTGGGAATTTCAGGGTAATATGGAGCACAAAGGTAAATAAAATGAGGGAAGCATTAGAGCCATTGAAACAAGTCAAGGAAATCAATCTTAAATACTCAAGGTGAATTAAGAAAGAGCATCAAGGAAGAGGGAATATATTGGAAAAAAAATTGAAGAAATTAATCTTTAGATAGCTATTATTGATCAAAAGTAAATAATAATAATTTTTTATTAATTATATAAGTGGATTTTTCACATATGTAGATTTATTAAGATTTAGATAGTTGTTCAATATTTGATCAAGATTTGTTAGTTAGAAATTTATATTGCATTTTTATCGATAATTTTATGAATGTTACCAAATACTTTTATTTTTTAAGAATATTTATTTTAAAAATCTAAAATATTTTTAATATAATTTATTATTAGATATAATTAATTTAAATATAAATAAATAATATAATATTTTTAGTTTTCTAAGGACTGCTGCAAATGTAATAGCACTGCCATATTTTTTTGGTATTTTTTTCCAATTTGCAACAATCTCTTACTTATATTGATAATAAATCAAGAGGAGACATGTCCCTTCATGGGACATATATATTCACTAAAATGATAACAACATAATCATATATAATATCGCATATATATAATTTATTATTTAAATAATTGCACACACAAATGTGTGTGTGTGTGTGTGTGTGTGTGTGTGTGTGTGTGTGTGTGTGTGTGTGTGTGTGTGTGTGTAACTTTAGTTTAGTCTCAAAATTTATCCAACTAAAGCTACCAAACATCAATGCTCCCTCCTAGTTAGGGAGGATAAACACAAGACATATATTACACTATTGGTAATATTAAGAATGAAAATTTTTAAGGATATCTTTGATCAAAATATATCCATCATTTTGATATCACATTTAATATCAAGATTATTGGTCTTCCAAAATATCAACACATGATAGTCAACAAATACTCTAGGTAACATTTTCACATCACATTTGATATCATTAGTATTGGTCTTCCACAATATCAACATTTGATATTCACCAAGTAACTCAAAAGTTTTGATAATATCTAATATCATGAGTATTACTATCCAGGAATATCAACATTCAATATTCATCAAGTACTTTTTGAGTATTGGCATTCCTAAATATCAAGTTGCATGATATTCACCAAAGTACTCTATGTAATGGTCCTCCAGAACATCAATTTGCATAGCATTCACCATGTACTCAAAGAAATGTTGATAAGGTATATACGCATGCATTGTCATAATGCTTACCATATTAACATCCACCATGCAAAGTATAATCTATCATGATCTGCATAGACATCGTAAGATATCCATCATAACAGAAAATTAATTTATTGCAAGATCGTCACCTTTTAATAAATCTTGCAAATATAAGTGACATGATTTTTAAATTGTCACTTTATAATGATGTACACATGGGATAGGCCCATTAAAATCATTTAGTCATGAGGTATATTCATAAGTTACAATTTTCTTAGCTGCTATAATTTATTGATCACTAGAGAATTCATCTCAATATGTGGTTTACTCCCTCTAAATCAATATGACCAAGATCACCGAAAGTTGACAAAATTATATCCTCTATCTTCTCCCTCTCTTTTAAGTTTACCTCAAATACTATTCTAGGCTTCCTCTAATCTCAATCTCCCTCTTCATGCAATACAATTCTTGGAGGAAAAAGACCAAGGCAACTGCTTGTATAGAAATATAAGGGAGAGACTACAATGCTTTGATAAATAAAATACTCAAGGATAATAAACACTCATTTGTACATGAATATCCTTTTATTTGATATTTCATTCTATTGGAAATTTATTTGAGAATGATCCCCACTATTTCAATATAGAAAATATCTAATTGAAGTACATACAATGAAGATATATGCATATGTTTTATTTTCTATAGATATACTTGAATCAATATTTTCAATATATTATTATTTTCCTAGAGGATCAATATAATGTTCTTCTATCTATAACTAAGGATGTAAGTATTGTCCATATACCCTTTTAACTTTCATGTTTGATGTCATTATTCATAATGGCTAACTTTATTAACATATATTTTTCGACGTTATAGCAGGATTATAGAAAGAATTCACATTACGACTAAGGCTAGATCTTTAAGGTATTACATATGGATTTCTTACACTCCTTGCAATGATACTTTAAACTGGTTAATACATTCTAGAATTCACAATCTTATGAAGCATAAGAAAGATAGCTTTTTTACCATTGGTTACTATATTTCTAGCCCCACCTTCACAATTTTCTAGGTGAAATGAGAACTATTGAGATTGACGAAAGGTATATCATTAAGGAAGCTGCTCACATGGGTGGGGACCCTAATAGGTTGGAGCTGATTAAAATGGAGGATTTTTCCAAAAGATAGGCCACTTGGATTTTGCTGAAGGAAGGATAGTTCATCCCCTACATGTAGACTATGGTGGGCTATGATGAGAACTATTCACAATTATTTTATGCTAGTTGGAAGGATAGGTGTGTGACCATAATTGGAATTATGTTACAAGTGCATGAGGAGTGTATTGCCATGGCAAAGGGACTAGACATTACTGGTAGAAAATCATAGAAGGTTATGAAAGTGGTAGATTATGCAAGTATGACTAGTTTCCTCAGAGGCAATGAGGCCCTAGACCATTACCGCAGTGGTTTTAGGTGGGATAAACTACTAGAACCCTGGGACAATTTTCTTTGATGATCATGAAATACCTGGCATTGGAAGGAAGATATAGTGTGTATTACTTTCATCACTTCCCACTTCTTAACCATTTTTGTAATAGGGAGCTTGTTTGGATTCCTTTCTTTTTAATGTACACACTTGAAGATACTATGATGGATATTAGAGGAAAAAGGAGGAAAGGGGCCAACTTCAGTATCCTTCACCAAGGGCTCATGTTTTTCCTTTTCCAATTTCACTTTTCCTTTGCCTGTCCTATGTGATTGCAATTGACAATGCCCTCCTTTGTGGGGCTGCCCCGCACTTGGAATTTATAGGTGGTAGTTATGCCCCCACCCCTCAGCCTTCCCCTAGCCAAACCTCTATTAAGGGTAGGAAGAACAAGATGGCCCTAGAATTGACTGCTAATGAGAGAATTAAAATGGATAATAGGGTTGAGGTGGAAATCGGGGATTTAGATAAGGAATTTGGTGGGGTTAGAAGGTTGGGAAGAATTGCTAAGACCTATGGAAGATTTAAGCAACTAGCTTGTTGCTCTTAGGAGGAGGAGGCAGATGACACTAACTTTGAGGAGAGTGATAAGAACTTGGGGGACGACCATGAGAAGGGGAAAGATGAAATGGATAAGGAGGTGGGGAAATGGGATGATACCTTGGATGGTACTTGGGATTTTGAGATGTACAATCCTATCAAGAACCCCTCCCTTGACCCCACCCATGTCTCTGCTACCATCATCCAACCTCCAACTGACAACCAAGAGAACTCCAAAACCATGATTGACTCCCTTGACACCATCTCCTCCCAGGTCAAAAAAATGGTTTGGTAAACCTAAAGGTCCCCACTGAAAATCTTGTGGTGCAAGATAGTAGCAAAAATCTAGTGAACATCAAGGCTTTAAAGCTAGGAATGGAGGAAAAGGGAGAGGTTACCCACAAGGATCTCTAGGAGCTCAAAGATAGGTGCAATGCTATGGAGGAGGGCTTCTCCCTATTCTCAAAGTTTTCCCTTAAGGTGGCTCATTTGGATGCCACTACTCTTCAACTACTAGCTAATGAGTTGGAGTAGGATGACCTAGGGAAGGAGGAGTTAGAGCTTCTCTATGGATTCCTTGTTAGAGATTGGTCCAAGGTGCTAGTGGCTAGAAAAGGAAAGGAAAAAAATATCACTTAGTGGCCTTTTATTTTCTTCTATGTTTATTACTCTAATGGTTTACACTCTCCATCCTTTGGTGGCAGTTTTTGTTTTGGTTAAACTTAGTTATCCGCTATAGGTGGTATGATGTGATGACCACCTATATGCTTTTTGTTAAATTTCTAAACTCTATAGGTCCTAAGGGTTGGATCCCTAGTTATATTAATTACCATTATTCTTCTACTCTTTTTTTTGATGTAAATCATTAAGTGTGTTGTGTGTGGTTTTCTGCCAGTTGTTGGTTGGCTTTTTGTTGGTTGTGCCACCACTGTTGTAATGGGCCAACCCCTAGTTTTGGTTACTTTTGTATCAAAAACATAAATTTCTCATAACACTATAATAAAATGTTAAATAAAAATTTATTTACTCTAAATATGAAAAATAATAATGCATATCTTATATAATCTACAAACCTTATTTTCTTGTCTTAGAAATTGTTGATCAAGAATATGAATAGTAATAAATTTCAAAATCTTGATCAATTTCGTTCCCTTTTCCTTTAAAATTTGTTGATTCATTACTATCCATAGTAGGATCTACTTCCATGGAAAATGAGTTTGAGAATCCATTTGATAAAGTAGGAATTTTGGTAATTTTTTGTTGGAACTAATCACTCAAAATATGAGTAGGATCTCTTGAAATAATAAAGACTGAAGTGCACACATAGGAAAGTTGAATTCCAAGCATTGAACTATAAATGGTATTTCCCACGCCACCTTTACCTCTCACAAAAATCCATTTTATCTGGTCTTGTTTGATTATATTCCATAGGCATGCCTCAGAGTGATCCCAAAATCGAGAGAAGAAATTATAGACAACATATACAATGTGGGAGATTCATGATATTTTGCTTTTGAAATGATCAAGTTTACAAGAATTCCATGGATCGTTGTCTCTATCAAATTATGACTAATGTCTATTAGATTTTGAACAGACATTGTGTAGTTTAGAAGCCTTGAAATTTCAACTTTGTCTTCACAAACTATTTAGTGCTCCCCTTGGGATTTGTGGCAAGGGCTTAATCACCTCCTATGTACTATAAGTTGAGTGGTTGTATTGGGCACTAATATATTGGTATTTTGGTGCAACAACAACCCCACTATAATAAATGGTACCAAAGCATAGTCATAGGTTTGACTCTTCAGATCCTTGGGCAATGTTGACGGGGAGATTGTTTGAAAAATATTCAATGCTCCCCTTAGGATTCATGACTAGGCCTTAATCACCTCCTACGTACTACAAGTTGAGTTGTTGCATTGGGCACTAATGGATTGGTCTTTTGGTGTAATTACAATGACACTCTAACACTTTGAACATGTCACTTGTGTCAATATGTTCATTATAAATTAAATACAAATGACATGGGATCTTGTGTTTGTATTTCACCAATATCCATTAATGGCGTGGGCCCATAACCTTGATACCAATTGTATTGCAAGCATTCCAACATCCTCTATTACTAAAGTTTGTCCTACCTTTGTGCTTTCTCAACACTATAAACACCCTTCCTCTACTCATTCATTGCCTTGTTGTGGAAAAAGATCACCCAAAAGAAGATAACACTAACTACAAACATAAGCTAATTTGATTGGCTATTCAAAATTCCACACTGATGGAGTATCATTTTTGGTAATGATGATGATGCAGATAGAAATATCCTCATTTGCCTACTTTAGGTTCTTGTTGATACACTCTCTATTTTCCATGTTTATCTCATCCCAATTCATTATTTGCTATTTGGAAAAGATTAATTTGTCACAGTCATGAATCTTCTTGTATGTTAGGCAAGTATTTTGTACATTTGTAGTTGACTCTGATACCATGATGGTTTTCTAATGATCGCTACAAATGTAATAGCACTTCCATATTATTTTGTTTTATGCTTTCCAATTTGTAGAAATCTCTTATCCATGTCAATAATAAATTAAGATGAGACATGTCCCTTCATGGGGAATGCTTATTCATTGAAATGATAACGACATAATTATATATAATATCTCTCATATTCAATTTATTATTTAATTAGCTACACAAAAATATATATACGAGTGTGTGTGTGTGTGTGTGTGTGTGTGTGTGTGTGTGTGTGTGTGTGTGTGTGTTTGTGACATATATGTAACTTCACTTTAGTCTCAAAGCTTACCCAACTAAAGCTACCAAACATCAACAAATATTAAATAAAAAATATTTATTCAATTTTTTAACTAATTTATTTTGTGATAAACTATTTTAAACACATTATTTACTTTTATTTTGAAATTGTGATTTTGATGGACATCTAAATGTCTCCTTATTAAATACATTAATTTAAGAAAGATTGAAAAAATGAAAAATGATATCACTCATTTTATTAGCTATAAAACACATAGTTATAAATATATTATTTTAAATATTTTATAATATAAGATGACAATATTATATTTATAAATACTTATTTAATATTTATTTATATCTGTGTGTATGTGTATAATATATATTATCTTATATATACTCTATATTTTTATATTAAAGGTGAATGATAAAAAAATCAACATCTCCATACACATCGACACATTTTAAATATAGAGTGTATATTAGTTAGTAGCAGGTAGCATGTCTAAATTTAGCGATCATGTTTACAAGGATGTTTGTAATTAGATTTATCGCTATGAATTTTTCTCTGAAATTGACCCTATTTATTATGTAAATAGTGAAAATTGTGCCAACAGTTGAAGAGATTGCAACTGATCACTATCAGATTGCAATCTTCTTATGTATTTGAGAGGGACAACTTCATCATAAGATGGGTGTATTTGTGATTTTTGTGTACTTTTCACCTAAAAGTATGAAAGGATAGAACATGAAACTAAATAAGCTCAATAATAGAAATAAAAAAGGCATACATATGAAAAATGAATGGGATTCCACAATGGATAACTATTTATAGAGAGATTCCAAGAAGATAAATTTAATAATGACAAAACATGAATAACAAACCTTGACATAAAAAAAAATGTATTATTTTGATATATTCATAACAAGATACCATGGAATGAATACGTTTTCCAAATAGGAGAACTATTAGATTGCATCAGTATGGAAGACATCAGTAACTCAACATATGACAAGCAAGTGATTTAATAAGCAAAGCACACATTCAAGACATATGACTGAAAGAGTTTTTTGTTATTTTCTTGAAAATATACAAGTTCAATAACACCCAATGCATAATGAAAATCTTAAAGTCTCTTTGCAAAATTCTCCAACATTTCCCCTTTATAAAGTTCCCCATTCTACATTACAAATAGCATAGTATTTAAAGACTTCATGAGATAACTACCTTCTCTTCAGGTTAATAACTAACTCCCTTTTACATGTTTTGGGAAAGGTTAATTAACCTCAAAATGTTGCACAAAAATGGTCAACTCTCTGACCTTTGACCAAAAGTGTCATTTTTAGTCACTAATCAGAAAGAAATCATTTAAAAGCTTGAAACTGCACAAGACTTGTGACTTTGATGAAAGATTAAATTTAGAGCTATGTTGAAGTATATCTCCATCTAGATTTGCTGAGAATTCTTTCATTTCAAAATTTTATTTTCCTTCCAAGAAATCTAACTAAATCTGTTGTAATTTAATGGTCATTCGTATGCACTCTTTCACTCTAACCTTAAGTTGCATGTCATTGAAGCCTCAAGAATCAACTTGATCTCCTTAATAAACCTTGAATGATTGAAGGAAAGAATATATTCAACACAAAAGTCTAACATAAAACTCATAGCTCATAATCAATCTTTGAAGACATTTCTGCAAATAGATTAGGCAAGGTAACTATGAATTAACATTTTCATATTACAAGTCCCCATTTTCTTGAAGGAATTCCATTCAATAATTTGTAGTATTATATGTGATTTCATAGCTAGCCATAGAACAATGTTTGGTATCATTCCAACATCCATGGTGGTGTGTGCATCCACTACCACTCCACCCATTTTAATTGCATCAAATATTGTTGTCTATTTAGGCTACAATGGTTACAACTATTGTTGTGTTAGTTACCACTATGGAAGCTACTTTTGAAAAATAAAGAAGCAATACTCAAGAAGAAAATAGACAAGAGAAGAAGAACTAGAAACTTGAAATTATTGAATAATGGAAGCCTATTTATATAGCTAAATGAACAACCTACATACCTAAAATATTGTGAAGGACATTAACAACAAACTCTTAAAGAGTGTGACAACACACTAAGAGAATTTGACACCACAAGAAGAGTAACAGATAAAAGGACTACTCTAGAAAGCTAATTGGATTTAAGATAAAGATCTAAAATTAGTCATTTGTTCAAACTAGAACTCTATGAAACAACTAAACCAAAGTCTTGTTGCCAACAACTCAAACTTGATTTGCCACTTGTGCAGCTAGTTATTCATTATTCTAACAAATACAACTACCACATTTGACACACTATTGTATGAATATTCTATTGTGATGTTTGAAGGCTCTCATCATGGCCCATGCCACATCTTATTGAAGCATTCTGGAAACTCCTTGAGTTCCTTCTGCATGATGCCAACAATATTTCTTGAGAAACTGTTAAAGTAATGTTTATCTTTGCTCAGTAGGTGAGCATTAATATACAATCTGGACACTTCTTGAAATATTTATGCAAGATAATCTTTGGATTGTTCCCACCATAGTCTATTAGAAATTTCTAGAGCTCACCATAAATGACTATAAATATGCATACTCCTTGTATCATGTTGTAGCAAAAAGTTTATAGTGTTTAAGGAATAAACTTGCAGTTATAGTGTTCATCATTGATGCTCTATTTTGCTCTATCTACTTTCTATGCTCTATGTTTTAGACTCTATTTTCTGTTATATTGTGTTGTGTTATATATTTTTTTATCAGTCCTTCCACATGGTATTAGAGCACTCTTAGTCTCTAGGTTGTGAATATGTGTTTTCTTGTGTGTAAATTTTACACTTGTAGACGATAACCATGGAGTGAGCAACAATTTGTTTTGGGGAAAAATAAAAATACAACAAGGGAAAGAACTCTTTCAAAATTTTGTAAGAACTTGGAAAGAACTCTTTCAAATTTTGGTGAGAACTTTCCAATTTCAATTTGGGCATCAAAGCTTTTTGAAATTTCTTTCATTTTCGTCCAAAAAGGAGAGAATTTGACTATGAAATCACTTGGTGTGACTTAGCCTATAGTTAAATTAAATGGGAAAATTTATTATGATTGGGTATCTCATGTTGAAATTACTCTAACTCTTCAAAATTATTATGATATTGTGACTAGTAGTGAATAGAGGCCTAGAAATCCAAGAAAGGATCAAGATAATTGGGATAAAAGCAATAAGAAGGCAACAACACTAATCAAGCTTACACTTTCAAAAGAGGTTTTTCTGGAAGTTTGTAATGAGAGAAGTGGAGTGAAAGTATGGGAGATTTTGAAGGATCTATATCAAAATTCAGGTGATGTATGGATTTTATCTTTCACTACTGTGTTATATAATATGAAATTATCAAGCTCGCAAGAGATAGTCCCACATTATACTAAGTTAAAGGAAAAGAAGAATGATCTTGCTTCTCTTGGAAAAGATATAAATGATAGAGATTTTGTACAAATTATATTACAAAGTCTTCTAGGATCTTGTCAATCATTTATAAAGGGTTTAGATACTATGGATAAATCAAAAAGTATTAAATTTGAAGAATTGTGTGCAAAGTTAGTTCAAGAAGAGAAAAGACAAGTTTTAAAAAAAAGAATTATTTGATGGTGAATCTCAAGCATTTATAATGAAAGGAAAACAATATTATAAGAAGTCACAAGGTAATAAATTTAAAGAAAGAAATTTAAAGTATGAAAATAAAGGTTCTTCATCTGTAGATGATAACAAAAGTAAATGGAAATGTCATTATTGTGATAAAATGGGTCATAAGGCAAATAAATGTTTCAAGAAGAAGAGAGATTCAGAGAAAAATATAAATAATTCTCCAAAATTTTGTCATTCTAAAAGAAATGCATTTTGTGTTGTACTTAAAGAAAATAATATTTTCAAAGATAATTGGGTTATTAATTCTAGTGTTGCACAACACATGTCTTATAATGAGAATCAATTTGAATCAATAAGTGAAAATACTAAAGACAAAATATATTTGGGAGATAATAGTGCTTTAGAAGTTAAAGGGACTGGTAATGTCAAAGTTGATAATAGTTTGTTAAAAAATGTGAAGTTAGTCCCTGAATTAAAAACAAATATACTTTCTGCCAATAGTGGCATGTTGTGATGGTTAAGTTGTTGCATTTTTATCCTTGCCATCAAGGTTCAAATCTCATGGGGAAGAAGTCCCCTGTTTGTGGCCTCACTAGTTCATAGCTCTAGGTCAAAGCGTTTACCCCTCTTTTAAAAAAAAAAAAAAAACAAATATACTTTCAGTATCTCAAATTGCAAGTCAATGACATAAAATAGAATTCTACAATGATAAGTGCTTAATCAAGGATGTCAATGATAATTATAGAGTTATTGCAATTGGTAAAATGGAGAATAGATTATATTAGTTTCAATAATTTACTTCTAAATGTGGAGATAAACATATGTGTGCTATTGCCCAATATGATGATATGAGTAGGTTATGGCATGAGCATTTGGGGCATGTCAATTTTAAAAGTCTCAAGCTTATGGAGAGATTACAAATGGTGCATGGGCTTCCAAAGATATCATTAAGTCCCAAGGTATGTGAAGGATCTGCAATGGGAAAACAACATGTGGAAAATTTCCCTCAAGGTAAATCATGGAGAGCAAAAACTCCTCTACATCTAGTTCATAGTGATGAATTTTAAAACACCTTCAATTGGAGGATCAAGGTATGCTCTCACCTTTATCGATGATTATAGTACAAGAATTTGGGTGTATTTTCTACAAAAGAAAGATGAAGTGTTTCAAAAGTTTAAGGAGTTTAAAGCTTTGACTGAAAAACAAAGTGGAAAGTATTTAAAGATACTAAGAATTTGGGTTTTTTTTCTACAAAAGAAATATGAAGTGTTTTAAAAGTTTAAGGAGTTTAAAGCTTTGACTGAAAAACAAAGTGGAAAGTATTTAAAGATACTAAGAACTGATAGAGGGACTGAATACATGAATAAGGCTTTTTAAGATTTTTGTAAAGAACATGGCATAAAGAAGGAATCAAGTGTCTCTTATTCACCCCAAAAAAATGGGGTTGCTGAAAGGAAAAATAGAACTCTAATAGGAATGGCTAGGAGTATGCTTCATTCTAGAAATCTAGAAGCTAATTTTTTTGCTGAAGTAGTTCATACTGTCGTAACACCTACTAAGGGAGTTTTGAACATAACACCAGAAGAGACATGGAGGGGAAGAAAGCCTACAATATCTCATTTTAGAATTTTTGGCTGTAAATTATATGCTCACATTCATGATGAAAGGAGGAGAAAACTTGAAAGGAAGAGTGAGAAGTACATAATAGCTGGATATAGTGAGGAATCAAAAGGATATAGGTTATATAATCCTAGAACTAATCAAATCTATATTAAAATAAATGTATGGTTTGATGAAGATGAATGATAACTCCCCAACATTATCTTTCGTTCCAATTTTCATTGATGAAGAAGAATCTACTTCTACCAATGGTCAAAGTCAAGGTGTACAAACTACTTCATGGGAAGAGACTCAAGTTTGAAGAATCAAGTGAAAGTGATCATGAAAATCCAAAGAAATTTAGAAGCATCCAATTAATTTATCAAGAAGGTCCTAGAAATATATTTTTAACTATGCTCTTATGAAAAAGGTGGTGTAGGTGGACACTCCAAGCACGTATGAAGAAACAAAAGGAAAAGATGAATGAGAAACAACTATGCAAGAAGAATAAAATTCTTTGATAAAGAATGGAATGTGGGAACTAGCAACACTTCATAAAGGAAAAAATATGGTTGGTTGCAAGTGGACCTATAGAACCAAGTTCAGATTAGATGGAGCTATTGAAAAATACAAATCAAGGTTAGTGGCTAAAGGTTTGTCACAAGAAGAAGGTATGGACTATACTGAAACCTTTTGCTTCAGTAGCTAAGATGACCTCCATTCGTACAATAGTTGCTTTAGCTGCAAAGTTTGGTTGGAAATTTTTTCAAATGGATGTAAAAAGTGCATTTTTGCATGGTGATTTAAGAAAAAAATTTACATGCAACAATCACCAGGATTTATTAAATATGGTGAGGAAAATTTGGTGTGTAGATTAAGAAAATCATTGTATGGTCTTAAACAAGCACCAAGGGCATGCTACTCAAAAAATAAATAAGTACTTTCTAAATGTTGGATTTAAAAAATGTAAAGTTGATCCAAATGTGTATTTAAAATATATTGATGATAAAATTGTTATCATTGTATTGTATGCAGATGACTTGATTATTATAGGAGATCACACACATGATATTGAGATAACTAAAGATCAACTCAAACAAGTTTTTGAAATAACTGATTTAGGACTAATGCACTATTTTTTGGGTATGCAAGTGTGGCAAGAAGAAGGAAGGATCATGCTTTCTCAAACTAAGTATGCTCTTGATGTACTTAAAAAATTCAATATGAGTGATTTTAAACCATCTAAAACACCATGTGAAGTAGGATTAAAGTTCAGTGCTAACTCTACTCAAAGAAAGGTGGATGGAAAATTGTATAGGCAACTTGTTGGAAATCTTTTGTATCTTACCATAACTAGACCATATATTGCATACACAATTTTTTGCCCGATTATAAAATTGTTTCAATGTTATAAGCCATGGTTAATCTTTGAAACTTGCCTGGTTTTGAGCTTTAAATTGGCCATTTTATCTTTGAATTTTTGAGTTTCTAAAACTTTCATGTCTCCGGTTTGCTCTCAGCTCCACACAACACTTGAAATTTTTAAAATCTAACTTCTAAAACTCAAGTTATGGCAAGTTAATGGAGAGATCCAAAATATGTGTTTTCAAGTTTATCATTAACCATTAACCTCTCAAAAGGTTAATGATAGGTTCCAAAAACACATTTTTCTTAACCTCTCAAAAGGTTAATGATAGCTCCCGAAAACACATTTTTCTTAACCTCTATGAAAAAATTATTAACCTATTTAAAAATAACTCCATGAGAAATTGGATATGTGAATGGCTTGAAATAAAACAAGAGAAAGATCTGTCTGATGAGAAGATGAAAGTTTTGCAAAGTAGGCGTGCAGAATCCTTCCTAATCCTAGCCATGGGGAATCAAGCAAGTTTTTGAGAGGACAGTTGGGTGTATTAGAGAATGAAAATGTAGATTATACAAATGATAATAGCTATGGTGGAAAAGATAGAAAAACTATTGAAGAAAATAGTACAGCCCAAGACTGCACTATAGATATTGCCCACTCCACTAGACATGGGTTAAAATTCATTCGAAAGATCGTTGCCTACTGAAGGAAACAGAGAAGCTTCACAAACAAATAGAGCTAAGGATTCATCAATTACTAAAAATATGAAAGTTCATTTGACGCAGGAAAAATTTATGCTTATTATCATCCTTGAAAATAAATTCAAGTACCCGAAGCGGTGAATCATGAAACTCATTTGTCAGCATGGAAATAACATTCGCATTGGTGATTGGATCTCACATAACATGAACACGATAGGGGAGGCCAAGAAAATTCATAGGCAGATAAGCATTCAACATGATCGCATCCAAATTGATATATTTGCATTCAAAATGCAGCAGAATGGATGACACAGTCCAGGTGTTCAACAAAATGCTCAAACCAAATGCGTAGCTTTGAGCTGGTATGACCTGGGAGTTCATGAATTATACCCAGGTGATTTCACAGAAAGGACTTTAATCGAGACGTGTGTCTTAATTCCAAATTGATCTTTTTATATGCTAAATGTGGCAAAATGGAGGATGCATGCCTAGTGTTTGACAAAATGCCTAAAAGAACTGTGGTCTCATAAAATGAGCCTTAGAAACTTATAAGCAGATGCAATTGGCAAGTGTTAATCTAGTTTTTTCAACCTCTGTTGGGGTCCTACCAACTTGTGCCAAAATGAGATCACCGGAATAGGGTTTTGTATATGTTGATGTTAATCTTAGTTACTCAGGAAAAGGAGAAGGCATAGCTATGACTAGAAATATGAATACAGCTCACGTGTTTAGATGATGATATTTTTTTTTAATTAAAAAACTTAGAACTTTTGTCACTTATCGCAATCCTATCAGTGAGGTTAATCGCAGGGCCAATGACTATTGTTTGCTAAGTGTTATTCCCGCGAGGAGTTGATATTCATTTCATCATTTCCCCGATAGCCAAGTAGGAATGGCCAAGTTATCAAGAATGGAACTTCAAAAACACTGTTAATTTTTCACTGCCCAATAATAGAAAGTGGGCAATGTCAAGTTCAAATATTTTTGCAAGAATCAAGTCTAATGGAGATGCGACATGTGGAGGATGATGGAGCTGCATTGAAAATGGCAACCATTGAGAAACTGCCATTATTTAACTAGCAATGGGCACACACCCGATGATTATACTTACAATACCAAAACAAGGAGCTAAAGGCAAGTGGTTCCATCACTTACAATGTCCATTCACTGGACGAGTTTGTCCCTCAAAAGACATCTGCTTACATAAGTCAAAATGATCTGCAAGGGTGATGACTGTTAGAGAGGCATTGAATTTCTTTGCAAATTGTCAAGGTGTTGGTAGCAAATATGAAATGTTATATGAGCTGGATAAAAGAGAGAAAGGAGCTGCAATTGTACCAGATGTTGAAGTAGATCTTTTCATGAAAGCAACATCTGTGGAAAATGTCAAGAGTAGCCTTTGAACATTTTATGCTCTAAAGATTCTTGGTTTGGATATATGTGCAGATACAATATTAGGAGATGAAATGATGAGGCAATCGATAAGGATTTTGTGAAGAACCTCCTTATAGCAATATCGTGAGAATGCTCGAAATAACAGAATACAAAGTGATAGCAGAACTCAGAATGAATCTACTGATCGCAGGCCACTTCGAGGGGGTAACCTCCTTTGAGCAAGCTCAATACAATAAATTCGTCCGTGCCCATCAAGGGCCTCAACCTATTCTTATATACTGAGTACGATCTAGAAAAGTAATACTACCTATGCATGTGGGATAATAAAATATACTCACGGGATGACTTACAAAGCATATGCGTCCAACAACACTACTCTAACAAAATAAACAGAAGGAACACACAGGTTCCTAACATCCCCTCTCCCTTAGAAAAAAGCTTTGTCCTCAAAGCTTAAGGTGTGGAAATTGTTGTTGAATCTAAAGAAGGGGTTCCCAGGTAGCATCCTCTGGTTGCATGCCATGCCACTGAATCAAGACCTCAGAGATGGAGCGAGAGCGAAGCTGGCGAGTGCGCTGGTCAATGATTGCCACCGGCTCCAGGATAATGGATCCTTCCGTATCCATTTCAGGGAGAGTAGTTTGTGCTCTGACAGTGGTACCCAGAACTTTCTTTAGACAAGAAACATGAAAGACTGGATGAATGCGGGAAGAAGGAGGAAGTTCCAGTTTATAAGCAACTGAACCAATCTTCTGCAGAACCTTATAAGGCCCATAAAATTTTGGGGCCAGCTTATGACGCCCTTTCAGCTTTAGGGAGGATTGTTTGTATGGCTGTAGACGAAGAAAAACCATATCCCCAACTTGAAATGAGCGCTCAGAACGGTGTTGATCTGCTTGTTGTTTCATCCGATTACGGGCCATGTGAAGATTATCCTGTAAGGTACGAAGAATCTGATCCCTGCTGCGGAGAACTATGTCAACTGCCTGGACTGGTGAGCTGTTGGGAGTGTAGGGAAGGAGCACTGGAGGTACCTGACCATAGACTGCTTCATATGGAGTCATTTTAGAGGCAGTGTGGTAAGAGGTATTGTACCACCATTCAGCTAAAGGGAGCCACTTGGCCCACTGATGTTGCTGTTCGGAAGTGAAGCAACGAAGATAAGTTTCCAAGCATTTATTGACAATTTCAGTTTGACCATCAATTTGTGGGTGATAGCCCGAACTCATCTTCAGTTTGGTGCCAGTTTTCTGAAACAGTTCAGTCCAAAAATGACTGGTAAAAGTTGCATCACGATCAAAGACAATGGAAGAAGGGAGTCCATGAAGACGAAATATCTGGTCCATGAAGATTTGTGCAACAGAGGAGGCAGTATAGGGGTGGCTGAGGGCACAAAAATGACTATATTTCGAGAGACGATCAACCACAACCAAGATCACTGTCTTGCCACCGGATTTAGGAAGCCCTTCAATGAAATCCATAGAAATATCAGTCCAAATCCGTGTAGGGATGGGCAATGGTTCGAGCAAGCCAGGAAGGAGGGTCGTTTCACCCTTGTGGCGTTGGCAAGTATCACATTCAGCCACCATCTGTTGAATCGTCTGTTTCATCCCTTTCCAAAAGAAGTTTCTCCTTGCTCGCTCATAAGTTTTGAGGAAGCCTGAGTGCCCTGCTGAAGGAGAAGCATGGAGTTCATAAAAAATAGCCTGATGTAGAGCTGGGTTCTGAGGAAGCACTAGCCGACCCTTGTATCGAAGAGAAGCACCATCCCAAGAGTAATGTGGTATAGCAGAAGGATTATTGGCTAGCTGGTGAATGATTTGAGATAAAGAAGAGTCACTGTCATAGCCCTGCTGAACAGACGCTAACCAATTGGGAATGGGCATAGAAATAGCGGAAAGGGAAGCTTGATTATCAAATGTGCGAGAAAGAGCATCTGCCACAATATTCTCCTTACCCTTCTTGTAGGTGATCTCATAATCATACCCCATGAGTTTGCTGACCCATTTCTGTTGTGTAGGAGAGGATACCCGTTGTTCCAGGAAGTATTTCAGACTTTGGTGATCGGTTCTGATGCAAAAATGACTCCCTAAGAGGTATGGCCGCCACTTCTGTACAGCATGCAAAATAGCCATCATTTCTTTTTCATAAGTAGAGAGGGCTAGATTCTTACCAGAGAGGGCTTTGCTAGTAAACGCAATAGGATGGTCATCTTGCAGGAGAACAGCACCCAATCCATTGCCGCAAGCATCACTCTCAATAGTGAAGGGTTTGGAAAAATCTGGCATCGCGAGAACAGGTGTACTGCACATAGCCTGTTTCAGTTGTTCAAATGCAGTCTCAGCAACAGGGGTCCAGGAGAAGGCATCCTTTTTTAACAGAGCTGTCAATGGTGCTGCAATTTTCCCGTAATCTTTGACAAACTTGCGGTAGTAGCCAGTCAACCCCAAAAAACCCCGAAGGCTCTTGAGAGTTTTAGGATGCGGCCAAGTTTTCATGGCATCTATTTTTGTAGGATCCACCCGCACTCTATGGTGTGCAACAATATGCCCGAGATACTCCACTTCCTCCTGGCCAAACACACATTTAGATAGTTTTACACAGAGTTGATGATCAGAGAGAAGTTGCAAGACAAGCTCCAGATGATGGAGATGCTCAGCCCAAGTTTTGCTATATATGAGGATATCATCAAAGAAGACCAGAATGAATTTCCGGAGGTATGGTTGAAATATGTTATTCATCACTGCCTGAAATGTTGAAGGAGCATTCGTGAGGCCAAAGGGCATGACTAAAAATTCATAGTGACCATCATGTGTGCGGAAGGCAGTTTTAGGTATATCCTCCTCATTAACCCGAATTTGATGATACCCAGAACGAAGATCTAACTTGGAGAAAAAATGAGCCCCATGAAGTTCATCAAGAAGTTCATCAACAACTGGAATGGGAAACTTGTCCTTTATAGTGAGATGATTAAGTGCTCGGAAATCAATGCAGAGTCGCCATGACCCATCTTTTTTGCGAACAAGCAGAACTGGAGAAGAAAAGGAACTGGTACTAGGGCGAATAATACCTTGCTTCAGTAAGTCACAGACAAGTATCTCGATTTCGGTCTTCTGATGAAATGGGTAGCGGTAGGGCCTGATGTTGGGCGGAACACTGCCAGGAAGGAGCTGAATACGGTGGTCCTCTGGACGAGAAGGAGGTAATCCCACAGGTTCAGCAAATACACCAGAATACTTGTCCAAAATGTGTTGGAGATCGGCAGGAGTGCTAGAGACTGCTGATGGCTGCATCTGAATGGAATGGAGCTGAGCGATGACACCATGTGAATTCTTCTTAAGAAGTTTTTCCATACGGTGTGAACTGATGATGCTGAGAGACCCTGGTTGTAAGCCTTTCAAAGTGTGTTGGTGCCCCTCGGCTGAAAACTGCATCCAAAGTTCAGCAAAATCCCAGAGAATGGGGCCAAGAGTGCGTAACCATTGGGCACCCAAAACCACATCACAGCCACCTAAGGGTAAGGCAAACATGTTAGAGCACATGTTATAATATCCAATCGAGAGACACACATTGCGACATTTCCCTTTACAAGGTAAAGTGCCCCCATTGGCAATCATGACTTCAAAGCTAGAGCAGGGATGGATAAAGCAATCAGCCTGTTTGGCTATTCGTGGATCAATGAAGTTATGAGTGCTACCAGAATCAATGAGTATAGTAAGAGGGATCTTCTTGAAGAAACCCTGGACCCGCATGGTTTGTGGAGTAGTGACTCCTGCCAAAGCATGGACAGATATCTCTGGTGGAGCTTCTGGTGAAGGAGGTTCAGGCTGGTGAGGCTCAACCTCATCATCCACTGTTTCCTGAGCATCTACATATTCTTCCAGTTCCGGTGGAGAATCCACATCCAAGAGATAGAGCTTTTGCTGAACACATCTATGGCCCCGAGACCATTTCTCATCACAATTATAACAAAGCCCTTTGTCTTGCCTGACTCGCATCTCTGTTTCAGACAAGTGCTTGATCGGAGTAGTTCTGGGAGCTGGTATGACTGGAGGGTTGTGAGAACCTGTATTTCTGAATGGAACAAAATTAGATCTGGAGCGTTGTAGAGCACTAATCTTGTCTTCCGCTAACTTAGCCAACCCAAGGGCTTCCATCATTGTAGTAGGTCGAAACATTTTGACTTCTGAGCGAAGTGCATCCTTCAGACCACTGACAAAACAACTACGGAAGAATTCATCAGACAAGCCCTCTGTGTAATTAGCTAATTTTTCAAACTCTGTCTGGTATTCTCTTACAGTGCCTGTTTGACGCAGTTTAGTGAGTGCTCCTGTGAAATCATCAAAGGAACTAGGGCCAAAGCGCTCCAAAATGAGGGTGCACAATTCTCTCCACGTTGGGCCTACATTAGCCTTGATGTACCAACGGAACCATTGAAGAGCTTCATGTTCCAAATGAAAAGATGCAAGGGGGACTTTGTGGTTATCCAAAGTATTATGCAAGCTGAAATACTGCTCTGCCCTATAGATCCATCCAGTCGGATCAGAACCATCGAAGCGTGGAAAATCAAGCTTTGGTCCACGGAAATTGCCAGAAGAGGACCCAGTATCTCCTGAATGGTTTCGGCTCATGGCTGACTGCTGAAAGTTAAGACCCAGAATTTTGTCATCCAGATCTTGAAGTTTGGTTTTGAGGGATGCAATTTCCTCTTCCATGATTTTTGCTCTTGTACGCGTAACAACCATAAAGCAAGGTTTTGTTTTTTTTTTTTTTTTTTTTTTTTTGTTTTGGAATGGGTAGAAGATGAGAAACAAAAACTTTTTTAGTTACGGCAAACTTGGATTTGGGTAAAACTCATATAGGAAATGGGTGTTCGACGGGTGGTGGGAGACTATCTGGGGACAAGGGAAAAAGAAAAATGAGGGTTTCAACGGTAGGGAGGCGAAATGAGGCGAACAGTCCAAGAGGGATAAGGGAGCAAAATGAGGAATTGAATCTTGTGGCTCAGTTTGGTGGCGATTGGATGAGAGGTGAAAAAGATAGGGCAAACCCTAAAATTAGATAAATGAGGGATTTAGGGCTTTGATATGTAAAATTTGGGGTTGGGTCGCCAAGGAAGGAAGTATGCGAAATGATATTGCAGACGTTCTGTGGAAGTATGAGCAGAAACAGAAAGCAAACAAGGAAGCTACGACTAAAAAATAGAAAAAATTTTACTCTTTTTTTTTTTTTTGAACAGTCGACTTAGAAAAATTCACTCACAGACAGAACAACTGAAAAGAGTTATTGCAATAACAAGAGATATTAGAAGTGAGAGGAACCTGAAGGCCACGACAGAAAAAAAAAAAATTTGATGTAATTTCCACCCAGCGAGCCCAAGAGAGTGCTCTGATACCAGATGTGATGAACCTCCTTATAGCAATATCGTGAGAATGCTCGAAATAACAGAATACAAAGTGATAGCAGAACTCAGAATGAATCTACTGATTGCAGGCCACTTCGAGGGGGTAACCTCCTTTGAGCAAGCTCAATACAATAAATTCGTCCGTGCCCATCAAGGGCCTCAACCTATTCTTATATACTGAGTACGATCTAGAAAAGTAATACTACCTATGCATGTGGGATAATAAAATATACTCATAGGACGACTTACAAAGCATATGCGTCCAACAACACTACTCTAACAAAATAAACAGAAGGAACACACAGGTTCCTAATAGATTTATTATTCAATCTTCTTATCAAAGTATGTAAAGTTAAGTTTCAACTCATAAAGGTTAATTTTACAGAAGTTAATTAACCTCACCCAAATCACATATTTGGGGGGTAGTTACTAACCACAAAAAGGTGGTTATTAACCTCTATGTCTATATAAGGGCTCTTTTGGGCTTTCTAAAGGGACTTTTTGGTTTTAAAAAGAAGGGAACACTATGCTAAAATTTTGATTGAGAGATAAATTTTGGAAAGTATGTACACTTTTCATCTCTGAAATTGAAAATCTCTTTTGTCTTCTTGGTGCAAGGAAACGAAATGAGATGTGCTTTGGGTTTCTTATACTGAAATCAAAATTGCTATGCATTGTAGTAGACATTCTCATGGTACTATGCGAGTGTCTATGAATGATAATGAATGTGTTTGGTAATACTGGTTACTTTCAAGCGTAGTTCTTGATCACCTTTGTTATCGTTCTTGTTTACCCAAGAAGGTTGTGAGGGCGTGTGGTGCATTCGTCCTGAATGGCTTTCTCTTGATCTTTGAAGTTTTAAACTCTTTATTTGAAAACCCTTTTAAAATTATGTCATATGAGGGAGTTGCCCCTCTAAATGTAGAGGAAGGCCACATATCAAGGGCCTATCCAATTGTTGTGAACAATTTGCCACACACTTCGTTGGGCAAATTCTACTGTGACAAATCTGTTTACCAACAATATTCAATCCATTAATATATAATTTAAAAATCTACCTTATTAAATACTATAATGTATAATAAATATATTTTATTGTATAAAATATATCAAATTAATTGCAATAAAACAAATTATAAAATGTAATATTTTAGATTGAAAAAGACATGACAATTTATTCTTCTTAAACCATTAATCTTATAATCTAAATTTTTAAAAACTATTAATAATATTTTAAAGTGTGCTAATTTATATATTTGAAATTTTTTAACCATTAATCCTATAGTCCAATTTTTAGTTATGTTTACATATTTGTTATAATGTAACTGAGAGAATTGCCTAAGAAATTGTGAGTGATATTATGAATTTGTGAAATTTGTGTATAAGACCCAAACTAATTAGCAAATAGAAAAGTAGAAAAATAATATTGAATAATTAATAACTTAAAAATTTAGGATGTGTAAACTAATTTTCTATAGAAACTATCTTTAAGAAAAAACTAACTTGGTTGAAATAGGTTTTACTAATAACTACTTAATTAAAACTGATTACAATAGCATATTCTGCAAATACTAAAATATTAAGACTTCACCTACCTAATTTGCTAAATATAAAAATAAATCAGAATTAAATATGAAATGATTGCATTCTAATTAAAATAGACATTCGGAAATTTGGTGAAAAAGAATTGGAGAGTGATGAGAAGCGCTAGCTGCCGGTTGGGCTAGGGCTCTATCCCTAGCCTATCCCTAGCCCGTGATTGTTGTTTGGTTTTTACTAATATTCTTCCCTATTCTGTTTGGATTGACGGCTACTGGACAAAGTTTGCATGGGTTTTGGTTTTTGGAAATCTTTTGCAATCTATTTTGGATTGGGGTTTTAATTGTTTGCATGGCAGGGCCTAGGATTTCTTCTGCATTGGTGAGAACAAATGGTTCTTCTCCAACTGTGCATTCAATGAGATCTGAATTGTTTTATTCAAGGGAGACCTCCAAGTTGAAAAAAAATTAATGGTTTTTTTTTGCGTAGCCATGATTGCCCTATTTTAGTTATTCCTCCAACGGTTGTAATGGAGGACATTGAATATTGGACCAAGTATGCTTTGATATGCAAATTTCTTGGAATCTGAATTTTCCTATCCATTTTTGAGGCATGGATCTGCCACTCATGGTAGGTGGAAGGCAATATGGAGATTATGTTGGCAGAGAATAGCTTATTTTTTGTTGTATTCTCTTGCATGTCTGATCGTGACCTAATTTTGAAGGAGGCCCTTATTTCTACAACCATGTGGGGTTATTTGTCAAACCCTGGCATTCAGGATTTACTTCTGCTGAGGATCTCCCTTCAACAGTGCCAGTTTGGGTTCACTTGCCTTGCCTTCCCCTATAATTTTGGCGTGAAGACATCCTTCGGCAAATTGTTGCTTTGTTGGGAAAGCCGACTGTGATTGCACATCAATCCCTCGATAAAAAAGTTATTTCTTATGTTAAAATTTGTGTTGAAATTAATTTGAATAACCCATTAACAAAATTTGGCTTACTAAAAATCAACAAGCGAGTTAACAAAAGTCTATATAAAAACAACCCTAGTCAAGATTTTGCAAGTATTATAATACACTAAATGAATAAACTTTAGAAGGCCCAACCCTTATAGCACATAATTAATTTTCATTAACATATTCATGCTATTCTGCATTAACAATCAACTGCCTTTTCTTCTCAATATTTCAGCTTGCATTTTGAAATAAAATTTGGAACTTTTTGTTTTCGTATGGCAGGAGGGAATGTAAATGGTTTTCAATTCGAACAAATTGTGAACTGAAGAGACTTTTCATTCTGACTTTTTCTTTTTGGGGGCAGAATGAAATGGAATGTGAAAGGTTTTTCATTTTCTACCTATTTAACCTGTGACTGATACACTTTTTTACTTACTCTGTTATGGATACAGTTTCTATATTTCATGCAATGGAAAGTTCTACAGAAAATGGCTGAAAGAAATCTGAACGAATCTCCTTCACCTACAGATGATCTCGAATAGGAATTTGGAATATGATCCCATCAAAGAAGAGATTTTTTCTGGAATGTGCAGCTTTTGTGGGTCTTATAGCAGGACTGCTATCAAGCCTCACATCTGGTCCTCTGAAGAAACTTATTATTTGGGGATTTGATTCATGGAAGTGGTTTTTTTATGGTTTTGGTAATTTTGTAATTCATGTGGGAGTATTCTTCGTAATTGAGAGGAGTATTCTCTACTTTGTCTATGGAGTGAGAAGTAGTGCCTCTGGTTTGGCTTAGTTTTGTTCACCTGGAACCTCATGTTTGACAAAAAGGCACTCTTTTGTTCCACAATCTCATTATGAATTGTATTTTCATAATTTTTATACTCAATGGAGATGCATTTTCATAATTGTTTTTGTTGTTGGGGATGGAGTTTTTAGTTTTATTCATCTGCAAAGACCTCTTTTATATTCGTATACTCTTTTCCATCCTAATTTTATTCATCTACAAGCACTCATTTATATTCGTAATCTCTTTGCAAAATCCTAATGTTTTGGTCTGTTTGTGTTACTGAAATTAACTGTTTGAATATGCTGTAATTTTTGGATTGCATGCTCTATCAGCTTTATGTTAACCAAAGAGTAGTATTACTCAAGTATTTGTTAGTCAATTTCTCCATTCTGATAACATATGAAAACTGGCAGAAAAATAAAGGCCTTTTCAGAATGTTTTTCTCCTTTTAATATAGGTTCCAAATAATTTGTTTTTGCTTTCTTTCCTTAAGACCAGAATTTGATACCATGTCAAATTTTGCATTGGTACATTTAGATATATTATGATCTAACTGAGAATAAAAATTTCTTCAAAAATAGCTTAAATATGCATTACCTACAAGTAAGATAGAGATTTTGGCTTCTCTAAATACTACTTAAGGTCCTCTCAATAGGTTCATTCTTGTCCTTTTGATGAGCATTATATCATATCATCCTGTCTAATATTTATCATTGGTTTGTTGAATCTCTCTTTGACGAAAAAAATATTGAGGACATATTTTCCTTTCCTCAATCATTTTGCTCTCTTTAATGATCATCTTATCTTAGATCATAGATTATGATCTAAAATGTTGACACAAAGTGTTAACACAAAAACATTTACATTATCGAATTTAGAATAAACTTCAAATATCTTATGAATTGTAGAAATCTATTTTTACTTTATGTCCTCTAATGTCAACCCACGTCGAGTTTTATCTTCTCTTGGTTTGAATTCTCTTGTTATCCTTCAGCCACTCCATGCTACTATCTCGACATATTTTGATTCTCATTTGAACAAACCTCACACTTCAGTGATCACTGTTCTTGAGTCTTCTATGACAGAGTCATAGTCTATCATCAGATTGGAGAAATATGAGTACTTTTCAGAATCATTTATGTTGATTCCTTCAAACATTTCACTTGAGAAGAAATTCAACAATTTGACAACTTTAAGATTCTATCTTCCAAAAGGAAGATGGATTATTTGTTGCAGAGGTACCTACCACAGTATAGTACATTATGTATTGGCATTCTTTCTCTTGTTTGTGGAGGCACAATGGACCATATGTTGGGATATGGAGTTAAACGGTTACTGATTATTCATTCTTGTTCAATTCTTTATATTCATAAAGCTCTTTATAATTGCTGTGTGCAGTCCATGTAATTGTATTGATTGTTCATTAATAGTAATTCTCTGCTAGAGTGTAGACATAAGCAAGATCTTTTGAATCATGATATATATTGTGTCTTGCATATTCGTCTTCTTTATTTACCATTTTGTTTCATTTCTCTACTTGTTTAATATTTACACCATAGTTATCATTTTCACTTTCTCTAAGATGTTGGAGTAAAGGATGTAATAGGATTGAAATGGTCATGCAACTTTAGTATAATTTACAAATCACATGCTCTTTTAGCTTTAAGTTAACCAAGGAGTACTATGACTTAAGACTCTTTCTGCCTTGTTAGAATCATTCAATCATTTTCTTCACTCTGATATCATATAAAATTTTGCAACTATACTTACAACTATATGTGATCTAACTGATAGAAAAGGAGAAACTGATTAAAATTCAGAAAAAAATCTTGTAGAATAGTTTTACTCTGCAATACTTGGAAAGAACTTGCTTGTGCTTCTTTATTCTACCATGTAAATTTTGCAGTTGTACCTGTAAATATATAGATCTAACTATTCACAAATATAGCTGTTAAGTTTCACATCAGATAGAGAGCTACCCAGAATAACAAGTTGTTGGATTTCATAGAGAAGCTCCTAATTTATCTCCTTTACTGCACTGCATTTTATTCAAGACACTATTGGAAAAGGCTTTGGCTTTAAATTTTCATGTGAAAACATAAATTGACAAAATTTAGAAGTCCATATTCCATCAATATATCAGTAAAACTATATCTTCGACCCCAATGCTAGAATTCCATCAATCCCCTGCTATACTAGGTAAAAAGTCAATGAAAAATGAAGGACACAGAGAAATTCCAATAGATCCTTCTGAGACTACAAATGATGTTAGTACAGGCCAGAAAGGAAGTGGGCTCCAATATGATAAATATTGAACAACTATAGAAGTTGAATCAGTGGAATGTATCTGCTTGGAATATCAAGAGATCGATATGTCTGATTAGGTGTTTAATTGTTAATGTAGCTAAAACAATTGACAGATCTCTGAATTTCCACAAATATGATACAGATCCCTCTTTCTTGGGACAAAAATGTTTTGAAATAAGGAAATTACTTCCTTAGTCTCTTAATGAGTCTAAAATCGCAGTTAAACAGCTGCACATACTTATCAATGCTATTGTGATCATAATCATACTAATGTTTTCTTTGATTCTTCTCCACATTGTTAGCACCCATGCTATTGTCATTATATTATCTCACCTGCTACTTGTGGCATTCATATAGGAAATTGTTAACGTATTAATTAGGGTTAAAGAGTTAGGTTTATATTTCACTTTTTAGTAATTATTTTATAGCAGTTAGAACTATTATATGGCTACTTTATTTATGTAATGAATCGCAATAGATAAAATACAACAAAGTTATAGTGGGTTCTAATCAGTAATTTTATGTCAGAGAATGAGAAAGATGGTTGATGATATATAGATTGAAACAACATGAAACATGGATGCTCTGCATCAAACGTACAAATGCATAAGTAATTCATAAAGGAGGGTTAACTACAGAGCCTCCTATCTCAAGGAGGTTGCAACCCATGGATTTCTAGGAGAAGGCGTGATGACCATAGATATCGAGACCATAGGAGAAATAGCAAGAGTCGAAAGGAAAGAAAATATGAGGAAATAATAGGAATGTAAGATTTGTACTATGAAACATGTAAAACAAGATTGCAATCCTAAATATTAGGGGGTCCATCAAATGTACTCATATATAGTTAGATGAAGACTTGATATTTCCCCAACAAGAAGAGAAAGGGGAGTAAGAGATATTGAAATCACCAAGAGACGCAAGAAAGGGGGTGTGGTTGAACATAGGAAATTTCAATTCAGTTACATGAGAAATAGGGATTCAGGGCCCATAGGAGTATTTGCACATGATAAGTTGGAATTTTAGACGTTATCAATTAGGTACTTAGTAGAGTGCAAAGACATAACTATTGTTATCAAACATAGTGTGACAAATGCAGAGAACAAAATTTTAAAGGACATGATAGTCTCAATATAGAATGAAGATATTGAAAAGGTAAAGAATGTGGAGGGATCATAACCCTAATGAAAAAAGAATGGAGTGGAATAGTAAAAATAGCAAAAGAAAATCCAAACAAGTAGTTTATATGGTCAAAAATAACATTAAAGGAGGCAAAATTAGGGTGGATGCTTGTTACTTTTCTCTAAAATGCTCAAAGTTCTACAAGAAAAGAAATCTAGATATAGAAAAGATCCTTAAACTACTTTAAAGAAAGTCAATATTTTATTTTACAAACAAAAGAGAAATAGTTTTGATTGGTGATTTTAATGCTAGAACAACAAACAACCAATCTATTTAAGTGGGCAACAAAGGAGGGATAACAATCCTATATAGCTAGAGAAAAGTGAAGGCTTTGAGAAGTGAGTTCGCATTATGGGAATCAAAATGTGTCAAACTATGCAGGGTAACTACTAGGTTTATATAGTTTGTGTAGCATGGTTATTTGTACTGGCATGCCAACTTGATCAAAATCCCCAAAGGTATTTTTTGTAAAACCTACAACGAGAAAAGTATTGGCATGATAACTATATGATCTATTCTTGAAGTACTATTTCCAATTTGTCATAGTTAAATAATAGAAACACACTAGATATAGAATACATAAATTTATAGAAAAAGGAGGGAAAGAAGCAAAAGAGAAGAATGACCTCAGACCAAGGCACACTACCACTAACCATTGACTTAGACACTTCATTGAGAAGGTTTGGTACACACAAGGTGAAGAAACATTTTGTTCCTTTGTTGATTTCAAAACATCCTTTGATATCATTCCAATAGTCAAGTAAAATGGACAAGCTTTGGATATCCAACGAGTATAGAGAAATAATTCACAAATTTTATGAGAAGGTTAAGGCTACATTCAAAATTAAAGAAAGAGGCCATGTTTGAATTCTTTAATAGCAATGTTGGAATCAAACAAGGGTGGTCTTGTTAAACATGAAGATTGGTTAAAAAAAGCTATTGGGGAAGGGCTTCGACTGACATGTTACGTGGTAAAGTTTATTTTATATGCAAATGATTTGAAGGCTTTAGAGCTCTTTTACTAAAAGGTCAAAATCCAAGTGAATATAAACAAGACAAAAGTCGTATTTTTTCATAGTTTAATTTTATTTTTGAGAAAATATCATTGGAGACAGTAGAGGAATACAAATACCTAGGAATTTATTTCCACAAACAATGCAATTGGGGTACTAATAGGGCTAAAAGAATACAAATTGACTAAAGAGATTTGTTCTTACTTTATAATAGACACAAGAAAGTGGAATCATGGAATGGGAAAGTAAACTCTTTTTGATTTGTTGGTTGTTTCGATTATCCTATATAATTGTGAGGTTATGAAGAGTAGAATGTCAAACCGTAAGTTAAGGCAAGAAGAAAGTATCTAAAAGAATTTAATTGCTAGCTGCCTTGAAGTCAAATCAATGATACCATATGGGATCCTTTTGACTAAGGTGGGAATGTTCCTGATGAAAGCATTGCCAGTAATTTGTTTGCTAGAGCTACTTAAAAGAAAGTTAATAGAATATATGAACATAGCTGGTCCAAACTGGTTGGTGAAGAGGAATTAAACCACGGGACTTGGAAGAAGCAAAACTACTAAGAGGGAAAAAATAAGTTGGAAGTTTCAAAACTTTAGGACTACCATATTTACTAAATAAATTAGCCAAAAACTGAAGATAATCCCCCAAAGAAGAGTGGGAACTACTTTTACTGCGGGAAAGGGGCGCTTGAAATAGAATGCTACTTCATCTGAATACTCAGCGTATGCAGATATTTGATTCAATGGAGAAAACATTGTGAAGGTGAACAATTTAAATGAGTTACTTGAATGCAAGAGTTGACATCAAAAGGAAATTAAAAATGTGTCAATTTCTGTATTACTTGGTGATTCACGATACAAGAGTTGACATCAAATGGAAATTGAAAATGTGTCAATTTCTATATTACTTGGTGATGTCTTTAAACTTCTTCAATTCATTTGTTCTTCACTGCATGTTTGATTATTTCATTGCTTATGGCAGCTGGAATGGCTGTTTTTTAAATGTTGTTTATTCTTCTCCATTGTTGAGATATTGTCTACCAACAAAGCTGCCAAATGCATTCGCCAAATCCATTATCAAAGCAAGGAAACAACTCTATTTACTATGAATGCCAAGTAATCGGCTCTGGCTTGATGTAGTGAAGTTGAGCATTGAGAGATTGTTATAGCAAGTTCACTCTTTTTTTTAATCAACAATAAGATGAAATGCACAACACATTGAAAGCCAAAACATGCAAGATGCACTTTTAAAAGAGTTAGTTCTCTATCTTAAAAAAATGTAGTGTTGAACATAGCTTGGAAACAGATCCAAATTTGTCTTTCATGTCAAACTGCAATTCTTGAAATATTGAAAACTCACAAAAATTAAAAATTTCATTAAATGTAATTTTATAGAACTTTTATTGCTGGATTTCCAAAATCCAAATGCATGGTCTTTTATGCTCTTCTTTGAATTCAGTTACTCGCGAAATGACTTCTTTGACAGCTTCTCAAATCTTGGAAATAAATTTTGCTGGGTTTGAAGTCTAAAACAACTCTTCAAAGGGAGGCACTTTTTCTTTAAAAAATATGTTGGTCCGATTCGTACAGTAACTATAGTTCTCACAAACAGAAGTTGTTTCAGATTCACATCACAATTGGAAGGATATTGCTGTTGTATATTGCTTCTTTGTGATGTGGATAAAAGAGTGATCTTCCTCTTATAATGTATAGATGGATAGGTTGTAGCCCAAACTACAGAAGAATGAGTTATAGTTCTATTTTGTTGAATGTGTAACTGTGCCTCATATTATTATTACTATTGCGAAAAAAATGAAAAACAATCACATATAATAGGACCTATGTATTATCTCCTTAAGTGCAACAATCTTCTCCATAGTACTAAGTAGTGCTAGCATTTACAAAGAAGTCAATATTCTCTCTCATATCTGGACTCCTATGATAGTTTTCAAACCCAAGACCTTTTCGATAAGAGACTCACAATTTACTGTTGTGTGGTAGGCTCTTGCCTAACATAGATGTTTCAACATTGGTGCTGCCCAGGCTTGACCTGAGGACCTAGGACTCCTATGATAGTTACAATTTCTACATTTTCCCACAAATACATGAACCATGAGCTGTGGATTTTCCTGATATTGTGAGGTCCTATTTATGATGGTAGGTTCATGCTTTTTCTTTGGCATTTTGGCTTTTCTCTTGGCCTTCGCACAAAAATGAGCCTACAATACAAATTGCGGCATATAATGCTTAGCAAAACCCTTTTGATTTTAGTTTATGGTTAGATTCCTAAACATATGAATGGGTACATAAGAGAAATAAATAATATTTTCACTAGTAGTGAATAAGAGTTCTTTTAGATTTAGGCAAGAGCCTACAATACAATGGTAAATTGTAAATTTTTTCTATGAAAAGTCTTGAATTAGAATACTAAAAGAATTTGTCAATAATACTGTTCGTTAGAAAATCATTGTATAACAAATCTCCCACAGAAGCATCAAAGACCACTTCCAATCTCCTTCACCTGCAGATGATCTTGAAGGGGAAGATGATTCTCGAGAAGGAATATAATATGATCATATTCCTCTTCAAGATCATCTGCAAGTGAGGGAGATTTGTTTAGATTCCTTCAGTCCATTCTCATAGATTTTTTCCACAGCATGAAATAAAGAAACTGTATCCATGGCATAGTAAATAGACAATGAGAAGCTGAATCAACGATACAGCAATAAATAAACAATGAAAAACCTTTTCACATTCCATTCCATTCTAGTCCACATTCCGTTGGAATAAAAAACCATTCGCATTCCCCACCATTCTAAAACCCAAATTAAATTCCAATGCGAAAATGAATGCACTCGAATGAAATCGAACAAAAAGATAATTAATCGTTAATGTGGAATGGTAAGAATGTTGTAATCTAAATTAATAGTTAGATATTTCATTAATACCATTTTCTGGTTGGTTAGTAGATCAATTATGACATGTTAATTTACAATTTCATTTAAAGATAGATTCCTCTAATTTGTGTAGATAATTTATAGATAGAAATTATTTACAACATTTTTAGGAGAATAATTGAAAATGTATATTAAGGTTAGATTTTAAAGACTTTAATATATTATATATAATTAATAGATGTCTTTTAAATATATTAGATATATACAATATATACTATATATACATTAGATATTTATGCTTAAATTTTAAAATGTGAACTCTTTTGTAAGAAATTAGAGTCTTGATATATTAGAATTTATCTATATATATATTATATATTATATAATGTATATATAACTAGTGGCTAAGGGGAGGGATACAATGATTTTATAAGGCTTATGATTTGAGTTGAAATGGTTTGATTTTATGCTTAGGTTCTTTGCTAGAGTTTTCAAGTATATATGCTTCAGTGCCTAATTAGAAAGGTAATAGTTTATGATTAGGTTTTAATTTGATATATAATGTTCAATTAGCCTTAAGCTTAAAGTTTACTTAAGTGTTTTTTGGGACAAGGTTCATTTGAGTTTAGTGTTAGTGTTAGGTAACTATTTGGTGTAGATTAAGATTAAATTGAATTTTTTATTAGCGTTTGGTTTTTTCTTTCTTTCTTTTATGGATTAAGTTAGACTCCATGAATTTACATTTAGTATTCAATTTTGTTTAGTCTAAACAATTCCAATATTGTTTACGATGACATTTATTTTAATTTAATGTTGAAGTAGGTTTAGTAACAAGGTTAAGATATGTTCAGGGTTACTTTTTATATGATTTAGGGTTTACTATTTATTATGTAAAAGTCCAAGGGTTCAATTTGGTATAGATATATAATCAAGACTTAATTTAATTTAGGCTTATATATAAACTCTCCTCTTCCCCTCTACCTATCTCTCTCCCTTTCATGTCCCCCATTTCAATATCTCATATCTTGATTTCCCTCTTTACCCCCTATCGATTTCTCTACATTAACCTCATCATCTCATTATCTTCCCATAAATTTATATATCTCTCTCGAGTTCACTCATGTCATTTATCTTTATCTCTCCCTTATTCAAGGCCACTATCTCTATCTCCCCACTATATGTATTAATATATACTTATATTATTTTGTTTCACTATATTTTTCTCCCTGTCCCTCTCTCTACATGTACTTATATGTCCCTACCACTTCTGTTATTATCTAAATGGAAATGTCTATTTTCTATCTATTTCAATCTTTATATTTCTCTATCCCTCTTCCTATATTTATCATTTTTTATTTTCTCCGTCTCTCTATTTATTCCTTTGTATCATATATATACACATTCTATTCTCTTCCCATATATATTTTTCTCTGTCAAGTTATCTTCCTTCATATATTTTTTCTCTTCCTCATTTTACCTCACTCTCTCTATCTCACACTCTATATATATCTTATCTAATTATCTTTGTTTATTTCACTATCTTTTAATCCCTCTTCCTTTATCTTTGTTCCTTTGTATACTTACATGTCTCTATCGCTCTATCTCTACATCTCTTATTCTTTGATTTGTATATTTACATCTCTCTATCTCTATGGATCTCTGCATATTTATATCTTATTTTTTCTCTATCATACACATATATACGCGTTCTATGTTTCTCTCCCTATATATCCTCCTCTCCTAGATTTTCTTCTAAGTCATTTGCATCAATTATTTTATGAGCTATTTTTCTATGGAAATTATACAAAGTCTTTAGAGCTCTTTTTCCCAAGTTGTAATAATGAAAGTAAACACTGATAACACATACATTATGATTTTCTCTTTAAAAAGGAAGAAATGTAATAGTTCAAGAATTTATCTTTATGGAAGCTCATTTGAGATACAAATACCCATGAATTGATTTCCAATAGTACAAACTTAGTTGGGAGACTTGTAGAACTAGGAGAATACAAGATAGATGAAGAGATCCATTCTTGTTTTAGTAATGATGTATGAAAGTGGAGCTATGAGTTTAAAAAAACAAGAAAAATATTTGTGGTTTGATGTTTGCGTCAGTTGTCCTATATGGTTATGATATTTGGGGTAAGAGAATGGAATACCATGAGTGGAGGCAAGTAGAAATAATCCAATAACATGTAATCACTAGTTGTCTTGAAGTTAAACCAATGGTCCCATACAGGATCCTTTTTTCTAAGGTGCAGATACTTCCAATGGTAGTATTATCAGTAATTCATTTCCTAAGATACTTAAAGAAAGTGGAAAACATGGATGAGAATCCCTTGCCCAAAATGGTTGTTGAAGAAGAATTATGCCATGGGAGAATGACTTGGATGAAATAAAACAACAAGTGAATGAACAAGTGGGACATTAATTTTCATGATTTCCTTAGCACTAAAGATGAGGGGAAAAAGTCAATGTTAGAAACAAAAGCCATGACTATTGTGAGGACTAAATAAAATGTTATAAAAAAAATACACGATTGTATCAAAGAGTTCAACCTTATGTTATAGCACAATGAAAAAACTTATCTTAGAGTTACAATTTTGAGAAAGGTTAAAATCTTAGTTATATACTTGAGGATTGAATCTCATCATCTTAAATACATGTGAGATAAGTGGGTGGATAATCCCTAATGAAGAGTGGGATAAAGAACTTGCACTTTGTACAGTAAAAAGGTGGTTGAAATGGAACACTAATTCATATTTGAATGCTCTATTGGAGAAAAAGGTTAATTTAATTTCATTTATTAAATTACCTTTTCTCCCTTCTTAAGATTTCGCTTTATATATTTTTTAGCTCTTTCTATTTAATAATTAATTAGTAATTATTAAATAGCTTTCACCTTTAAGTTACACTTTGTAACTTATTAGGTTGCCCTTTTTTGCATTTCAATCTCCTTTTATAAGGATTGATCTCTTTGTATTTTATTATCTCTTCTTCATCTAAATATACAATTTTCCTATTTCAAAGCAAACCCTTGCCTCTTCTTGTCTTTTTCTTCTTTGTGATAGGTTTTCCACATGCAGGTATTCGAGTGCTTCATGGATTTGATTTGCATATTTGCTGAAATCCTTCATGGTATTAGAGCCAGATCTATTGTAGCTTGTTTAGTATTTGAAGAAAAAGAAAGAACAAGGGTTTGATGAATTAGACCTAGAGTTTTCTGGGTATTTCCTAAGAAAACAAGGGGGTTACTTATTTTTGGAGCTACTCGAGGCTAAATAGACCTCATGGATGGATCTAGAAGGAATCAAAACACCTATTTCCATATAAAGTTTGTTCGTTTTGGAAAATGTTGATTTGAGAGGCAAAAATATTTTGTCTAACAGTGCCATACAACGTCTACACATAGTTTGAGATGGAAAATTGGCTAAAAAAATTGCAAAAAAATTAGTTTTCGATGGTTTTAGGCCATCATGGTTAGCTAACACTAGTGGCTCTTCTGTGGTTACCATAGCGATCACCGCTAGTGGTCCGCTTAGCAGCTCTGCCATAGGAGACCACCTCCCTCCTGCCTCCTACCACCGAGCTGCTCCTGTGGGGGTGGTTGTTTAAATTATTATTATTATTTTTTATTTAAAAAAAAAAAATTTATGCATTTCCAAGGGCATTGTAAGTTTTTTCACTGTAACTTGAGCATACGGATGTATTCTTTGGTGATTGGACAACTCAGCAGACCTTGTTGCTGGGAGCCAGGTTTTCTTTCAGCATTGCATTGTAGTTTCCTTGCACTTTGTGCATTGTTTGTAACAACATTTTTACTCATCTTAAGGGGGGTGTTAGAGAAAAAGGTTACTTTAATTTCATTTATTAAAATACCTTTTCTCCCTTCTTAAGATTTCACTTTATGCATTTTTTAGCTTTCTCTATTTAATAATTAATTAATAATTATTAAATAGCTTTCACCTTTAGGTTACCCTTTGTAACTTATTAGGTTACACTTTTCGGATTTCAATCTCATTTTTTAAGGATTGATCTCTTTGTATTTTATTATCTCTTCTTCATCTGAATATACAATTTGCATGTTTCAAAGCAAACCCTTGCCTCTTTTTTGTCTTTTTCTTCTCTGTGATAGGTTTTCTACATGTAGGTAGTCGAGGGCTTCGTGGATTTGATTTCCATATTTGCTCAAATCCTTCATGCTCTACATATGAAGAAGTTCATCCAAAGGTATTGTTAGTACCCTAATATGGGCACGAATTTTCAATTTTCAATTTTAGGTATTGAACCTCTTTGAACTACTTCAAACTTGGTTCAAATTGGTTCAAAGCAGTTCGAAATGGTTCAAAATAGTTCAATGGTTCAAATGGGTTCAAAATGCAGATTGGTTAGTTCAAGAAAAGTTCAAATTTATGTTCCAAAATGAAGATTATTGGACTTAGAGAGGTTCATAACTCATGTTTAGATTCTATCAATTTAGTTGTTTCAAAGGTTCATTTTGTATTTTAGTTAAAGTTAGTGGTTCTATGTAACACCATGGGTATGTCTAGAAGATGCTAGCCCAGTTCAAGACATCTTGTCAAACCCAATACATCATGGAGCATGTAGAAGCCATCTATATGTCAGATTGAGAAACTTATTGGCAACTATTTTTACCTTTGATATGCATATATCCCACAGCAAAGTCAAACTCATTAACGAAAATGTATATATGTTCTAATACATATGCGATCTACACTAGTTGGATGATTATGAGTTTAACATAGTTTGGGCCAAGCATTGGTATGAGCTTGACAACTATGTGTTTTAGATATTCTTCCTCAACTTGAGAACATTTGATAGGCAGATTTTGTGATTAAAAAAAGAAGGCAAATGGAGTATTCATGGAATACATGCAAACTGTTTGATTAAATAAGATTCTTGCTATAGTAGGAAAGCTTCAAATATCTTGATGATTGTAATCATCGACACATGCATATAGATACCAAGAAGGAAAAGATCTAGAATAGTAATGACCATATAATCATCGGGTTCAACCAATTCATGGTGGGACTTAACTATATCAGCAAGCATCCAACTAATCATATAAGTCTATGGGTTGTATGCCAAAGGATATAAGCCACATTCATTGTTTCAAAAGTGTAGGTCTTGGAAATGCCATACAAAATAATGATGAAGAGCCTAGTGATTTGAAGATGGCTAGAATGCATTATAAATCCACCAAATTGATACACGAAAAAAATGAAAAATATAAGACTCTTGCTGTCAACTTTATAATTCTAATTTTCAGACAGTCATATAGACCCTCAAACAGTGACCTGTAACTTTTGACTCGGACATTATCAAAATCACTTCAGTGAGAATGTGGAGAATTGGGATTGTGACAACATATCCAAAATTCAACAAGAGCCAATAGTGGGATAATTAGTTATGCCTCCAGTACCGAGACCCATTTTTGCTGACAGAGTTATTTTAAATCCGCCCAGCATCAAGAATATTTTTATATTGGAATAATGTAATAATGTGCCACTTGTCTAAGTTTCATTTAATATGTCAAATTATTCTTATAAAATTTTTACATCAATGTTTAATAAGGTTATCAGAATATGAATGAGAGAACATAAGAAGAGGAAGGTGGATAGTCAAATAAGAGTTACGTGATTCCAAGAATCAGTTATGTAAACTAAAAATACACATCAATTGGCTATTTATGAAGGCATTTTCAAACCAAAAAGGGGTTCCATATTTTGATATCAAGATCTCTTTGAAGCTTTGATTCTTCTTTTCTCAGGAGAATGGAAATGGTTCCTTTGATCTTTGTCTTTTGTAATGCAGTATAAAACAAATGAACTTTGTGTAATCTATTGTTTTCTATTTTCTTTCTTTTCAATCATTAAAGTTTGTGCATCTATGTTGTATTTATGGATAGGTGTTTTAAATCCTTTTGTTCTTTTTAGTTAAAATCATTCGTAATTAATTCATTGAATATCTCACACGGGAGTTGTACCTGATAAAATTCAAAGGAATGTTATCAATCTCATGATAACCTATCCAACTATTGGTGTTGATTTGTCCTTTCATTTGGGCACTCAGGGTCAAATTTGTACATGTTTTCTCAAAGGAAAATCTATTCACTAACAAATTTTGGCGACTCTACTGGGGAATCGAAACAAAGATCATTGCCTAACATTTGTTTCCTCAGTTTCATAGTTGTCTCTATATGTAGGAGATTGGAAACTCTACATTACAGACTTGTTGAATCTTTGTTTTTGGAGTTCCAGTGTGTGTTATGATTGTGGTTGCAACTCAACCATGGGGGGCTCAGATCAGACCATTTTCCTTGGCCAAGTATTCAATCTTACCAAAGAGATGATGGGAATATCTTCCCAAGTTTCATGGAGACAAAACACAAGATCAGACTGATCACATCAAAGCAGTTACTATTGCATGTGGGATTCTTGGTGTACAAGAAGAAGATCTGTTCATTAGGTTGTTTGTTCAAAGCCTTGTGGGAAATGTCATGGAATGGTTTCAACATCTACAAGATGGATGTATCACAAATTGGGATGATCTTAAGGAGAGATTCCTAGAGAGATTTCAACCCACAATTTACCCCTATCAATTGTTGGTAAGTCTTATTCAAATTTAGATGAAAGAAGATGAATCTATAACGGAGTTCATTGATAGATTTAATTGGAATGTTGGTAAAATCCCTCTAGCCCACCAACCAAATGAAAGAAATTAGGTATGCTTCTTTATTGCTGCTATGGATTTTGAAGTCAAGTTTTGGTTACAATGCCTTGGAGTGCAAAATTTGGTGCATGTGTGAAAGGAAGCAATCAGGTTAGATGATGCCTTAATTCTTAGTGGTATGAAATCTATAAAGACAACACCAATGAAAGAACACCTATGTGGACAACAACACTACATTGATGAAGAAGCTACAAAGAAGAAACATGTTCTAGAAGAAGACAAATCTACTCCTAATGTTTCTCTTTGTTAGAATCTAACTATTTTTAATGATGAAGATAATGCTGTAAAGTTGACAAGATTCTGCTACCCGCATATTGAAAATGATGAGGAGTGTGTTGCTTGAATAGATGAGCTAATGACCAGCTTGAATGTACTAGTTGTGAAGGAAGAATTTTCTGCATATGATTCAAATAAAGAGTCATCAATGGCTGTCCTTTCTCTAGGGCATGAAAGCTTTTCTTCTTAAGTTGCTAACACCCTCTCTATTATTGATTCAGATCAGCATGATATGGTGTATCAGCAAGAACAAAAATTGATAGATAGTGAAGAAAGGTATGACATTCCTCTCTCTGAATCTTTCTCATTTGACTATATATCATAGCTAGAGGGAGGCTTGCAATTTGAGGTAGTGATGGAGCAAGGATATCTATCAGAGGATATAATTGGTCAAACCATGCAATCTTCGGTTTTGTTAACAAGCATTGATGGTAAAGAAACTTCACAAGTTAGAATATCCATGAATCTTGATGGAGTGGAATTGCAAACTATGGTAAAGCATTTTGTTTCTATTATGTCACAACACACACAAATGGAATTGGGGTCATGCTATTTTTATGATCAAGTTGGTATTCCCAAAGAGCAAGAGTTCTTGCAGCATGTGGTTGTTGAATTCATCCTTACAGTCGCCACAAGATGTCTGCTAATGCCGGTGTGTTCTGCAAATCAGTCTCTCTTTTGCACAGACATGTACTTCTCTGAACCAATCAATGGGTTTTCATGAGAAAATGAATGCATTCTAAGAGGTATAGGCTGCTAGCCTATCTTTTGTAAATAAGTTTTTGTTGTGTGTAGTGGTAGTTTGAATAATGTGAGGGCCTCATTCTTGCTAGTAGTTTAGGTGTTTGTTGTTGTTTTTGTTTGTTGGTTTTTCCGTGCTTCCCTCCACCCTCTCTACAAGCAACTCCAAATTTTCATGGTGGACTCTATTTTCCTAATGGATAAGACACTCGTCTTTATCCAGAGATTGTTGGAGTTCTCTATTTTTGCATAAAAAATAGTCCCTCGGTTAGAGCCCCTGTTAGTACCTGATATGGGCATGAATTTTCAATTTTCAATTTTAGGTCTTGAACCTCTTCAAAATACTTCAAACTTGGTTCAAAATAGTTCAAAGTAGTTCAATAGTTTAGAATTCAGAATTCAGGTTCGAAATGGTTCAAAATAGTTCAATGGTTCAAATGGGTTCGAAATGTAGATTGGTTGGTTCAAGAAAAGTTTAGATTTATGTTCCAAAATACAAACTAGTGGACTCAGAAAGGTTCATAATTCATGTTCAGATTCTATCAGTTGAGCAATTTCAAAGGTTAATTCTGCATTTCAGTTAAAGTTAGTGGTTCTATGTAACACCATGGGTATGTCTAGAAGATGCTAGCCCAGTTCAAGACATCTTGTCAAACCCAATACATCATGGAGCATGTAGAACCCATCTATATGTCAGATTAAGAAACTTATTGGTCACTATTTTTACCTTTGATATGCATATATCCCATAGAAAATTCAAACTCATTAAGGAAAATGTATATATGTTCTAATACATATGTGGTCTGCACTAGTTTGATGATTATGAGTTTAACTTTCATAGTTCAGGCCAAGCATTGGTATGAGCTTGATGACTATGTATTTTAGATATTCTTCCCCAACTTGAGAACATTTGATAGGGGGATTTTGTGATAAAAAAAGGAAGGAAAATGGAGTATTCATGGAATATATGCAAATTATTCAATTGAATGAGATTCTTCGTACAATAGGAAAGTTCCAAATATCTTGATGATTGTAATCATTGACACATGCATATAGATACCAAGAAGGAAAAGAACTGGAACAGTAATGACCATATAATCATCGGGTTCAACCAATTCATGGTGGGACTTAATTATATCAGCAAGCATCCAACTAATCACATAAGTCTATGGGTTGTATGCCAAAGGATATAAGCCACATTCATTGTTTCAAAAGTGCAGGTCTTGAATATGCCATATAAAATAATGATGAAGATGCTAGTGATTTGAAGATGGTTGGAATGCATTATAAATCCACCAAATTGATACAAACAAAGAATGAAAAATATAAGACTCTTGCTGTCAACTTTATAATTCTAATTTTTGGACACTCATATAGACCCTCAAACAGTGACCTGTAACTTTTGGCTCAGACATTATTTTAAAAATTGCTTTGGTGAGAATGTGGAGAATTAGAATTTTGACAACATATCTAAAATTAAATAAGATTCTATAGTGGGATAATTAGTTATGCCTCCCGTATTGAGACCCATTTTTGCTGACAGAGTTATTTTAAATCCGCCCAGCATCAAGAATATTTTTATATTGGAATAATGTAATAATGTGCCACTTGTCCAAGTCTCATTTAATATGTCAAATTATTCTTATAAAAAATTGACATCAACGCCTTATAAGGTTATCAAAATATGAATGAAAGAACATAAGAAGAGGAAGGTGGATAGTCAAACAAGAGTTACGTGATTCCAAGAATCAATTATGTAAACTGAAAATACACATCAACTGGCTATTTATGAAGGCATTTTCAAACCAAAAAGGGGTTCCATCTTTCCTTTCCAAATAGAAGATTTTATGCTACTATAGGGGGGAGATTTTCTAGTTCTCTAAGAGAAGAAGGCAGACTTTGAGATCTAGCAGAACAGAGCTTTATTTGGCTAAACTTTGTGTTGGTTATTAGAGGGAAATTTGATTTCAAAATATAATGTATGGGAGAGGTTTTTCATTTTCTTCTAAATAGTAAATATGGTGCAGTGTGTAATAAGAACTATGCTATCTTTAACATGTTAAAGAAGGGAGATTTGAAAGATGACTACAACTAAAACTTTGTATTTAGGTAGTTTACTTTCCACTGATTGTAAACTTTCCATGACTTTTAGTTTTCTTTAAGTGCATCTGATGTTGCCATTTTTTGAACATGTTTTGATATCAAGATCTATTTGAAGCTTTGATTCTTCTTTTCTCAGGAGAATGGAAATGGTTCCTTTGATCTTTGTCTTTTGTGACGTAGTATACAACAAATGAACTTTGAGTAATCTGTTGTATTTTGTTTTCTTTCTTTTCAATCATTAAAGTTTACGCATCTATGTTATATTTATGGATAGGTGTTAGAAATCCTTTTGTGCTTTCTAGTTAAAAGCATTCGCAATTAATTCATTGAATATCTCAGACGGGGAGCTGTACCTGATAAAATTTAGAGGAAGGTTATCAATCTCATGATAACCTATCCAACTGTTGGTGTTGATTTGTCCTTTCACTTGGGCACTCAGGGTTAGATTTGCACATGTTTTCTCAAAGGACAATGTGTTTACTAATAGGTATTTTGATATTGATTCATTTAAATGATTTTTTTTAGAAGGAAATGATTCATTAAATAGAAAATTTCCTAATAAAGATTCTTAATGGAAGAGTTTACATCAAGAGGAACATGAATATGTGTTGATTTTTTGATTCCTTGATCCCTTAAGTTTCCTAGTTGTGTGGACATTATTAAAACTCTATTCTTTTATTATTCAATTGATTTGGGGCCCTTCAGTTTATTATGTCAACTACAATGGTTACTTATTCTATAAATGTTATTTGTTATTCTCCTTTATCTAGATATATTGTATACCAAAAAAATCTTCCAAATGCAATTGGAAAAAAAAATAGTAGAAAGGAAGAGTAGATGTTTTCCAAATCTATTATCAAAGAAGGGGAAAAGCTCTATTTACTATATATATCAAGTTACTCTAGGTTGATGTAGTGGAGTTGTGTTGAGAAATGCATTGAAACTCTTTGAGAACTTGGAATAAAATCCAAGTTGAGAGGTTACTTTAGCAAGTCCATGCGTTTTCACCAATAATAAGATGAAATGCATAACATATTAAGAGCTTAAACATGCTAGATGCAAATTTCTAATTAAAAAAAAATTAATTCTTTGTCAAATAAGTGTAGTGTTGAAAGAAGCTAAAGAAACATATCTAATATGACTTCTATACCAAATTATAGGTTCATGTAATTTGTTTTAAAATAATGTATTTCATTAAATGTTGTTTTTCAAATTTTAATTGCATATGTTTCAATGTCCAAAATCCAAATATATAATCTTCTAAGTTCATCATTGGATTCAATTAAACATGAAATAATTTTTTTGATTTCTTCTTAAATCTTGAAAATGAAATCTTGTTGGACTTCAACTTCACCGCAACTCTTCAAAGGAAGTCACTTTTCCTCAAAAACTAATGCTCCCTTTTATATATTAATTTTAAGTTTCACACAAAAATAGGGCCATAGAAGGCTCGAGACACTAAAATATTGTCTAATTGAACAAGAATTTATACAGGGGTGTAGTTTACAATGCTAAAAATACTTAGATCATGGTTTTAGTCCATAGATTTAGAAAATTTATTGTTTCTTGTATTACATTTCACTATATATTAGAGCTTGAAGTAGGAAGAAAGCAATATTTTTCCAAGTTGTAGAAGTAATGAATTGCTAGCAAGGTTCTTAAAGAAAAGTTGTAATGATGTAACTCCATTAAAAGATTATATGGGTTTTCATCTCTTGTTTGGTTATTTGCATTTTAAGTAATGATTTATCACTAAATCACATACTAGGATGCTTTGAGTTTGCAACATTATTTTTTTTATAAGATGTATCATGTTTCTATGATTTTTTCATTTTAATATCACTTTGGTTTTAGATCAAATTGTCTACTTATTATTGGTCTAGTAAGATTCTTGAGGAGGGAGCCCGCACAAGTAGCACAATCGGCTTGAGGTTGTGGGTAGTTTCCCATGGGCTTGGGTTTGAAACTAATTTCAAGTTAAAGAGGTGGGATGACTAACACATGAAGGATCTCGCTTGGAGGGGACTAGTCTCACCCTTTCTTGCACATGTTGCAGGCTGCTAGAAAAGGTCCACTACGACATTTGGGCCTCAATTGCAATAACAAGATGTCACAATGGTGACGACCACCCATTGCCCAAGTGACTCTGATAGGAATTGTCTCCTGTTGGATAGGTGTCAGATTTTTTTTGTCAGAAGTTATGACAACAAGGTCTCTTGTCACAATTACAACACCCCAAGCTTTTTAAAATTGAATCCATAGGGGGAAATACATTGTTGGAGGCCTTGTCTCGTGTGCGATGTTCAGGTGGTAGAAATGTTGTGGATCTGATGACTAGCCATCGTACTTGTCTATCATAATAGTCACGTATATGTGGCAGCAATGTTGTGGAACTAATGACCAGCGGTCAAAGTTGCGATGACTACATGGAAGGAAAAAAATATAGAATGTGCGACATTGGAGAGTGCATTTTCCTAACAAATCTATTTCTAAAATTCAACTTTGGTTATGAAAATTATGAGGAGACTACAATGCTCGTACTCCTATAACTAGTTTTCCTATTATTTTTATCTTTTGGGAGACACTAGATGATTCTTGTGACTATCAAATTTCTAAAATTCAACTTTGGTTATGAACATTATCAAGAGACTGCAATGCCCTTACCCTTATAATCAGTTTTCCTATTATTTTTTATCCTTTGGGAGAGATTGGATGATTCTTGTGACTATAACTAGATGATTCTTATGACTATACAGTCACAAGAATCATCCAATCTCTCTCAAAAGATAAAAAATAATAGGAAAAAACCAATTATAGGCGTAAGAGCATTGCAACCTCCTGATAATGTTCATAACCAAAGTTGAATTTTAGAAATAGATTTGTTAGAAAAGAACTCTCTCCAAGGTTAATATTGAGCTTCACTTGGTTTCGAGAATAGTTTAATATTCTCTTCTAATCATGACCAACCACGTGAAGGTGGAAGCTCATTTGGCCCCACACACACCTCCCCCCCCCCCCCACCCCCAACATCTAAATTCCCAATTAACATCTAATTTTTTAAAGAAAGGATCAATTTTCAAAGTACAAAAAAGGTTCCATATCTACAAAAGTGATATCATTTTCCCATCTTTTAGTGCATGTCATTTTTCCATCGCATCCAAAATAAGATTTTACCACTCTGAATTGAGAATGCATGCTGCATTGAAATAGATGGAAAATAGCTAGAGCTGATAAAACACAACACAATTACATTTATTTAATACCCAATTAAAGATCTCAAACAAAAATGCAAACCTATTATGTTTTTCAGCTACACTTGTTGTCCATGCATTTGAACATTTTCATTGCTCACGAGTAAATTCATCACATGGGTACATCTAGGAATGTCCTCATTGCCTCCTACATAAAATCAATCCAATATTAGAAAATTCCCCCTAAGAAATAATAGTTCAAGTGAAACAAATACATGAAAAATGAGAGAGAGAAAGAGGAATCTACTTAACAATAGGCATTGCCATTGCATCTATGACCATGCTAATTGTTGAGTGAGTTTTATTGTTTTCCTCTTGTGCCAAGATCTCTCTATTTACACACACACACACACACACACACACACACACACACACACACACACACACACACACACACACATACATATACATAGATCACAAGGGCATGACAATGAACAAGATGCAAAGATCACAAGGGCATGACAATGAAATGTAGTGATCACAAGGACATGGAAATAAAATACTAGATCTCCACATGATACATACATACATACATGCATGTACATATATACAGAGAGATCATTTTTAAGGTGCTAAGTGATGACTTACCTCAAGATCCTTCACAAAAGTAATGCAAATAGGAAAAATGGGCAGAGTTCATGAGAAATTTTACAAAAACATATCATATCAATTTTTTTTAGAAAGAAAAAAGCCATTCCAACAATGAGAATAGCTGCTAGACCCTGATCCTATGCTATGTTTTTTGGAGACATGGGAGAAGTTACTACTGCCTTTAGTACTTCATAACATTATAGATCATATAGTGATGCCCAAATTAACAACATCAATAGATACTTGGAATGTAGAGATCAAGGGCATGACAACAAACTCATATAGAACTATCATCATATTAGGTACAATAAAATGAACAAGATGCAGAGATCAAAAGGGCATGACAACAAGATGCACAAATCACAAGAGTAGGAAAACAAAATGTAGCAATCACAAGGGTACATCAACTAAATCCTAGATCTCCACATGATAAATGCATACATACATACATACATACATACATATATACATACATATATATATATATATATATATATATATACATATATATATATATATATATATATATATATATATATATATATATATACACATGCATTTACATACATACATATACATACATATACATACATACATACGTACATACATATATACATGCATACACATACCTGCATATATGTATGTATGTATATATAGAGATATTTTCTAAGGTGCTTATTATATCTTAGCACAATAGAAAAATTGATCCAACTGCATACATATTCCAAAATTTAAATAATTAAACAATTAAACTCACACAACCCATGATAAGTGACTTTGCTCAAGATACTGCACAAAAATAATGCAAAGTTAATGGGCAATATGTATGTATGTATGTATATACATATATACATACATACATACATACATATAATGTATGTAGGGAAAATGTAATGCCCACTAACAATGGCATTAACTTTGCGAATGCATGCATGGTTACATCCTTGGCTTCTTGTTGGGCTAGTGTATGTAGCCTTTATATCCAACCATTCATTATAAATTGGGGAATGTACTTCATGCCTAGCATTCAATTGATGCATCTGCATATGCAATTTTATCACCTTGGAAAACTATATTCAATCCTCTAGTTGGGAACATCTGATTATTCATTTATTGTACCTAATCTAATGAGAGTTCTACAAGAATTTGTAATCAACCTAGTAATCAACAACTAGACCAATTTAACTAGGTTATGGTTTGAGCATGTATTATTCCCATTTATCATATGCTTGCAATTTTGGAGGCAACATTTTTTATTTGTGTAGGATATGGAGGAAGAGCAGTGGTGTTGGCAAACATGAAAATTTAGTAGTGCCAAGTCACCTTGAGGAACTTGTGTATGTTCTTGGAAGACATGTCATCAAAAATATTCATCGTGACCTTTTTTGCTTCTACATATTTTTACATGGAGCCTTCACACACCTAGTGCTCACAAATGCCTACTTAAGAATGTATGTGAACTTGCAGGATCTAGTTTGAAGCTGTAGTTTTTTAAAACTTGAATGCCATCATTTTTGTCCACATTAATCACTTGTACAATAATATCATAAGAAATAAAATACTTAATTACTAAAGAAAGAAAATGCATAATATCAAGGAGCTAACACTCCACTACGTATCATACTAATATGCCAAACCTACCAAATTAATGAACTAGGTATCCAATCCCATTGCTGACTAAAATCAACCTAGCAGAGACTTCAACAGGGAAAAGATCATCATTTTCTTGGCAACATATTTCAAACTTACTCAAATCATATTCTTTTGCAAACCCAGATTTGAAAAGTGACCAAGCTTTCTGCATCTTTTTCTTCTTTCCCTCAACTTCAAGAAAGAAAACACTCAAAAGACCCCATCCATCCAAGTTTCTATCTATTAGATCCAGAGCATTCATCACCTCCAAATAGATATTTTCAACAATCATCATCCTAGCCACACCATATGTAGAAATATGATGGCCCAAAATTTGTATTATAGGCTAGAATAGGTCAAAGACCACCCTATCATCTTGAACATGACTATCAGTCCAATAATTTACTCCCAGTAGCATGACTATTGTATCCTTCTCCTACTCATTGGCCTACATGAAGATCTTGGCCGCTTGAGCTTCTGGCAACTCCTCCACCATCGCATCCTGCACACACCTACATTTAATTCCGAAGAATGACATTTGATTTGATATTTTTGAAAAAATAGAGGACCAAATAAATAGAAAAAACCATCACAATCTCCTATTAGTCCAAGTAGTACTACTAGAATACTATAGAACACCATTGACCATATACAAGAGAATTCTTTTAGATTCTAACCAATGCCTTTATTGACAAACGCCCACATATCTTCTTACAAAATATCTAGTAAACTCTATGGAATGTGATCTCCACTCATCAAATCCATATCATCATTTCATTCAATCCCCACATTTTCCAGGAAGTTAGCATACCTATTACCCTCTCAAAAAATATGCTATAGCTATAAATTTTCTAAAGACCGAAGGTGATTCGAGATAAAGTCTCTACCAATTCTTATGAGGATTACTAATCAATACTTGTCATGGATCAAAGAGAAGCAAATGAAGGATCAAAAAGTATATAAAGATAAATCCCTCTTTTAAAATTTATCTTAGTAATTTAAAATCTACTCTTGTGATATTTAAATTTATATTTTTCAACTATCTAATCCCAAACTTAAATTGTTGCTACAAGATTTTTGACCAATTCATAAGGAGATAGTATTGAATTACTTGAGAACAAGCAATTTTGGGAAGGGCAGACTGTAATGTCCCCATTTCCAAGCTTGATTTTAATAATAGAGTTACTATAAGGAATAAATAAATATTTTTTTATTTAATTCTAATTGCATTCAATAAAGTTAAAGAAAAAATAATATGTGTTTCTAAGACTAAATTTAATAAATAACAATAATAATAAATAAGTATTATAATCAAATTCAAATATCAAATAAAAGACATATTCAATTCCAACTCACTACATGCAAAGCCTCTAGTTAAAGAGTTTGTAAGAATCAACAAGTGAAGGTTAAATCTCAACTCAAATGTGACATTTTAAGGGAAGATATTAGAAGAGTTGAAAATAATAAAAATAAGAGCATAGAGTATTGAAGGCATATCAAAATTTATTCATAAGAGAAAATAGGGAAAAGACTCTCAGTGATTGAAATAGACAACCATTAGAATTTTATATATAGTGAACATGATTTTTATAGCCAATTTGATTCAAAGAGAATGTAGTCACCAAATAATTAGTTCATGTCAGTAAAACTATATCTACTTAGCCAATGAGTGAGGATATACAAACATTAGTGAACAAAAGGAATAAAAAGAGTATTGAATAAAAATAGATATTATTAATTAAAAAATATATATAATCAAAATCACACATGATTCATGAATAATCATATATGTATAACAACAAAATCAGAAATAATATCCTCAAATGTCAAAGAATATCCTATTAATCTCTTTCATATATATCTTTTTCAAAGTGGTAAATCTAAGAATTTGGTCTATTATCAAGATTAGTTGTACATGTTGAATGAAGTATTGTAGAAGATGCAAGCTCAACTACCTAACTATGTCTAAGGCATTTTCACACTGGAGGCATACTCTACCTACTAGGCTACCTACATATACATAGCCATGAGATCAAGACCCTTAAACTACTCACTCTAATGAATATATAGTTCTTGTTTCTAATTGTTTTGATGTAGTTGTATTCCTATAACCACTAGTGATCTTTACTCACCTAATACAACTTTTCACCATCATACACCCACTCAGGCAAATTGTACAATTTTCTATAATTACAATACCATAATACCCTAGTGCAACCTTTGTGTTGTAGTTTATAGTTAATGTAAGGTTGACCTATATATGTCTTAACTCACTCCTTATATAGTTATGTTTAAAAGCTTGTGACAATAGTCAATGGGTCTAATTAGACTAGTCAAGTTAATGGTGAAACATATAGTTTAGCCTTCTATCTTCTATAGCTAGGTACGCTAGGTAATGTCATGTTTAAAGGTAATGTCCTTTTGGTTTAGAGGTAATTTGCATGGTTTAGAGCGTAATGTCATTGTGGCAGTGACAATAACTTTAGTGAAGAGTTGAGTGTAAGGAGTTACTACCCTGAACCTATGCTAAAAATAACTAGGAGCCAAAGGACTTTACTCAAACCACTGGTGACAATACCCATGGCCATGCTACCTATTGAGTGAGTTTTATTATTATTTTTATTGTGCCAAGATCTCTTTGTTTATATACATACATACATATACATATATATATACACATACATATATATATACATATATATATATATATACATACATATATATATATATACATATATATATACATACATATATATATATACATACATATATACATACATATATATATACATATATATATACATATATACATATATATATATACATACATATATATATATATCTATATATATATATACATACATATATATATATCTACATATACATATATATATACATATATATATATATATATACATACATATACATATACATATACATATACATATACATATACATATACATATATATATATGTATATGTATATGTATATATATATATATATATATATATATACTAATGCAGGAGCATCCAGAGGTATAAGCGCAATCCTGTGTCACCCAAAAAAATGTACTTAGACTTAGTTTCTGTTTCATGTCTTTTCATTTTTGGATACCCATTTGGGTCAAATAAAAGTTCCAACTCTCACAGTTCAACTATTAGTGTGCTAGAAAATTCCGAAAAATAAGGAGCATGCAATTTGGCCATCATTTTGGTGACCTGGAAGGTGTAAATTGGCCAGATGAATGTAATTGTGATTTAGAGCATTCCAGAAAAAGAATCAGGTCAAAAGGCCCCACGGTTTGAAAGTTATTGCAATTTTTTGGGTTTTTGAGACCTCTTAAGAATGCTTCAAAGTTAGGTTAGGGGCATTAAATGACCTCAAAAAGGGCTGAAAAATGGGGGATGAGTAAAGCTGGTCTATAGGGCTATAGAGAACTTTGAGAGCTTTCCAAAAATCTAAACGATTCGTCAATCGGAGCTACGGTTCAAAAGTTATGACTCCTGAAAGTTCGGTTACCGTTTCTGGATTCTTCTAGATTTGCACCGACTTCTAACGCAGCTTTTGGAACCTTCTATTTGGTCGGTGGATGCCTATGAGCACTTTCTACAATTTACTCCTAGTCCTTAACCCTTTGGGGTCTATTTAAGGAGATTTCTGGCATTGTAAAAGGCAGTTCGGAGTGGAGTTTGAGAGGAGGTACTGAAAGGAGAAATTATCTCCAGATTTATGCTATTGTAAGCCCTTAGGGCATGTTTTGAGGTTGATTTTCTCTATACTATTTATACTAGCTTATTTTCTCAGTTAATATAATTTCCCCTTTTCTATTGTGTCCATTTTGTTCTTGGGTTGTGTCCCCATCAAGTGGTATCAGAGTTGGTTTTCCTAATTGTGTAGATAGAGCGCTGACTGCGAGGCAGTTTGCACTAGGACTGTGTGGTTGTGGGTTTGAGTTAGAAGATGCCTCCATGAAGAGAATGTGGTGGAAGGGTTAGAGCTATTAATCTTGAGGAGGTTAGAGCCCTCCAAAGGCAGGTACAAGCATTGCAAGAGGAGCTTCGTAGAGGAGAAAATGTTGCCGCAGGTGACAATAGTGAGGATGACAACGAAGAAGAAGTAATGGGACCAGAAGAGAAATTTGATGGGGAAGTTCTGAATCATGCAGAGGAAATTCTTTTTAGGGCCATTACTGAGTTTGAGAAAAGACCTACAATTGAAGTGGGTGTATTTTCAGGAAATTTGAAACCAGATGAGTTGATCGATTGGATCAATGAACTGGAAGAATACTTTGAGTATGAGGATATCAGGGACCCAGATAGGGTTAAGTTTGCAAAGGCCAAATTGAAAGGCCATGCCAAAATATAGTGGCAAGAGGTTCAATTGGAAAGAAACAGAAGAGGAAAGGAGATCACAAGGTGGGATCGCATGGTGGACAAATTGAAGAAGCAGTTCATTCCTGTGGACTACGAGCTTGATTTGTTTAAGAAGATGCATGGATTAAAGCAAGCAGGAAGATCAGTCCAAGAATATACAGAGGAATTTTATCAACTCTTGATTAGAGCGGGGCATGCAGAAGAAAATAAGGAGAAGGTTGCTCGTTATATCAGTGGGTTGCAACCTAGCATTCAGGAGGAATTAAGTCTGGTAAGAATGACCAACATTGAAGAGGCATACCAATTTGCCCTATGAGTTGAAGAGAAGCTGAATAAAAGGTTTGAAGGAAGAAAAAGAGGGTGTGGTGAAGGAGGAAGGGGAAGCGGTAGGTCATCTGGAGGCCACAATGAAACCCAAAAGAAAAATGAAGATGTGGGTACTAGCAGGAACTAGAGGAATGAGGGTTTCAACCGCTCTCGTGACCAAGACCTTGGAAATCAAAGAGGAAGAGGTAGAGGATGTGGGCAAGGAAGAGGAGGCTTCTGTGGTACCTGTTTCCATTGCAATGAAGAAGGTCATCATGCCTTTGAGTGCCCTCAACGACAAGGAAGGGCAGATAGGAGAGATGAGGGTCAAGCTAGGGTTGCTCATGTGGATGAGGATGCACAATCATCACATTTAGAGGATGCAAAAAGAGGAGAGACCTTAGTAAATGAAAGAGTCCTACTAAGTGGTGAGATTGAACCAGGACAATGGAGGAGTTTGTCTCGTACCAGATGCAAGTGTGAGGATAAATGTTGGGATGTGATCATTGATGGTGGTAGCACTGATAACTTGGTATCAGAAGAGATGGTCTCTAAGCTGAAGCTGAAGAGGGAGAAACATCCTCAGCCCTATCGGATTTCTTGGGTAAAAGATGATCATAAGGTCCTGGTAAGTGAACAATGTTTAGTAAAATTCAAAATTGGGAGTTACCATGATGAAGTTCTCTATGATGTTATTTCGATGGATGTTTTCCATCTATTGTTGGGTAGACCATGACAGTTTGATAGACATGCAGTACATGATGGACATGCAAACACATACTCTTTGACAAAGGATGGAATTCACCACAAATTGAAGCCCATGAAAAAGGAAGGTGAAAAGGTATGTAGCAGTGCTAGGATTTTTTTTGTTGATGAAAGGAAGTTTTTAGATGGCATGAAACATCAACATATGTTCTTTTCTTTGATTCCTAGGAAAGATAAAGAAGGTAGTAGTGAAATACCACTTGAAGTTCCAGATTTAATAGGGGAGTTTGGAGATATTATCTTTGATAATGTTCCAGATGGATTGCCACCAACAAGGAAAATCAGTCATCAGATAGATCTGATTCTAGGAGCTAGTTTGTCGAACAAGGCTGCTCACAGGATGACTCCTACTGAAATAGAGGAGCTAAATAGACAGGTTCAAGAGCTGTTGAGGAAGGGCTTGATTCGAGAGAGCCTGAGTCCATGTGCAGTAACTACAGTACTCACACCAAAGAAGGATGGAGAGTGGAGGATGTGTACAGATTCTCGAGCTATAAATAGGATCACCGTCAAGTACTGGTTTCCTTTGCCAATGATGGATGATATTATGGACTACTTGAGTGGAGCTCAGTACTTCACAAAGATAGATCTTAAGAGTGGTTATCACAAGATATGGATTCGAGAAGGAGATGAGTGGAAAACAACCTTCAAGACCAAGGAGGGTCTTTATGAGTGGTTAGTCATGCCCTTTGGATTGACGAACGACCCAAGCACCTTCATGCGGCTCATGAATGAGGTACTTAAGAAGTTCTTGGGAAAATTTGTTATTGTTTATTTGAATGATATTTTAATTTTCAGCAAGATTTTGGAAGAACATATACTGCATATTCATAGTGTCCTTGAAAGGCTAAGGGAAGAGAAACTATTAATTAATCTGAAGAAGTGTAACTTTGCAAAAAGGGAGTTAGTCTATTTGGGGTTTGTTATATCACCTGAAGGTCTCAAAATGGATCCGGAGAAGGTAAAAGCCATCTTGGAATGGCCTACTCCAAGGTCTGCTACTGAGGTAAGATCATTTCATGGTCTGGTTAGTTTTTACAGAAAGTTTATTAAGAATTTTAGTGGCATATGTGCACCCCTAACTGATACAATAAGAGGGGATAGAAAAGAGTTCAAATGGACTGCAGCAGCTGCGAGAAGTTTTGAATTGTTGAAGAAGAAGGTGACAGAACAGCCTGTGTTGGCACTTTCAGATTTTAGAAAAGTGTTCCAGGTGGATTGTGATGCCAGTGGCAGTGCTATTGGGGCTGTATTAAGCCAAGAAGGTAAGCCTGTTGAATATTTTAGTGAAAAATTGAATGATGCAAAGAAGAAGTATTATGTTTATGATCAAGAGTTCTATGCAATAGTTCAGGCCTTAAAGAAATGGAGGCATTATTTATTGCCAAAGGAATTTTTTTTGTATACTGATCATCAAGCATTACAATACCTAAATAGCCAAGGTAAATTGAATGAGAGGCATATGAAGTGGGTAGAGTTCTTGCAGAGCTATACATTTGTGTTAAAGCATAGAAGTGGAAAATCTAACGAGGTTGCAGATGCACTAAGTAGGAGACAGTTGTTACTTACAGTAATGTAGGGTTAAGTAGTTGGGTTTGACGAACTCAAGAATTTGTACCCCGAGGATCCTGATTTTGCTAAAGCATGGAAAGCTTGTAAAGAGCTTGTTGCTGTAGATAGAACCAAGTGGTTAGACTATTTGATCCAGGATGGCATGTTGTTCATGGGTAGTCAATTGTGCATTCCAAGGAGTTCCATGAGGGAAAATCTGATTAAGGAGAAACACAGTGGAGGGATGGCAGGACATTTTGGTCGAGATAAGACCATTTCCATTCTTAGAGAACATTATTTTTGGCCAAAAATTTCATAGGTTGTGAAGAAGTTTGTACAAAGTTGCCAGGTTTGTCAAGTTGCCAAGGGGTTTAGTCACAATACTGGCCTATATCAGCCATTGCCTATTCCATCAAGGCCATGGGAGGACATAAGTATGGATTTTATTCTTGGATTGCCAAGGACACAAAGGGGTAATGACTCAGTATTCGTGGTGGTTGATAGGTTCTCCAAAATGGCACATTTCATTCCATGCTACAAAACTCATGATGATGTCCATATTGCAGACTTGTTTTTCAAAGAGGTGGTAAGACTACATGGTCTTCCAAGAAGCATACTTTCTGACAGAGATACTAAATTTGTGGGGTATTTCTGGAGGACATTATGGAAAAAGTTGAGAACAAACTTAAAATTCAGTTCCATGCATCACCCACAAACTGATGGCCAAACAGAAGTGGTAAACAGAAGTCTGGTCAATTTGCTGAGATGTTTAGTTGGGGATAAGCCCAAGGGATGGGATTTGATTCTACCACAGGTAGAGTTTGCTTATAAAAACTCTATAAATAGGAGTACTGGAAAATCACCATTCCAAATTGTATATGGGAGTAGCCCAAGGACTGCACCAGAATGAAGGAAGATAGAGCAAGGGGAGAGGACAAGTGCTGAAGCAGAAGAATTTGCTGAACATATCAAGTGTCTACATGAGGAGGTTTAGGCACACATTACCAAGATGAATCAAGAGTATAAAGCTAGGGCTGATCAAAGGAGAAGACAAAAGGAATTCCAAGTAGGGGATCTAGTTATGGTGCACTTACGAAAAGAAAGATTTCCAGTCAGTACTTACAACAAGCTGAAAATGAAGAAATTTGGCCCTTGCAAAGTTTTGAAGAAACATGACTCAAGAAATGCATATGAGGTGGAGCTGCCAGATGGTATTCAGATTTCTCCCATTTTCAACATTGCAGATTTAACAGAGTATCATGATGATGGTGCAAATGAGGAGCTGGTGTTAGAGCTATATCCAATTCCTGCTTCTAAGAAGGAGGAGATAGAAGACATTCTAGATCATCGTGTGGGTAGGAGTACTAGAAATAGGCAGTATGAAGAGTATTTGGTGAAGTGGAAAGGACGGTCGATCGAGGACTCAACTTGGATTTCAGCAGCTGAAGTTTCCCATTTGGGATTTCCTCTACCATTCATAAAGTGACAGGGTCACTTTTCAATCTACCCTGGGTGTGTGATGCAGAAGCATCTAGAGGTATAAGGGCAATCCTATGTCACCCAAAAAATGTACTTAGACTTAGCTTCTATTTCATGTCTTTTCATTTTTGGATACCCATTTGGGTCAAATAAAGGTTCCAACTCTCACAGTTCAGCTATCAGTGTGCTAGAAAATCCCAGAAAAATAGGAGCATGCAATTTGGCCATCATTTTGGTGACCTGGAAGGTGTAAATTGGCCAGATGAATGTAATTGTGATTTAGAGCATTCCAGAAAAAGAATCAAGTCAAAAGGCCCCATGGTTTGAAAGTTATTGCAGTATATCGAGTTTTGGAGACCTCCTAAGAATGCTTCAAAGTCAGGTTAGGGGCATTAAATGACTTTGAAAAGGGCTGGAAAATGGGGGACGAGCAAATCTTTTCCATAGAGCTATAGAGCACTTCGAGAGCTTTTCGAAAATGTAAACGATTCGTCAATCAGAGCTACGGTTCAAAAGTTATGCCTCCCGAAAGTTTGGTTACCATTTCTGGATTCTTCTAGATTTGCATTGAATTCTAACACAGCTTCTAGAACCTTCTATTTGGTCGGTGGATGCCTACTAGCACTTTCTAGAATGTACTCCTAGTCCTTAATCCTTCGGGGTCTATTTAAGGAGATTTCTGGCATTGTAAAAGGCAGTTCGGAGTGGAGTTTGAGAGGAGGTACTGAAAGGAGAAATTATCTCCAGATTTATGCTATTGTAAGCCCTTAGGGCATGTTTTGAGGTTGATTTTCTCTGTACTGTTTATACTAGCTTATTTTCTCAATTAATATAATTTCCCCTTTTCTGTTGTGTCCATTCTATTCTTGGGTTGTGTCCTCATCACATACATATACACGTGTATATATACACACACACACACACACACACACACATATATATATATACATACATACTTACATACATACATATACATAGATCACAAGGGCACAACAACAAGATGCAAAGATCATAAAGGGCACGACTACAAAATCTAGTTGCATTTTTGACAAGAATACAATTTATCCTTCTCATATTGGTTATCTCTTGTTATAACACTTTTGATCATACCTCTATATCTTGGGTAGCTACCTCCATAGCCAAATTGTACATGGTATGAAAGATTGATAAGTGTCTTTAGATAATGTTTTGAGACATTTTGAATTTATTTTTTGTAGATTATGTTTGGTTCCTTTATGTGGATTTATATTTCATGTCAAAATTAGTCCATGGCAATGCATTTATGAGGTCGCTATCATGATCAAGGTGTTTGAATTAATTAATATAGTCTTTAGTTTTTATCCAAATGAAAAAATGAAGGAAAATATATATACAAGCATTTGAAGTTTGCATGTAGTTGCCAATTTTAGGAGCTACCTAGGATTTTACCATACAGATTTAAACAACTCGATTCAACTCACAAAAATAGAACTGTTAATGCACATTAAAATTAATACTCCAAAAATGATGCAAACCTCTAGGATACTTACAAATGCCCAACATAACATCACCTAAAATTGACAAAGTGATAATCAAAGAGTCATATCACCAAATCCATTGAATGTGTAGGAATGCAAAACATTTATATAAATTGATACACTATCTTTGTATATAGGTTGATACTCATAAGAACACGAATTTTGTTGTAGACCAAATGGGAACACAAAACCTAAGATCTAAAATACTTTTACATTACTTAACATCATACTACAACCACAAGATGATATGAATCAAATTCTTTTACATCTACCAACATTGCATCACAAGTAGGAATTGTAGAGGTTGCCTATAAAGGCAAAAACTAAGGTCAGCGCCCTTCACAAAGAGAAAACACATTATTTTTCCTATGAAAGAACATTAGCATGATATATTTAATGTTCTAAAATTTGAAGGATACAATAAATTACAATGAGGAATGAATGTATTGAAACAAGTAAGGGGAATAGAGGGATCACAATCCCAATGAGAGAATCATAGGTTTGAATAATAAAAGTAGATAAAGAAGACCTACATAAGTATTGGCTGGAAATAATATAAAGGGGGCAACAATTAGGATGGATTCTTGTTACTTTTCTATTAAAAGCTTGAAGATCTACAAGAATAAAAATCTAGATAGCAAAGCTCCTTATGCTACTTTAGAGAGAGTAATTTATTTTTAAACAAATAGGCTATAAGCCTAGTAATATATTAATTATAAATAGTCAATAACAAAATAGAAAAAAAAGGCTCTTAAAAGCCAAATATTTATTTTTCAAGGAACATACATACTAAACCTAGAAACCTATTCTAATTCTATGTTGTCACAAAATTGGCATATTATCACATTTAAACCCACATATGAAGCATATAACTCCATTGTCACTACAAAACTACAATGGGTGGAAGTATGGTTTACTATGTGATTTACTCTTGAAGTTATATTTCCAAGTTGTTGGAGTTCAATATTGGGGGTTGGCTTACAAAAAATGAAGCCTGAACATTACATCTCTTTGTTAAGTTTGGAATCCACACAAATGAACTTTAATGAGGGGAAACCAAACACATTAATAGAAAAAAATAGACAAAAGGTATATTCCTTGTGAAGCAAGAAAACTGAAAGCTTTTTGTGGCTGCACTTGAGCAACACCCTGAAGGAAAACGATTATAGAAGTGAGTATATTGCAGCAATATACCAATCACTTTAATGCACAAGACTTTGATGACATGTAGGATATCTCATACTATGAAGACAAGTTCAAATACTTTCCTAACCTACCCCTTGGTTTGATGAGGGATGCAAGGATGCTAAAGAAAACTTACTCAAGACATTGATGGACCACTTGCTAAATTCTTGCTCCAAAATCAAGAGAATTTTTAATGGTGCCAGATAAAGCAACAACCCAAATGAGTGGACTACTAGTGTTGTTATTGTTATCCTACTTTTATAGAGAGGTGATATCAAAGAATCACAATAGAAAACTTGCATCAGGAAAAAAATTGAAAATGTGTTAAATGTTATGTTCCATAGCCCCTTAGGCCGTGGTCTCCTTAAGGCGATTAAGACTCTTTCATTTGCTCTTCAATAAAATTTTAGTTATTCCAATGCATATGACAATTGTACTGGATAGTTGTGTAAATATTCTTACTCTTCTCTTTTGTTGAAATATTGTATACCTTGAATGCATTGGCAAATAAAAATAAATGAGCCATACAAATAAGGAGGAGAAAATGTTTTTGAAATCCAATATCAAAGCAAGGAAAAAACTATATTTACCATGGATGTGAAGTAATCATATTTGCATTGCTGTAGTGGAGCCTAAGTGTGGAACCTCTTCTAGAACTTACAAAGATTGTTATGGAAAGTGCATTCATTTTATTTTATTTTTTCAACAATGAGGTTAAAAGCATAACATACTGAGAGTGCAAACATGCCAGATGGTTTTTTTTAAAATGCTGGCTCATTGTCGTCGAATAAGTGTAGTGTTGAAAGAAGCTATAAAAACATATTTAAATTTGACTTTCATATTAAATTGTAGTTCTTAAAATATTGGAAATTTAATTAGATGAACTATTTAGAATTTTGATTACGTAAGTTTTTATGTCCAAAAATCTAATGCATGGATTTCTATGTTCTTCTTTGGACTCACTTACAGATGAAATGATTTCTTTGATTTCTTCTGAAATCCTAGAAACTAATCTTGTTGGATATCAGTTCCACCATAACTCTTCAAAGCGAGTCAGTTTTTCTTCAAAAAGTTGTCGGTACCTGTCGTATATTAATTATAGTTCTTTAAAAGAGAGGTTCTTTCAGCTTGAGATCATAAATGGAAGGACATTGAAGTTGTATACTGATTTTGTTGTGTGGATAAAAGAATGCTCTTCCTTTTAAATGTATAGATGGGTAGGTTGTAGCCCAAACTACAAAAGAATGAGTTATAGTTCTATTTTGATGTATCAAAAATTGGTTCAATACTTGATCCATATTTGGATCAATATGACCTTCAATAATGTCAAATGGACCTCCTATTTTTTTCAAGTACTTAATTATCTCCCTACTGTAGTCCAATCTGAAAATTGGATGCAAAGTGGTAATAACAAGTTGACAAGAAAACTGATTTGCACTTGCATGACTTTCATGAACTTCTTCATGCCTTTTCTATTGGCATTATATTTATTAAAGGATGAACATGATTTCTTTGTTTTGTACAAAATTGTATGTGTACGCAATCATTACTACTGACTTATGGCTCGAGGACTTCAATGAGGATATATTGCTGCCTTCAGTAAAGCTGCAACACAAAAAACACAAGACATAGATGTCTCTGAAATTATGTTGAAGGGAACATGTCTTTTATCAAAATAATCTCCCTTACTGAGGAGCTGCTGCTTCTTAATCATTCCGACCATGCTGCAAGGATGCTCAATCCTACAGCTGTAATATTAGAAACATGTACCTTGTTCACAAAACAATGGAGCTTTGTTCCCTGCAAAACACAATCCAAAAGAATTTGTTATTATAATTACCAATGTAGATTCCAAGATAAGTATTGAAACAGTCATTAAAACAAAACAAAGAAAAATAAACACTTCCAATAAAAATTGTTATTCTTTATTTACCTCAACTCATTAGAAATGAATGAGGATCTCATCTTACAGTAGACCCAGCAAAATTAACAGGCGTTTCTTCAGGCAAAATTTGATATTCAATTTGAAGTTCCTCAAGCATATCCTTCATTTTCAGTAGCAATGCAGATCTTCTATTTGATCTCTCACTTATGTTTTGATAATTCATTGTATGTCTGAGGCAAAGGCCCATTCTCATCCTATTAGTGTTCTGAATCTCCCTAGTAAACAAATTATAATCTGGGTGCCAATGATGATGCTTGCTTTCAATATAGCTGCATAAACAAACACAGTGCTTAAATATTCATACAAATCAAGGAAATACCTGTTTCATAAATAAGATAAGCTAACCTAACCTTACTGGCCTTTAGGCCAAAGTGGATCAACGGACCTAGAAGAGTTTGTTTATGATTCTCTTGTTGCTAAGATTTAAGAATAAATTTCTAGAAACTTTATGTGATTAACCCAATCAAGTATTTCGTATGTAAGGGTGTTTGCAGATTTATGTGTAACTGTGCCTCATATTATACCATTGCTAAAAAAAAATCACATATAAAAGGACCTTCTTATTCTCTCCTTAAGTGCAGCAATTTTTTCCACAGTAGTAGTAGCATCCACAAAGAAGTCAACACTCTCTCCCATATCTGGACTCCTACGATAGTTAATGATTGGTTTCGTAGATAATATTGAGTTCGGGTAGTATACTTTCTCGTTATTACTCAACAGAAACACTGTTGTGAGGATGTTCATTTCTTCCACAACCATCTGTACCATTCAAATATCAATTAGTTGTACGGTTGTATTAAAGAACCAATCTGTAACATTTTCTACTTTTTCTTTTTTTGTTCATAGGCGAATCTTCAATCATTTCAGCCATTTGTGAAAGGTGAGAAGGACGACTTTTACCTGAACTCCATCAACAATACACCGATCACCCACGTCAAATGGATGTGTGATAAATACAAACACAATGGCTTCAAAGATTGTTTTGCAGGTATTTCCGAACATGAAAGCCACAAGCAGAAGGGAAGTTAATATTATAACAATAGCATGGGTGCTGGCAATGCCCAGACGTACCAAAGAGAACATTACTATAATTATAACCACAACTGCATTGATGAGCCTGTGTAGCTGTTTAACTGCAGTTTTGGAGTCATTAAGAGATGGAGAAAGTAATTTCCTTTCTTCAAAAACATTCATCTGCCACAAAAAAGATACATTAGTCAGTATGTCCCAAGAAAGAGCTAATAGAACTAGATAATCCGTATTGCCTAGTTTAACTTATTTTGTGCTGCTTTCGTCAGAATAAAACAACAAAATTAGGTCAAAAGAACATGCAATAAGCACAACGTTCCGAACAAAACTAAATCTAGCTATATGTTGGGAGTGATATTTAAAAGCAGTATGGAACTGATTTGAAATAGCATACCACCCAGTTTGCAAGAGACGATTCAGTGATCCTTCCTGTATCTGAGGCTCTTGTAAATTGGGGAAAGACTCTGCTCACCTCTGTTTTCCTCATTAACTTCAGCAGGTCATCTTCCTCAATATAACTGCAAAAGATGGGACTCCAATTTAACTAAGAAAAAAAATTTCTCAAACATATTCATTTTCCCAGAAGTAAATGAACCATGAGCTGTGGATTTTCCTGATATTCTATGGTCCTATTTATGCTAGTAGGTTCATGTTTTTTCCTTGGTGCTTTTGTAAAAGTGAGATGTTTGAGAACAATGGCATTAGCACCAAAATGATCATACAATACAAACTGCTGCACATGATGCTTAGCAGAGCCGTTTTGGTATTAGTTCATGGTTTAGTTACCAAACACATGAATGGGTACATGGTCAGACTGCAGTATGGTTAGGAACTGAGATACCAATTTCCAGTCCATAGTGGTGATCAAGAGTGCTTGTGGATCTTATTGTGTGAGGATGCCAGTTTAAATGGCAACGGCGTTCTGTTAAGACATAAATAAACTGCCAATAGTATTGCGTGCTACAAATTTTTTTTGGAACAATCCACCAGAGACTAGAATTGGCATTATCTATGGACTATTAAATATTAGCTTTCTAATTTTTGAATAACAAAAAAAAAGCTTAATACGGCACCTCATTATATGACAAAGCTTATGTGAGGTAAAGGTATTACTTCAAAGAATAAGTTAGTGGATGCATACTCTGTTCCACGCTTAGCAACATTTTCAAATATCCTCTTTGCCTTAATTGCTGCTTGACGTTCACTATCGATCTTCGGATCATGTTTATGGTAATTCAAAGACTTGTCAATTGTGTTAGCGATTCCCGAATGCCTGATATTTCGGATCCATCTCTTCATTTTCCAAGCAGAGACATTCCTCTGATTCAGCCTCTGCAGTTGTTTGATAGTTATCCCATTGGTGCCCCCTTCCTCTTTGTGCCCTGCCCTACCATTATTCCTGTTATCAGGAGTATCTATTTGAATTTCTACTTGTCCTGCATTGTTCGTATTATTTTTATCTGCTAGAGCGGAGGATTGATGGATTTCCATCATTGGGGGCGGAGATATAGTTTCAAGCACATATTGATGGAATATGGACTCCTGAATTCTGTCAAAATATGTTTTCACATGAAAATTCAAAGCCAAAATCTTCACCAATAGTGTCTTGAATAGCCATAGAAATGAGGCGCACAGAAGACAAAGTAGAAATTTCCCTATGTTATCCAACAGTTTTTTGTTCTCGGTAGCTCGCTTCAACTGATAGCAAAAATTTACCAAAATATTAGAATGTAAAAGAGATCACAAATATAAAGAGGAATTTGCAGATGAATAAGAAGAAAAACCCTATCCTCAACAACAATAACAATTATGAAAATGCATTTCCATTGAGAAGAACAATTATGAAAAACGAGAGTGTGGAACGGTTACTACCTTTTTATCAAATATGAGATACCATGCGAGCAAAACTAAGCCGAACCAGAGGCAATTCTTCGTACTACTCCTCACTCCATAGACAAAGTAGAGGACCCTCTTTCTCAAAATGAAATTTCTCTCGATTACGTAAACCCCCCCACGAATTATCCAGTCAGAAACGAGTCTCCCGCAGAAAACAAGCAGAGGCATCAAAAACCACTTCCATGACTCTAACCCCCAAATGTAACGTTTCTTCAGAGGCCCGACTATGAGACTTGAAAGCAATCCTGCTATAAGAGCCAATAAAGCTGCACATTCCAGAAAAAGCCATTTGTCGAATTCGGAGTGCTTGTAATTTGGAGGAAACTCCCTTTCTTTGATGGGGCCATATTTTTCTTCGACATCAGCTGCAGCTGAGGGAGATTTGTTCAGATTCCTTTCAGCCATTCTCGTAGATTTTTCCATTGCATGAAATAAAGAAATCGTATCCATGACACAGTGAATAAACTATGAAACATTGTATCCGTGACACGCTACATAAGCTATGAAAAACCTTTTCACTTTCCATTCCAGTCCACAATCCGTTCGAATCAAGAACCATTCGCCTTCCCTCCCTTCCCAAAACCCAAATTACAGTCCAATGCAAGCATTGCACTAGAAAGAAATAATGAGAACAAAATGACATTTGGTCGTTAACGTGGCATGATAAGAATTTCTATTTGATATTATACTAGCTTATATATTTATATATATATATAAAAGTTGTTATATATTTATATATGTTGATATTGTGAAGGCTAACAGTCATCTTTGTTCCCTCCAATAATCGAGTCTCTTGGTTTCCAAAGACTCTTCATTTGTAATATTATTGGAGCCCATTTATATGCTGCTCCTGCTTATTTTGTAAACAACTTTTTCTTATTAATTCAATACTCTGCAGTCTGGACATAGCCACTATTGTGGTGAACCAGGATAAATCCGGTGTTGTGTATTTCTTCTTATTGCGATATTTAATTTCTTTGTTTAAATCCTTTCAATTGGTATCAGAGCACGAGGTGTGCAGATTGGAAAATCAGTGTTCAATTTTCCGGAAAGATGGAGGATGTGAAAATAGAGAAATTTACAGTCAAGAATTACAGCCTATGGAAAATGCAGATGCGTTCCTTGCTGGTTAAGCAAGACTTGGCTCTCGCAATCGAAGGAAAGTCTAAGAAACCGTCTACAATGACTGATGAAGATTGGCAAAAGATGGACGACAAGGCTATGGCATCCATTTTTCTCTCACTAGCGAAAAATGTCTTGTTCAATGTCTCAAATGAGACGTCAACGAAAGATGTTTGGGACAAACTTCAGAATATGTATCAAACGGCGTCGACTGCAAACAAAATCTTCATTATGAAGAAACTCTACAAACTGAAAATGAAGGAAGGGATTGCAATGTCAAATCATATAAATGATTTGAACACCCTATTATGTCAAGCAAGCTCGGTTGGTATGACTCAAGATGACGAATCCAAAGCAATCATCTTGTTATGTTCTTTACCTGACAGTTGGGATTCCGTAGTTACAATTGTAAGTACTTCAAGCTCTTCGAAGTCAAAGCTGGCCTATGATGAAGTTGTTGCCACTTTATTAAGTGAAGACATGAGAAGGAGTAACAAAGACTCCTCATCCGGTGATGCTCTCACTATGGTCATCACTGAGAGAAGAGGAAGAAGCCATCATAAAGGAAATAATAATTACAATCAGCATAGATCAAAGTCACCCAATCGTTCAAGGTCAAGAGGTAGGAATGGTGAATGCTGGTTTTGTGGTAAGCCTAGCCACACAAAGAGAAATTGTCGGGCTTACAAGAAAGCACAAGAAAATGTGAGAAACATGGAAGCAAATACAGCCTATGAGAAAGATGAAAGTGCTTTAGTTCTTTCTACAAGTGACACAAAATTAGATTCTTGGGCGATAGATTTCAGAGCTTCTTTCCATGCTACTTCATATACGGATTATTTCACAAACTACCATGGTGGTCAATTTGGAGAGGTATTTCTTCGAGACAACAAATCCTGCGAAATAGTTGGCAAAGGTGACATTTTGTTACCGCTGGAAGATGGAGGGAAATGGTTGTTAAAAGATGTTCGCCATGTTCCCAAATTAAAGCGAAATCTAATTTCAGTTAGTCAGCTCTTTGCCCAAGGATATTATCCATTCTTATATTTGGATACTTGGAAAGTTACCAAGGGTTCAAGAATAATTGCCAAGGGAAACAAAGTCGGCAATCTTTATCTCCTTGAGAAGCCTACTGAAATAGGGGCTGCTATGATAGTCATGGGCAGCGATGCAGCACTTTGGCATCAAAGATTAGGCCACATGAGCAAAAAGGGCCTTGAGATAATGCTCAAAAGGGATCAACTACCAGGTCTCCAATCAAAAAACTTGCAATTTTGTGAACATTGTCTTTACGAAAAACAAAAGCGGGTCAGCTTCTTGAAAGATGGACATGATCTCAAGGAGAAACCATTGGAACTTGTACACTCAGATGTCTTTGGTCCGGTTGAGGTAAGCTCTTTAGGAGGTTCAAAATTTTTTGTTACATTCCTTGATGACTGTACTAGGAAAGTATGGATATATATGATGGCAAATAAATCTGAAGTCTTTTCTAAGTTTAAAGTTTTCAAAGCTCTTGTTGAAAACCAAAGGGGCCATAAGATCAAATGTTTAAAAATGGATAATGGAGGTGAGTTTTGTTCGTTGGAGTTTGACAATTATTGTGCAGATAATGGTATTCGTAGGGTGAAAGCTATGCCCTACACCCCTCAAGAAAATGGGGCAGTAGAAAGACTCAATAGGACAACAATGGAGAAAGCCCAGTGTATGCTTTCTAATGCAGGATTGGGAAAAGAATTCTGGGCTGAGGCATGTAATACAACCGTATATCTCATTAATAGAAGTCCTTCTTCAAGGTTGAACTTTGGAATTCCAGAAGAGGAATGGCAAGGTAGAAGACTCTCTTATTCTCATCTTAAAGTTTTTGGTTGTCAGGCTTTTGCACATGTGCCCAAAGAAAAAAGAAGCAAGCTGGATCCTAAATCCGAGCCTTGCATATTTTTTGGCTATGGAGAGGATCAGTTTGGCTTCAGGCTTTGGAGCTTAACTAATACGAAGATTATTAGAAGAAGAGACGTTGTCTTCAATGAGAAAACCTTTCCAGCATTAAATTCTCAGGAAATGTCTGAAAAAGAATTTGTGCCAATCGCTACATAAAGGAATGTTGGATTGAATCCACAAACAATTTCTAACACTATTTCATATAGTCCCACCTCTGTACTATTTCCAAATTTTTCATCTTCTTCCACTCCTGGGAACACAGGACATGATGATAGTTCTACACAAGAGTTTTTCTATATCTCTTCTCATGACAGGAATTTGTCTCTCCATCATGATCAAGCTTGTGAAAGTTTTTCAAACCAAAGTACAAGGGATCCTCTTACTACAATGGGCTATTAGTCAAAGCACTATAATTCTCATCCACCGATGCAGGGTGGGCAAATAGAATCGCATGACATCAATCTGGAGGATGAGAGTAATTCGTAGGCTGAGCCAATTGATATCCATGGCAATCTCGTCTATATACAGAGTCCTCACAGTAAACGTATGTCACTATATCCATTTGAGCACGGTGGAAACTCAAGCCACAATCTTGGCAATACATGTGGGCAATTTCAGAGTGTAGGTCCAATTAATCCACAGCCTGCACATAATCCGCAAGGGGTAAATGAAAACAAGGTTCAAATGCACGTAACAGAGGTGAATGTACAGGGTGCAGAACTCCATCCGCAATGTGTTAGAGCTGTTTCACAGGGTCTACAAATTGATTTGCAGGACATTAATGTGCAGGGTAATCATGGTGGGAGCATAGACCAGCATCTTGGTAATTCACGGGAACAACTTCATGCAGAGGAGACATTTTCACGGCAGTTTCATGGAAGTCAAAGACCCTTTCACCGTGTAGGTAATATAGTAGGTAGAGGTAACATGTCTCCAAATCAACATAGTTTACATACCGGTTTTGAGGCACCCAATACAAATATATCACAGGGAGAAGGCACACTTCATAATAATCTGTTCTCAAGCAGCAGAGAGGGCATTCAACATTTAAACCAACGAACTAGTGTAACCAGTTCTCCATTTGAATTGGTTCAACCAAAGAATAGAGAACCCCAAATGAGAAGATCCACTAGAGAACGGAGAATGCCGGCTAAATTCTCTGATTATGAATTATTGTACGCTGAAGAAGTAGAGCCTTCAATTCTAGTTTCAGAATTTTTAGAACCGTCTACATTCAAAGCAGCTCTCAATGATGTCAATAGTGATAAATGGAAAACAACGATGCGTGAAGAAATGGATTCTTTACTCAAGAATCGAACTTGGGATTTGGTCTCTCTTCCGCCTAATCGAAGACGACTTAGGAACAAGTGGATATATCGTGTGAAAGATGAAGCGAAAGGCAATAAACGCTTCAAAGCCAGATTGGTGGTAAAGGGATTTGATCAAAAACAAGGGATAGATTTCAATGAAATCTTCTCACCAGATGTCAAAATGACAACTATCCGAACTGTTCTGGGATTAGCAGCTGCATGGGATCTTGAATTAGAACAACTTGATGTGAAAACCGCTTTCCTACATGGTGATGTAGAAGAAGAATTGTACATGGAGCAGCCACAAGGGTTCGTAAAGAAGGGACATGAACACCTTTATTGCAAATTAAATCGGAGCTTGTATGGCCTGAAACAAGCCCCAAGACAGTGGTATGTAAAATTTGATCGCTTCATGGCTGAGCATAATTTCACAAGATGTGAATCAGACCCATGTGTCTACTTTAAGAAACTTCCAAGTGGAGAGTTTGTCATCCTTCTTCTTTATGTCGATGACATGTTAGTAGTTGGCACAAACAAAAGAATCGTTAATGAGTTGAAGCGAAAATTGGCAAGCCAATTTGCAACGAAAGACTTAGGGGTGGCCAAAAAGATTCTTGGTATGACAATCACAAGGGATAGGAAAAAGAGGGAAATCCCTTTGTCTCAAAAACAATACATTGACATAGTTGTTGACAGATTTGGCATGGCTGAATCAAAAGTAACTGCTATTCCTCTTGCTGGTCACTTTCGATTAAGTTCTGAATTATGTCCTCAAACACAAGAAGAAAAAGAATTTACGGAGAAAATTCTATACAAATCAGCCATTGGTAGTATTATTTATGCTATGGTTTCTACTCGCCCCGACATTGCTCATGCGGTGGGAGTTGTGAGCAGGTTCATGAGCAATCCCAGAAAAGCTCATTGGGAAGCCTTCAAATGGATATTAAGGTATCTAAAAGGCACTTCAGATTATGTTTTATGTTTTTGCAGAAACAAAATTCAGCTACAAGGTTACACTGATTCTGATCTTGCTGGAGACTTGGATAAATGAAGGTCTACCACTGGTTACACCTTCACATTTGTTGGAGCTGCGATCAGCTGGGCATCACGGTTGCAACATTCCATTGCTCTTTCTTCAGTTGAAGCTGAATACTTAGCTCTTTCCGAGGGTGCAAGGGAAATGATTTGGCTTCAGCGGTTACTTGGTGACTTGAAAGTTCGTCAAAATGAATATAATCTATTTTGTGACAGCCGTAGTGCGATCTTCATGGCACATAATCAGTCATCCCAACGTCGCTCCAAGCATGTTGATGCACATGCTCACTTTGTTCGTCATGTAGTCGAAGAGGGAAAGCTGAATGTAGTCAAGATTGACACCAAAATCAATCCGGCTGATATGTTCACGAAGGTTGTTGCCAAAGAGAAGTTCGAATGTGCTAGAACTTCTCTTGGGCTTTTGAAGAAATGATAGATCATTTTTTGAGCAGGGTATTGGGTGATCAGTTGCAGCATTGGTTGTCCTTCAGGTGGGAGTTTTTTGATATTGTGAAGGCCAACAGTCATCTTTGTTCCCTCCAATAATCGAGTCTCTTGGTTTCCAAAGACTCTTCATTTGTAATATTATTGGAGCCCATTTATATGCTGCCCCTGCTCATTTTGTAAACAACTTTTTCTTATTAATTCAATACTTTGCAGTCTGGACGTAGCCACTATTGTGGTGAACCAAGATAAATCCGGTGTTGTGTATTTCTTCTTATTACGACATTTAATTTCTTTGTTTAAATCCTTTCTATATATATATATATATATATAACTGAGAGTTATCCTTTTCGAGAGGCGCCTATTGCAGTTAGTTAGATTATGAAAATAGGCACTTCAAGAATGATAACTCTCGACTTATATATATATAAGCTATTAGAACACATGGTGCACAATTAATAAGCACAATTAATAATGTTATTTGTTTAAATATATTTTATTTATTTATTTTATTATTATTTTTTATTTTTAAAAATATTATTTTCATTTATTAAATTTATTTAATTATTAGAATTAATATTTTAATTATTAATAAATATTAAAATAAAATTTGACATAATGCATTTGAATAATTAATTTTGAATGACTTAATAAATATGTTAATTTTTTAAAGGGTCAATATCAATTTTATAATTTTATACATTTTATTATTAGTTTTGATGATTCTACATAGATAATATGGCATGTAACATATCAATGAGAGCATAACTTTTATACATAGTATACATATCAATGTCAGCATCAATTTTATAAATATTATTATTAGTGCTGATGATTATGCATAGAAAATGTAACATCAAATATCGTAAGTGTACCTTTAAACATCATTTGAAGAGTTGAATTTATTTATTTATTTTGTTGTTCATAAAACTCACATAGATGGAAAAAAGTACGTGTTCATGAGTTGAATAGTGAAAATAAATCATTCATCATGCTATTCATAACACTTACATAGATGAAATAGGAAATATAAGCCGAAGTAGAAGTATTTAGATGAAATATAGGAAATATGAGAAGAAACTAAAAAAAGAACATTTCTCCATGATGATGTAGCTGCATCACATATTCCTCAGTGATAAGGATGGTGTTGCGAACTTTATTAGAGCAATGATCGCGATAGACTTCTTTCATCATTTATGGAAATGCATCTGTTTTTGCAGATATGTCATGCATAACTTTGGCAACATCTGCCATTTCCATTATTTCTATCAATTGACAATGCAGCGTTCTCCAAAGCTTTGATTATATGTGAGCATGATTCCTAGATTATTCGTTTACATTTATCTAAATCAGTCTCAAAGAAATTATTTGAGGTGACAGAAGCAGCAAGACTCGTAAAAATAATATTTGACTCTCCAATAGAAGAATCCATAGCTGAAATGATATGCTACAAAATTTTAAACAAATATCAATAAAAATAAATATAAAACCGTTATAAGATATAATCAAAAAATATAGAACACACAAATTAAATCTAGCACTGATACTTAAATATAGACCAAATAAAGTCAATAGAAATAAAGTTAAGCTCAATAATTTTAAAAGTATGAAACAAAATTAAATTAATATTGGAGGATAATTAGAATAAGTAAATTATATTGATTGATTTTTTCTTTGAAAGTATATAATGAATGTTTTATTTAATAGTTTAAATAAAGAAAAGCTATCCATAATATTGTCATAAAAGATTAAGAGACATTGACACAAAAGTAAATATAATTTGTAAACATAAACTAATATTACTGAATGAATCAGTATAATTATTACTTAAAAAACATTAGTACAATCAGTTAAGATATAATTATTATTTAATACATCACTACAATTAATTAAGATCTATAAAAATAAAATATCATAAAAAAAGATAGGGTTTCTAAAACTAGAATAAATTAAAATGAAGAAAGTTTTTTTATCATTTATCATTGTATGTTAGAGACATTTTTAAAACACGGAATATAGTAGGAAGTGTTACAAACAAAATACTAATGTGTCCAAAAAGACTTTTACAAACATAACATTTAAGAATAACATATCACATTAACTATCTTCAAGGCGCTCAAGTCTATTTTCTTCATCCTTGCACTTAAAAATTTGTCTACCCTTTTTCATTTTTTCATAACGATCATATGTGAAAGGAGGCATTATTCTCAAACACTAGAGAGCTTTTACACATGAAACTGCCACAAATGTCAATCTTGCTCTTTCTCTTGGTCCTATATCAATTGTTGCTTTGGGAAGAGTCAATCCCTAAGATTTCTGAATAGTCAATTCCCATGCCAACCTCAATGGTAGTTGAAGTGTTCTACCTTTCTATATTGGTGGTATTGGAATTATCTTTGGATTATGATCTTTGAATGGTACTCCTGAATAACCATCAAACTCAACCATCACATATGTTGGAGGCTCAGGCGGAGCACTGCCTTGCTTGTAGACAATTTTTTGAATGTATCCAAGAGCCCCATTTACAAGACCAGCCTCTATCCATAGATTTGAAGTTAGTAGGACCCTTGAATCCTTATAGATTAACAACTCCAGATCAAGCTCATCATTTGAACAGTCATCTATTATAGTAATAGTACCTACTTTTGATGCAACACAACGTGCAACAGGATGCTTCAATGAATGTAGCATTTTTTTTATTATGAGCATGAACATTTTCATTTGTTGAGAACAAATGAACATCATTATCAAATTCAAAATTTTTTGCAACATCTATATTGATAGGGGTCCTTGACATTATCAACCTTCAATCATCAATTTGTGGGTTTGCATCTCTTAGATTCGTCAAAAGTTGTCAAAATCTTTGTTGTTCAATATCTTCCCCATCTTGTCTAAATATCTTATCTAATGTGATAATAGTCTTGAATTCTTGTCATAGCAACTTTGAGCACTTATTACTATCATATGCTGCTCTATCATTGACAAGAGGCAACTGGCCCAAATCTCACACCAATATTATAGATACACCTGAAATACAATTGAGGAAAATAATTATTTTAAAAACTATGTATTAATTCATAAATTTGATTCAAATATAGTACATTTCACACATGATTCAGCTATTCATGATGCAAAAATAGAATCTTTACCTCCAAAGCTTATATGTGCAGATTGTGGGAATGCTTGGCACAATCATGAATCTATATTTTCCAACATGTTTTGACCAATGAATTTCTTCTTGAAAACTTGTGAGTCTTGCTCCTTCCAGTTAAGAAAAATCTCTTATTGGTATCTTCAATTTTGAATGAATTGTAGAAGCTCCTATATTGAATGTTGCAACTCCTATTGGTGCAAGTAATAGAAGTGGAGAATGGGACGACATTGCTGCATTTTGAAGAGATTGACTAATGGCACCGATTAGATATGATTTTCCTGTTCCTGTTGTTCCTTGAATTATCATAAACAATGGTTCTGCATTTTGATTTATGTGGTAGTGTGTCATGATTATGTTGACTACCTTTTTTTTTTCTCACCAAAGGTCATGTAGTTTTTGCATTGAGGAATTTCATCGTAGATAAGGCACCCATGATTCTTCATGTTACTTATGAAATTGATTGCTCTGGTAGTGTACTCTTCTCCTTGATAATCAACAGACCAATTTGTTTGTCTATCAACATCTCTTCTTCCCAACATGTCTATTTCTGAGCAATGTATATTTTTACCCTACTGCAACGTAGATATAATCTCCCATTCATGTTCTATAGTATTTCTATGAACATCTTCATTGTCTTCAATTTTAGAATCAGTTAGGTTTTCAACATTTTCTGTAGACATTGTACATTGAACATGCCAAGGGTTGTAATTGAATGTCTCCCAATTTTGTATGATAGAGGCATCATCATGACCAATATCCTATTCAATATCACAGAATGGCTTGTAGAGAAGTAACTCTAATAAAAAAAACTCAATCCATTTACCTAAATCACATGAAGGGATATATACAAACTTAGGAAATACTCTGACAATTGCAAATTTTTCCCTAGGCTCCCATTTGTTGTCTCTTTTTCTCTTAGGATTATATATCCATGATCTAGCTGCATCAATTAATGCAAGACCTTGCATACATAATGGCCTTTTTTTATAACCATCAATGAAAGATTTTATTTGTTCTTCATTGTTCTCTTCATCATTTTCATTTTCATTATTTAGAGCTACAGGTTTGAACATCTCAAGTGAGACATTTTGATTGACAAATATTCTACTACACTCCACCAATGGAAGCTCTAATAACATATGACAAGTTTCTTGAGCACCAATGTCTCTTTCTACAATTGCCTCAGTTAGAAGCCTCCTATATGCTTGTGTTGCTAAATCATCTAGATTTTTCATATTGGATAGATGCATCAACATTTGGTGGTACATTTCTGAGCTTTTCTCTACTTTTGCTACATTCTTGGCGATATATTTTATGATAGCATGTTTGGAAAGAACAAGTTGCCAATCTATATTTGCTCTTCATAATTGTAGTATGTGGCGATTATGTGAATTGACTCTATCATCATTTCTCATTGGTTCAAATTTTTTTTCCCCTGTTTCCATGTCTTCATATAATTTTGATCCCCCTAGGTTTAATGGCCAGGGAGCATTATACCTACAATCCATCTAAGAAATATTATATTAAGCCCTGTCATTTTGTACTAATTATTTATATATATCTAATAAATATTCATTGGGATAAAATAATTACCTGCAAACCATCTTTCCCTTTTTTTTCATAGGCATGCACCCTCCTTACATATTATGTGTCGATCCATGCTATTTAATATTTCTTCATATTCACAATCCAAATCTACCAATTTGATGAAGCAAATCTGTCAATTCTACACAAGATTTAGTCCAATAAGACCGTGTTCCCCTTAATGATGTCCCAAATCGCATCAATTTATTTGCTAGATTGGAGTGGGGTGTGTTTTCCATATGTTGTTGCAACTCATGGATGGTAATGGGCATGTCTTTAAAGCTTCTTTTCACAAACACCAATGATGACTTTTGCGCACGATGTCTCACTATCATGTTCAATACAAAATATCTAAATCTGGGATGTTTTCCAAAATGATGATCCTTATAATGCATCAGATCTTTCACAAATTCGTGAAGATAAACTTGCCACAACCGTAGCTCTAGCCAATCACAATTTCCATCAAGAAACAGTGTTGGAAATGCCATATCAAATAATCCTAATGTGACATATTCATTAATTGGAGATACATCTATACTTGGTCAATCTATCAATGATGTTGGATTCACATCAGGGTTATTGACCCATGCACGAATAAGTTCCATTTCTTTTTGGGCATTAGGTGGTCTTGAAGCCATTGATGTTGTATGATCTATTATATTTCCTCCATCTCACTCCATGACTGGGCCAACAAAAATAATCTCATTTGCATTTGAATCAAATTCCATATTGACTATATTTAATCTAGCAAAGATATTTTCATCTGCATTTCTAGGTAGATCATTGAGATCATTTTCATTAATTTGGACATCTGAAATTTTTTTATCATGCTCTACTTTGTATTTGAGTGCTTTGTAGACATGACCACTATTCACAATAAAGTTATAGTTTGTTCCACATTGATGTCTTCATCTAACAATAATAATTGGAAAATTGTCTATTGTGTGTGGCAATATATTGGAAACATGTTCTATATTTTGTGTGAAACTTAATGTATGCCCTTTATATTTATATTGACCACTTGTTGCATGTGTAACTTGAAGTATGGGGCTGACGCATGTAATTAGCATTTCCTCAACTTGGGTCAAGTTCGCAAACTCCTTAAGTTGTGGCCCTAGATCCATATTATTTAAAGCAAAAAATCTATTGTCTCCCTTTTCTTGTCAACATCTATTGTATAATGGACCTTTTGGCATACATAACACTTTCATTCGTAGATAGAATTCTTGACAAATATAACACATATGTGGCATTCTCAAGCTATCCATTTGTTGTTGAAACTGCATTTGGAATCTATAGAAATTATCCTGAAGAAATTGGGTTGGGTTTTGTATATTTTCTATATTGCCTTGTCCACCTAAATTTATCCTATTTTGGTTTGTAGGATGAGGTGTTTTAGGAACACACTCTATTGTTCTTGAATTTTCATTCTAGTGACTCATTTCCACAAATGCAGGCAATGCTTGATTGTACCTCTCACTTGATTCAAAATCAACTTCATACATCTCCCTTGTGTTTGAAAATGAGATACTTCATCAGATGTTCGTTGACAAGTAATTCTATCCCTATTTTGTAATTCCAATTCTTGTAATGGCAATTATGCCCTTCTTCTAGCATAATTTAGTCGTTGGACTTCATTGTTCCTTCTTCTTTCTTCTTCTCTTTCAGCTTGTGTCATTTGTTCTCATCATTGCCTATGATACTCTCTATGGTATTCTCTCTGGTATGCTCTTCATTGCTCCATTTGGTATTGTCTTCTTTCTTGATTCGATTGGAAATTCATACTTGATATATTCAATTCTATGAAATAAATTTGTAACCAAACATTTTTAAAAAATAGTAGATCTAGTAAACTATTTTTTTATAAAATTGGTTTAAAATATCACATAAATTTAGTAGCATTGTGTTTCAGATAAGATAGATAATTATTCATTTCTAATTAATATTTGAACAATTCACACATACATATAGAAGGAACTTTTTGTGTGGATAAGAGAAGAAGATCTACAAATATACTAAATACCAAATAGTCATGTATGTATAATACTAAATTTGTTTAAGAGAAAGGAAAAATAACATACATTCATCAAAACTGATAAGTCAAACATACAAATTTATAAAAAAATGATAATGTCAAATAATATAACTCCTAGATTTCATTATAGTGATGCAAAAACATGTGGAATTCATTAGTGAGGAAAAGGTTGTTTTCGCCATCCATGTGCTCTTCATCATAGCGGATGTCTTTCATAAATTCAAAGAACCCAAATGATTTCTTCCATGCCTCATGAATTTCCTTTGTATATTGTCACATTTGTAAGATTTGAGAATCTTGCACACCTCGAACATGAAAGCTCGCAGTATGAATTTCATCTGTAATTTTTTTACAAGACTCGAAAATGATTGTTCCCAACCTATCCAAATAAGTTTGAACAATTTGATTTAATTGCACCAAGTCATCTGCAAGAAGTGGGCTTGTGATAGTGTTTTCAGAATTATTTTGTTGAGCATCCATAGTTAATTTTTTTCTGATATCTATAATGTAAGAATTAAAAATGGTCAATATCAAACTGACAAATAATAATAGAATTCCCTAAAAACAAAATTACCACAACTCTTCCTACTCCATATAGTAAATAAATCAAAACAAATTAAAAGGTTTTCTAATATCAATTATTTGAGAGCATATCTGAATTTTAACAATCTAACATGAAAAATAGTATAATCTTAAATTTTATATATTAAAAATGATCTATCTATTAAAAAGATTACTAATTATTAATAAAAATTAATGTATCATGCATTATAAATATATAAATCAATTATAATTGTACATATGTATCTATGTTTATTTATCTAAACTTGGATGTTTGATAAACTATATAATGGATTGGTTTCAAACCAAGTTTCTATTTAAAAAGAAAAAACTCATTTTTTTATTAAAGAGTTTCTTTAAAGTATTAGATTTATGCAAAAATATTTTAATTAAAATATAATTTTATAATAGTATATTTATTTATAGCACATATTTATTATTAAATTTTGTATGGATTATCTAAATTTAAATTTGATGAAGTTAATTTAAATTGCTTCATGATGTATAATGAGCTGATCGAAATTATTCTACTACTATTTAATATCATGATAATAGTTGATAAGACCTATAATAGTATAATTAGCATAGTTCATAGGACCTATAGCATATAATTTGTTGATTAAAAATTCTTCTACTTTTGTTGAACATCTTAATAATAGTTCGTAGGAACTATAACTAATATAAAACTCCTCTACTTTTATTTAACATCATGATAATAGTTGACAGGACCCATACTATATAATTAGTTGACCTAAAATCTATCTACTACTCTTCAACATAATGATGATAGTTCATAGAATGCAACACTTATATAAAGATTTAAAATCTTACAAGGTCAAATCTAAAAACAACATTGAACCCATCTACTACTACATTTTTTATTCTTGTTAAAATATTTTGAATATAAAATTTTCTATAAAGATAATTTGACTAAATCATAATTTTATACTAATATATTTCTCTACAACAAATTATTTATTTAAATTAAAAAAATTGTAAAATATATAATTATAAAAAATTGCAAACAATTACCATTATTAATTCTCCTACCAGATTCTTAAACTATCAAAGACACTCTAATTTGGCCACCCACCAGCAACTTCCAAGCCACCATGAAAGTAAGACGGTTCACCAATTTGCTTTAACAAAGATAAAACCAGTGCTTGCTATTTTTATCTCTGAAAGAAGGATGTTAGAAACTTAATTATATATCCCATGGTTAAAACGTTAAACTTTGAAAGCTCTATGTTGAAATCATCATATAAAATAGTTAGCATGCAATCAGATAGTTGGCTATAAAATCTACTGCTATTGTAGTATAAAATTTAAGGTCCCTCCCTACTGAAAAGCCACTTGGAGTATATATTTCATAATATTTTCCTCTTTTTGCACTTTCACATTAAGGAGGTCTCTCGAAATGATAAATATTACTATTTGCATGCAAAGAATCTATAATTAACTCTCTTTATTATTGTCCTTGCAATTGCTAGTCTGTAATACCCATGTCGAAGGAAGTTGAGTTCTTCAAGGAGTAGAAAACAAAGTTGGAGAAAATAGAAAGAATTGAAGAGGCCAACAAAATTTTGAATAAAGCAATATTCATTGTGAGCGCAGGCAACAATGATTTTATTGAGAATTATTATGTCAATCCATACACAAGATCCAAGTATAACATTTCCCAATTCCAAGACCATATCATACGAATCAGTTCCAACATGCTTCAGGTGCATATATTTATGGTTATTTCATTTGAGAACTATTGATCATTGTTATTTTTGAATTAGATCATAGTTTATAATCTTTTCATTCAATATATATTTCATCATCTATCATTTGTTTTCCATTTTCAAGTAGCTTTGTAATGTTATTCTAATAATAGATAAAGGAATTTAATCATTGATTCAAATAATCTAATGAAAAAGTTAGATTAATTAATATTATAATATTTAAATTATAAAAATCTAATATTTTGAATCGAGAGAAAGAAATAGGAACAAATCAACATTGTTTCTAATCAAGTAGAATTTCTATTCTAACAAAGTTTCTTAGAAAATTTAAGGAAATTATGTAGATTTCAAAATAAGAAAAAATCACACAATAAAAGTTTCCAAAACGGAAGAAATCGAAATACAAATTTGCAATGTTTTTAATTGAGTAGAATTTCTATTCTAACAAAGTTTCTAAGAAAATTTAAGGAAACTACAGAGATTTCAAAATAAGGAAAAACCACACAATAAAAGTTCCGAAAATAGAAGAAATCAAAACACATAAATATATATCTTTTTCAAAATATTGATCCTATTGCTCAATCCAATGTTGAATAGAAAACAAAATGGGCTCTTTCCATATATAATGTCGATGCCTGATGGTTTAGCTTCAAAGAATTGAAAACACATCTTACCTAAAACATGTAATGCCTAAAAATGGAGCATAAGGCAAGATGTTTCTCTTTCTACGCCATAACGAATTATTGGCTTTCTTTTTGCTAGGGTGAATGACAAAGAAATATATTTAGAAACATTTGAATGTTTCTTGACACTATCAGCAACAAAATGTTATTGCTTTGCCCGGCCTGACCTGATGTTTGTAATTAATGACTCACAGGACACGTGTTTAGCGTTTGGAAATATCAAAGCCTTCAAACAAAAAATAATGTGTGGTTAATGAGGGAATGGGAAGTGGTACTAAATAGGTAAAGAGTCAAGAGAGAATCCCATTAGTGTTAAGCATTGTCGGTCAAGTCGGAATGGAATTCCGATAAAGGACATGGTATAACTGTTTAGCTACCTGTCAATTTTTTTTAAAATGTTAGATAGTTTACAACAAAATTTTGCTCCCATTGTAGAAGCCTCTTAGCTTAATTAATTATTATTATTGGTTCATTAATAGATAAATTATGATTTATTAATTTATAATTTGATTTAAAGATGGACGTATAGATAATAATAACTATAAATTGTCTTCACTAGTACAATTGAGAATGGATAAGGTTAGATTCAAAAGATCAAAGTATATTATATGTGATTAATTTAATTCCTTTAAATATATAATATTAGGTCAATATACATTATAATATCAAATTTATAAAATAAAAATAAAAATAAAAAATGAAAAAAGTCACCATATTTGTTTTGGAAGATGTTCTTATAGTCATGTTCACATTAAGCTACACTCTTGTAAGGATTCCAAGAAGGATGTCATTATGTTTCTATATTTATGGTGAGGGATGCATTGCCTCATATCTAGAGTTAATGGACATGATGAAATTTTTTCCATCCAGTTGTACTAAAGATGTATCTAGGTGGGTGTCATTAGCTTCAAAGTTATTGAGGTCATTAGAAGAGCCATTGAGATGAGCTAGAGTGGGAAGAATATCTATTGACAAAGCAAGACCTCAAACATTTAAATCTTGTTAAATTTATTCAAGGGGAACAATTGGTCAAGTGTCAAATTGGGTTTGTTTGACTTCTACTTTAAACCATGTGACAATTTTCTTGGATCCTTATCAAATATCTCACCTTAGTAGGAATTTTAACTATTACTATCATTATCATTTTTTATTTCTTAATTTTCTTTAATACAAAATCCTTACAAGCTTATCATTTTTCCTCATTTCATTGTTGGAAAATTTTATTAGGGAAGTTGAGGCATTTTCATGCCAAATAAAAACCCAAAAAATACATAATATTTCTATTAAGGCTTTATTACATGCATGCATCACTTTCACCTCAATTTATTGTTTCTAAACTCATTCAAGTCACTTTTGTGAGGAAAAAAAAAGCAACCTAGTTGCTCTATGTTAAAGGAAAAATAAATCCAAGAGCTCTTTGAAGGAGCAAAGCCCTATAGATTTAATTTTATAAGGTTGTCTTAATATTAGTGACAATAACTTTTGGAATACGTATACATTACTTTTGAATTGATTTAACTATACAATTATTATCTAGGATTCTAATGTGTCCAATAAAATACACATAACATTGTTCACTGTATAATGTTCACAAATGTATATCACACAAATCTATCATATCAATAATTCTATGTCTCTTATGATGCTTATGAAACATTTTTTGTGTATTTAATGAATACTAAAATTGTAATGCCTATCCCTAGTTTAATTTTCATGTTTTATTGTTGAATTCTTTTAGGCCAATTTTATGGTTATGTTTTATGATTGTGGTACTTGGTTACCCGATTTGATTTGGATGTTATTTCAGACTCAGTTTATATATGTGATGAGCTACTTGATACTAGGTTATTTCATGTGTTCATGATTATTTTGATGATGATATATGTATGTTCATATAGTGATTTCAATTATTTCATGATGAAAATTAGATGGATGATTTATATGCACTTTCTACATGGTTACTTACTCCATACTTGCATGTGTATGGTGTACTTGTATGTTTTACGTTGTGTTTGACATTTCCAATATGGTTGAGGGAGGGAGTCATAGTCACCTACTAGTTGGAATCTACATGATGCACCACTTCTCGTCATTGCCTATTTAGTTTAGAGTATATGTATATGTACATGCTCAAATTTTGTGTAGATTGTAGGTACTGGGCATCAACTTCCTAGAATTGCCAAGATGAGTGTGCCCTATCACAATATCTCAATGGAAAAAGAGGGGAGATAGTTTTTGAGTCCAAATCCTACCCTAAGCCAATTATCCTAGAAAATAGGACAAGTATTTGAGTTATTTAAACTTCTGAATTCATCAAGTGACGTGAGTTCGTGATTTTGACCCTTGAGTTGATTTAGTACATTGTTTATATATTGAGTTTTCTTATTTAGTTTTGTGGGTATGTTGTGATTTTAAATTATAATTAAATCAAATCAAATATTATTAAATGATTTAATTTAATGAAAATTTTATAAAGAAAAATCAATATTAATTAATTGAGAAATTAATTAAATAAAAGAATTAAATTTTAAGGTTTAATTATAGTTCTAATTTTGGTGTACTTATATTTGTTTTATTTAATAATAATTTATTTAGGAGTTCTATTTTTATAATAAAATCTAAATATTATTATTAGTTAAATTAATAAATATTTTATTAAAGATGTCTTGTGATTTAATAAGAGAGAGAAGGAATTAATTTAATAAAGTTTAATTAAATTAAAATACAAAAGATTGCACATGAAATTAAAATAAAATTAAACATTAAGGAAAAAGGTTTCGTGTGATTGTAAAACTGAAACCCTAAAGGGAGAAAGCTCTTTATTAAGAAATTAGAGCTCATTTCTTCACATACAGGTTTGCCGAAGCCAATTTCTGAGAAAGAGGGTTTCTGAAAGGAAGATAATTTTCTTGCGAGCTCTAAGCATTTGATCAATTAGCATCAAAAGGATCTTGTGAGTTTTGTATAGTAGTTCCTCTTTGAAATATCTCTGTCTTCTTTGTGTTTGGATGAATCAATTTTTAGAATTTAATCTGGGTTGAAACCCTTGTTTGAGAGGAAAATTGAATTTCATTATTGAATCGTTTATAAATTAACCCCATCTGAAACCCTTACCTGAGTATGCTCATTTTGGATATGGGGATGGATTTAGAATATGCACTACTACATTTGGGCCCAATTGTGATGGCAAGGCATCACAATTACTATGATAACATGTTGCCCAATTGACATTAGTTAGAATTGGCTCCCTTTAGATAGGTGTTAGACTTTTGTAGTTGCAAGTTGTGACAGCAAGGTCAACCGTCGTAATTGTGACAACTACATGTGTCATAAATTGAGCTAACATTTTGGAAAACCATTCATTTTCACCATAACAATTGTGATGGAAATTTATTGAAGACATCGTCGCAATTGTGACATCTGTGTGACATAAATGTTATGGCCCCACAAAAAGCCATTGGAATCATCTATTGCAATTGACATGGGTATGTAGAAGGATTGATGACGTGTTGTATTAATATAGAGAAATTGGCGGCAAACATTGAATAGCTATTATGCAATCATAGGTTAATATTGAACTTCATTTGGTTTCAAGAATAGTTTAATATTCTCTACTAATCAGGGGCAACCACGTGAAGGTGGAAGCTCATTCCCCACCCCGCCCCCCCAACAACATCCCCCCCCCACAACATCTAAATTCCTCATTAACATCTGAAATATTTAAGAAAGAATCAATGTTTAAAGTTAGAAAAAGGTTCCAGACCTTCAAACGTGACATCATTTTCCCATCTTCTCATGCATGTCATTTTTTTGTCACATCCAAAATAAGATTTTACCCCTCTAAATCGAGAATGCACGTGTAGCTGCATTCTATATGCATGGACAATAGAAGGAGCTGAAAAACCCCTGCACATTTATATTTATTTAATAGGTCGATACAAACCTCTAACCAAAATGAAAACTTGTTAGGATTTTTTTAGCTCCACCTGATGTCGTATGCATATGAATTGAGATTGCATCACTACAATATTTTTGGTGAAATTGCGATGACAATTGTGACGGCAGTGTAATTTGTGGTCATTTTCATGTTTTTTTTGCAGTTGTCACTGACATTGTCACAATATCAACATTGGAGTCGTAATTGTGATGCCATCGTGAGCATAAAGAAAAAATAGAAAAGAAAAAACGATAATTATTTTGCATTTGTTTTTATTTTGGAGAGGTGTGTGGAAAGCTCTAAATGAGGGTGGAGAGTTGTGAACGTTGTTGTAGCCCTTGTGATTGGTGCATTTGGTTGTTGTGCCCTTGTGATCTTTGCATTTCGTTTCCATTCCCTTGCTCTCAGATTTCATTGTCGTGTCATGCACATTTGATCTATGTGCCCTACCTCTGCAATTTTCTTGAAGGGCAAGAAGAGGTACGTGTGTAAAAAAAAATTATTTTCCTTGTAAACATGTATGTCTTTATATTTCCTTCTAAACATATATCTCTTTATATATTCAAAGAGATCATTTTCAAGGTGCTTATTACATATATGATCCAAATACATACATATTCCATAATCCAAATAATAAAACAATAAAAATCACTTAACTCATGCTAAGTGACTTATCTCAAGATCCTGCAAAAAAATAATGTAGACCATGAAAAATAGGTTGAGTATCAAATGCTTATAAGATTGTTTCAAGGTTGGGAACCACTTCAACATCCTTTGCATGGTTTGGATGTAATATCATTGTGGTAGAGGCTTCTGCAAGGGAATGAGCCTTGTGATTATGGCATTTAAATAGAAGCAGAACTTTCTTTTTCATCTCCTTACACTCAACTCTTCACTGAAGTTATTCTTTAATTCCTTGCATATGCAATTTTATCACCTTGGAAAACTGTATTTGATCTTGCTAGCTATGAACAACTAATTGTTCATTTTATTGTACCTAATCTAATGATAGTTCTACAGGAGTTTGTAATCAACCCAGCTCAACAACTAGATCCATTTAACTAGTTATGGCTAGTTTCTTTCTAAAATTATCTGCTATGATATGCTTTTCTAAAATTTCTTGTGAACTCTACCCATTTTTCCTAGTCAGGATTATTTTTGTGGAGGATCTTGAGGTAAGTTACTTAGCACAAGTTGAGTGAGTTTTATCTTTATTATTATTTGGAGTTTGGAATATGTATGTAGATGGATCAATTTTTCTATTATGTAGCTAAGATGTAATAAGCACCTTAAAAAAGATCTCTAAATATACATGTTCAAAGAAAGATATAAAGAGATACCTATTTAGAAGGAAAAGAAACCAACATTTACATACCCTTGAAGAAAATCATAGTGTTGGGGCATGGAAAAAAAATCACAGAGCAAAGGCACAACAATGCAACAAAATATTAGAGCAAGGGCATGATATGGCAAAAAAATCACAGAGCAAGGGTACGACACAAAAATCATAGAGAAAAGGCACGACAACAAAACATAGAGATGACAAGTGTATGACAACCGATTCGTAGAGCAAGGGCATCGCAAAAAAACAAAGAGATCACAAGAGCATGACAACCAAATTGTAGAGTAAAGGCACGACAATGAAATGTAGAGATCACAGCAACAAAATCACAAAGCAAGGGCATGACAATGAAATGTAGAGATATATCATAGGAATAAAATGCATCAAGCACAACTGGGGCATGACAACATTCATATCTCTCCACCCTAATTCGGAGCTCTCCACCTTCTTTCATGCGTAGCTCTCCACAATAAAAATAAATGGGGAATGATTTTTGTCATGTTTTCTTCTTTTTTGGTTTATACTTAAGCGGGCATCACAATTATGACACTTACGTCAGTATTGTGAGAACATAAGGGAAAATTGCAAAAAAAAAAAAAAAAATCACCACAAATTAGACCACTATCACAAATTGTCATCACAATTTGACCCCAAATGTTGTAGTATTACAATTCAGGTAGGGTTTGAAAAAGAAAATCAAAATTTTAGATATAGAATTTGTTCAATTGTTTGTATTTTTCTTATAAAATCTATTATGGAGATTAAGTGAAAAAATATACATGATAATATAATTACCACAGTGATAATTATACTATATATATATATATATATACATGCCCTTTCCAAAATAATTTATGTTATATATATATATATATATATATATATATATATAGTTTTTAAGGGGGAGATGGAGCTACCAACTCCCCACCCACCAACGGATATGCACGACAACTTCAACTTAAGTGTTGTTTTCATAGCAGTAGGTGTTGTTGTAACTACTACTCCAACAGGAGCAACACTGTCATGACAGATTACTATAGGTCAGTAGGCCTTAAACGCTAAAAGAATATTGTGTTTCAATTTATTTTTGTTTATTAAAATTTAATAATTTAATAAATTTTTAATATATATTTTTAATTAATAATTAATATATATTTTTAATTAATAATTAATATTATTATGAATATTAAATAATATTTATTATAATATTAATTTTAGTAATTATAATTTTTTAATAAATTAAGTAATACTAATTATTAATAATTATAGAGTTATTATTATTATAATTTAATAATTATTATTGGGATTTAATAATTTAAATTAAGATAAGTGATTATATAGTTTTAGAAAATTTCATTGAAGGAATTATTTTAATAAAGTTTGGAGGTTATTTAATAATTCATTCATATATATATATATATATATATATATATATATATATATTATATGGATTTTATATTTAAATGTTTTTTAATGATTTGTCAAGTGTTGAGATTCTTGGGGACTCGAAAACCTTAGCAAATCTATAACTTGAAAAATAAAAACTAAAACTCTATAAAAAAAAACTCTTATGTTGATACTACACCTGCTATGATGTATGTTTTACTTTGTGTTGGGTTTGGCATTGACTTAGTGTGTTGACTAGTTTTGGATGTTTACCAGAGGCCTAGGAGTTGCTATTTTCATGATGTCATGGTTTTGTAATGTGATCTTTAAGGTATGGATCAATTTTTATATGGTGATTGTATTTGTGAAATCTATGAGTTTCGATTAGTTATCTTTTGGTGCTTTCCAGTTGCTTGTTTAAGAATCGATGTGTGTTATTATGATCTTATGAGGCCTTCTACTATTTTGAGCTTAGGGTAGGTTGTCTTTATGTTTGTTGGGAAGTGGCTTACAATGCAGGTCAGAGCCCTAAAGAGGCTACCTAGGTAACCCATTGTAGGTTATTTTAATAAGTGATAACATTCATTGAATGGATTTAAAATGAATTAGAAAGAGCTAGTGTTTTTCCTCACCCATGCCTTGAGTGGTAGTATAGGCTAGGATGGGAGCAAAGAGGATTTTATGTTGCAATCTTGCCTCATTAGTATGCCTTGGTTGTATGAAAGGATATTAATGCCGCATAGATTCACTAGGGGGGCAGAGGCTAGAAAGGTTTCTAGGGTAACCTTAGTGTTGACTCATACAATGACACTTGCCCACTTATAGAGTAGATTTCCTATGTGCCTTTGTTGCCTCTGGGTATAGATGTTACTTGTGTCTTGGCACCTTTGAGATAGTTTGCTATTAGGATTTCATTGACCTAGATGTTGGTTATGACTTTTGGATTGATATCCATATGGGAATTAAGATTATCTCCTCAGCATGGTGGGAGTGGGCCATTCAGGTTCCATGAGGTTAGGTGGTAGTGTTTCTTATACCATTGAGATCCAAAAATTGGATGGCATTGCTAGATGTACTTGTGTAGTTATTCATTTCTTTCTGATCTTTTATTTTTTTTGGATGATTATATTCTATTTTATTGTACTTGATTATCAGAGATCTTATGAGATGGTGTATTTTATTCATGATGTATATTCTTTGAGATTTTCATATCCTATGACTTGTACAATAGATGATTATGCATTCTAGTTCTGCCAAGTGGCATCATATATAATTCTATATTATTTAATTGGATTCGTACTTTTGGTTTATCTATGATGTGTATTTTTTATATATCAAATTTAATATTAATGAAATTATTTATGTGATTCAATGTCATGGGACTCTTAAGAGATGTAATCTATTTTGGATGGTTGTATGCATGTGAGTTATTATTTTCACTGTGTTATCTATTGATGTTATTATCATTTAAAAAAAATGTTTGGCGAACTTAGTGAAACTTTAGGTTAATTTCTTTTGGGTTCCCTAGCGGGGCATTAAAAAAATCATATTATGATAGTAACCTAGGAAACATATAATATAGTTCTCATCGAAAGAGTTTAAAAGGAAAACATGTTATTCCATTGATATTTTGCAAAATATTTATTATTATTATGTTAAATTATTGGAAAGATAGAATTCTCCTTATATAATTTTCTTTAGAGCTATCATTTGCGACAAAAATTAACTTCTTTCCTTCCACTAAAATTTCAAGTTCTTTTGTGGTCTCATCTTTGATAAAATATAACTTGTTCTCAACATCATTTTTTTGGCATGTATTTAAGAAATTCTCAAACAAAAGTCTTGTGATTTTCTTGTAAGCCTATATAAGCTTATTGTTTGCTTCTTCAAGATTGTCCATTAATTTCTAATTCAAAGAAATGTGATTTTTTATTTGGCAAATCAGATAAGCAGTAGGTATAGTACCCTCATAAAAAAAGGTTTAGTTCACCACTTTATCTAAATCTTAAAGTAACATACCCAAAAGGACCAACTACATAAAGAGAAATTAATTCAACATGTTTTAAATATTTGATTTTAGTATGAAGCAATAAGTTTTTACAATCTAGGTTATTAAGGAATTTATAGGAATTTCTTTGGAGAGAATTGTATGGAAATGTTTACATTGACATCTCTTTATCACCTACCTTGATTTATCTTGAAGATTAGTCTATTATAATTTTCACAACCTAAGTTGCCTAAACCAACTTGATGATGAGCCATTAAGTAATTCTAAATGTAGATGTAGATATTGCTATTCAAATTTCTCCAAAATTTTCCCTTCAAATTCATTCAATGCGTTGACATATATGTATACATATATACATATAAGGACATTTATTTTGTTAAATTGAACCATCTCATATTTATATAATGCTATATAAAAAATATTGATTCAAATATGAAAAAATAAACATGGGGAATGTTTTGTTGGTGGTTGACATTCTTTAAAATAGAACTAAAAAGGAAACAAATTACAAAAAGAGAATATTTATTAAAAAGAAAAACAAAACAAACAAATGATAATTAACAATTAAAAATAACACCTTTCACAATATTTATTTTGGAGGAAAATTAACTGTCATTTTTATGGAAAGATGTAATGATCAATGCTCCAATATTCTCAAACATATTGTATATGCAATCACAAGCTATAGAAAGAGTAGAAATTTGAAAGAAAACTTGATATACTAGATGAGTAAACAACCTATCATAAAAATATTGAAAAGTATATTATAAAAAGTTGTGACTATACAAATTTAATCAATTGTAAGCTTCATAAGTAGACTATTTTATATTGTATTAAGTATGTTTAAAATGAAACAATTAAATTGATAAATTTACAAAATATAATATGTAGACGATTTAATATTTTAAAATTTCATTGACAGGGCATAGTAGCATGCATTTGAATAGTTTACTATAATAATATTTATTGATATTTCAAATCTATTTCAAGATGAGGCATCCATGTGACCAATACAACATTTGGGGTCAAATTGCGATGGCAATTTGTGAGGATAGTGTAATTTGTGGTCATTTTCATGTTCTTTTTTTGCAATTTTCCCCAACAACAGTGTAATACCAACATTGGCATCATAACTGCAATGGCCTCACGAGGATAAAACAAGAAAAAAGAAACATGGCAATCATTTTCTATTTGTTTTGATTTTGGAGAGAGTTGCATGTGAAAGAGGTGGAGAGGTATGAAGGTTATCATAGCTCCCTTGTGATTATTGCATTTGGTTGATGTGCCCTCTCAATCTTTGTATTTCATTGTCATGCCATTGCTCTATTATTTCAGTATTGTGTTGTGCCCTTGCTTTGTGATTTCATTGTTGTGTCATGCCTTTGCTTTGCGATTTCATTTTAGTGTCGTGCCTTTATGATCTACGTGCCCTAGCTCTGTGATTTTCTTCAAGGGTGAGAAGGGGTATGTATTTAAATGTTTTTTTCTTTTCCTTGTAAACATGCATGTCTTTATATTTCATTCTAAACATGTATCTCTTTATATATTCAGAGAGATCTTTTTCAAGGTGCTTATTACGTATATGATCTAGTTGCATACATATTCCAAAATCCAAATAATAAAACAATAGAACTCACTTAACTCATGCTAACTGACTTACCTCAAGATCCTGCACAAAAATAATGCAGACCATGAAAAATGGGTTGAATTCACAAGAAATTTCACAAAAACATATCATAGTAGATATTTTAGAAAGAAATAATCCATAACCAATTAAATGGGTCTAGTTTCTGATTAGTTAGGCTGATATATACATATATTTAACTGGGTTAGGGCATTTGCAAGGAAATGAGCCTTGTGATTATGCATATGTGTTTGGTGCATTTCTTTCCTATGATATATCTTTGCATTTCATTGTTGTGCCCTTGCTCTACAATTTGGTTGACATGCCCTTGTGATCTTTGTGTTTTGTTATCATGCCCTTTTTCTACTATTTTAATTCCATGTCCTTGCTTTGTGATTTTGTTGCCATCCCATGCCCTTGCTCTATGATTTTGTTACCATGTTGTGCCCTTTCTCTATGGTTTTATTTCCATGCCCTAGCTCTATGATTTTCTTCAAGGGTATGTAAATGTTGGTTTCTTTTCCTTCTAAATAGGTATCTCTTTATATCTCCTTTTGAACATGTATATCTAGATATCTTATTTAAGGTGTTTATTACATATTAGTCGCACAACAAAAAAATTGTTCTAGCTGCAAACACATTCCAAAATCCAAATAATAAAAAAGTAAAACTCACTCAACCAGTGCTAAGTGACTTATGTCAAGATCCTCCACAATAATAATTCAAACTAGGAAAAATGGGCAGAGTTCACAAGAAATTTTACAAAAACATATCATAGCAGATATTTTTAGAAAGAAACTAGCCATAATCATGAGGCTTATTCCCTTGCAGAAGCCTCTTCCACAATGAGATTACCTCTAAACCTTCCAAATGATATTGAAGTGGTTCCCAACCTTGAAACACTCTTATAAGCATTTGATACTTGGGATCATCGCAAGGAGGTTGTGCCAATACTTGAAACACTCTTATAAGCATTTGATATTTGGACTACAAATTCTCAAAGACACTTACAAGTGATTTCAATGTCATAGTACCTATCGTAGCACTTTTATGGATTCTATCTAGTGGCTCCCATGATATACTCTATGTTTTCTAGTTGTTGTTTCTATCATCCAGTCTCTTTGTAAAGTTGCTCCTTCTCGTTCTCTTTCTAAAGTTGTTCCTTCTCCTTTGCTCTTGTGCCTTAAATTTTAATGATCAAACTTCTAAATATCTTCCTCTACGTTATCTAAAATCAAATTTACAATGTGTTGTAACTCTGGCATAGGTGTTTGATCATCGATAGCTTTCATTTCAACAAATTCAAGTTTTCAACACTAATCAACACCCTCACTTGCAGATCTCTCATGTCAAGCAGTTTTTGTACTATTTCAAACCCATGTTCTTGCTTATGAGCTAACAGTTCTTTAGATACATTTTCTTGTAAAACATTAATTTTGTTGAACAATTGTAAACTCTTAGAAAGTGCATTGTTATTTTCATGTGTGTGTGTGTGTGTGTGTGTGTGTGTGTGTGTTTGTATGTATGTCTGCATATATATATATATATATATATATATATATATATATATATATGTATGTATGTATGTATGTATGTATGTATGTATGTATGTATGTATGTATGTATGTATGTATGTATGTATGTATGTATGTATGTATGTATGTATGTATGTATGTATGTATGTATGTATGTATGTATGTATGTATGTATGCAGAGAGATCTTGTGGATTGTGGATTAGGGATTATAAACAAAAAAGAAAAGAAAACACTACATTAATCATTCCCCATTTGTTTTGATTGACTCTAGAGAGCTGCAGGGGAAAGAGGGTGGAAAGCTCTGAACGAGGGTGGAGAGCTCTGAACATTGGTGGAAATCAATGGAGATCTAGGATTTTGTTGTAGTTCCCTTGTGATCTTTGTGCCCTTTCTCTGCAATTTTATTCAAGGGGAGAAGAGATACCTATGTAAATTTTCTTTTGTTTTCCTTCTAAACATGTATCTCTTGCTCATATATAATAGCTTTGGTTAGATTCAAGGATAACTGATTATAATGATTGTATACATATGTGCATGCATGTACATAAATCAATTCACTATGTGAACTGCTTTACATGTATACACACACTTGCATAGTACTTATGCTAAATTAAATTAATCATTCATGTGTTCAGGTCACACAAATCATTATCCTTGCATTTAATGGAATTTATTCATACCAAATTAAGTAGGTAGAAACATGTACTTACAAATTATATTATCTCTTGGTGATTGAGTAAAAATCTCATGCATAATATTGTCTAGGTAATGATTGGATGCATTCACATTAAGTCATAATATGGTTGAGAAGATGATTTATTTATGTTACTTCATAGTTGTTTTATTGAACATTTTGTTTAACATACTTAGTAATACTAGAATTATACAGCTACAACTAATACTCTTATTCATTTTATTTTATCATATACATTTAAGACTACTATTTTTCTTAAAATTAGACTATATATTTGTTATCACTAAAACACAAATATAGATCTCTGATAGTTATCTTTTTTAATTCCAAGATCTTCATATTTAACATGAAGAGTTTCCACTACTAGATAGTGGAATAGCCACAATGAAGAGCCACATAGCTCATGGATTTTTCCACCAAATCATATTTTTATTCTATTTTTGTCCTTCAAAAATATTATAGGTGAATATTCTTCTAATTTTCCATATGTTTAATAATTTGTTGCTTGTTATTTGAGGTAAGTTTCTATTATGAGACAAAGACATCTATCATAAGGATGGACACACCAATTTTGATCATCCTTCTTTCAAAGTTGATTCCCTTATCAAATTAATGAAACTACTTGCAACTGACACCCTAATTTTTTGTAACTTGCCCGATCATCCATTCACACAACCATCTTCCTCCTACCCCACCATCTAATTTTCTGTAAGTCTCTCTCCTCTAAAGACCCAATACATGGATTCATTATCATCATGAGTAGACTTACTCTCCTTCAACGAATTCAATTGAAACTATTCATACCAAACTAAGTATGCAGAAATTTGTACATATAAATTATATTATCTCTTGGTGATTGAATAAAGATCAAATAAAGTTTTCCAAGGTGATAAAATTGCATATGTATGCATGCATCCATGCATGCATGTATGTGTATATGTATGTATGTACGTATGTATCTCTGCATCATGTTGCCATGCCCTTGTGATCATTTGCTGGGAGAAATATAAAGAGATACATGTTTAGAAGGAAAAAAAAACAACATTTACATAGGAACCTCTTCTCCCCTTGAAGAAAATCATAGAGCAACCACTACTACATTTGGGCCTAAACACCACAAATTACATTGTCGTCGCAAATTGCTATCACAATTTGACCCCAAATGTTGTAGTGAGTTGCAAAGGGCACAAAGATCACAAGGGCACAACATGACAAAAAAATCATAGAGTAAGGGCAAGGAGATCACAAGGGCATGATAATGAAATCTTAGATCTCCACTGCTCTCCACCAAGGGTACGACAACAAAATGCAAAGATCATAAGGGCACAAAAAATAAATACAGTGATCACAAGGGCACAACAATGAAATATCCAACAACATTTAGAGCTCTCCATCCTCTTTTTTATGAAGCTCTAATATATTGTGGTGACTGATTAGGGAAGTAATATACATACTGCATAATTCCTTGGCAAGTTTTAGGGTGGGGTTTTGGGAGCATTAGCCTCCAATACAACTGGGGCTGCTAGGCCATGGCTATTAGGGGTTCGGGAGTGGAGCCCCCAAGATTTTCTTTTGGGACTACTATATCATCATTTTATGGCCGACATGTTGTAACTAATTTAACCCTAAAGCAAAAAAAGTACTTGTATAAAAGGGTTTAGGGTTAGAGATTGTTTCATTGTGGGTGATACAAAAATTGTTTCTTATGGAAATATTGAGTTGTAAGGGATTACAGGTTGTAATCAAGTTGTAATCATTGGATTATAATAATATTGGACTTCTTGTTTGGTGGACATAGCCTAGGGTTTGGATGAACCATGTTAAGTCTTGGTGTCTTGTGTTCTCTTCTATGCAATTCAATATTTTTTGATATTTTTAATATTTGCATGTAGTTGATATTTCTATCTGAGGTTTATTCTTTTCAAGCTCTCCACAATCAAAAAAAATAGGGAATGATTTATGTCATGTTTTTTTTGTTTATATCTAAAATCAACTTTACATTGTGTTGTAACTCTACCATAGGTGTCTGATCCTTGATAGCTTTCATTTCAACATTCAAGTTTTCAAGTTTCCTCTTCATTATATAGTCTTTTCCACCCTGAAAACCACTTTTTTACTTCATTAAAATTAGGACTCGAACAAAGCCAATGACAAAACAAAGCCCATATCCAAAAATCCAAATAATAAAACAATAAAACTCACTCAACCCGTGCTAAGTGACTTAGCTCAAGATCCTGCACAAAAATAATGCAAACCATGAAAAATGAGTAGAGTTCACAAGAAATTTTAGAAAAAAATATCACAACAGATATTTTTAGAAAGAAATAAGCCATAACCTAGTTAAATTGGTCTAGTTGCTTATTAGCTAGGTTGATTACAAATTCTTGTAGAATTGTCATCAAATTAGGTACAATAAAATGAACAATTAGTTGTTTCTAGCTAGCATGATCAAATACAGTTTTCCAAGGTGATAAAATTGCATATGCAGATGTATGTATGTGTATATATATGCCTGTATGTATATGTATGTATGTATATATGTATGTATGTATATGTATGTATGTATATGTATAGAGAGATTTTGTAGATTGTGGTGATTAATGGAGATCTAGGATTTCATTGACGTGCCCTTGTGAATGTAAACATCTTAATATTATGCCTTTATACATAAAGTAATAACTTATTAACCACCTAATGTAGAAAAGTGCCAATATGATAAGTCCACCAAAGGTGAAAGTGACACTTAAGGTGGAAAAGTGAAAATGTAATAATACCACTGAAAGGGAAATATTCCTATGTAGACCTAAGTAAGCTTAAGTACATGTGTATTTAGGGCCTAGAAGATGTACTAGGTACAACACTTAAAAAACACCAATGATATTTCTTTCTTTCTCATCTAATCCTTAGTAAGATCAAGAATGCAAGGCTGATTAAAGACATTTCAAAGAATATAAGAAAATGAAAAAAAAAAAGAGGAAACATGAATGATTGATACAAATTTAAAAAATAAGACATGTGATTTTAAAAGGAAAGAATTAATAAGTTTCAAAAATCGCAACCCTAGAGTCTTTTTAAGGGAGCTACAAAATAATGAAACAAAGAGAAAATAATATCATTAATGCTCACTTGTTGGATTTTGTGAAGTTCCTCTTTTAATGGCCAAAGAGGAAAGTAGATACAACTTGTTTTATGGTAGAGACACATTATACATGTATGGAGGCAGTTGAACCTAGAGTTCAATGGATAACTCTTATGGGTTATGAAGTAGATCCATTTGTTGTAACATAACATGTGGATGCCATACTTGCTTTTGAGAAGGATCTCAATGTAGAAAGATGGGGAACTTATCAAGATAAATCTCAAAAGTTATGGGAGGAGTAGAGAAGAAGTTCAAGGAAAAGGAAGGTGTAGAAAATAGTTGATAACATTGTAGAGAAAGAACAAATTTCTAAAGAGCAGATGGAAGAACGTAGAAAAAAAAGTGAATCTATGCAATCGAAAGAAAAGGTTTCTACCCCTATGATGGTACAAGGTGAAGCTATTATTGAGCTTGAACCGTTAGACATACCAGACTCACTTACTCTAGTGGTCTCATCTACAAATATTTCTACTACATTGTAGAGAGTAACAAGAAGATTATCAAAGAGAACACCACCTACAAAGGTTGTTAAGGGTGAGGTCTCAAAGGTAGATTTAATTGCTGAAAGAACTATGAGGCCTACAAGAACACCTAGACCTAAGGCTATGTTGGCAATTTGGCTAAGGATAGTTGACAAGGCTGTCATTAATGGAAACATAACACAAATTTTGAGGTAATTAAATCAAAAGACAAGTTTAGCTATAGGATACTTAGAATGTTGTCTAAGTATAATAGTGGTAAAAAATAAACAGTCATACAATTTTGTTTAGTGAACTTCACATAAGGCATATGAAATTAGATGATCTTAGAAGAAGGTAGTATGGACATCATAGATGATGTGTGTAAGGCTACTAAAGTTTAAGATAAGTTTTGAATAAGTTTATTAATCTCAAATTGGTTTTGACAAGGCATTAACAAAATACTTAGTCATTATTCAACAAAATTACACTACAAGCCAAGTGATTAGAGCAAGCCAAGAAATCAATGAAAATTGAGTGATCAAGGCATGTCGAGCATCAGTTGCCAAACAATACATGCTGAGTAATATACATAGTCAATGCTGAGAAGATAGTTAGTGCCGAGTCACTCATAAGATGAGTAAATAGAGTATGCTAACTCATTCAGTAGATGAATTACAACATTGAAGATACAGTGAATGCCAAGCATTAGTGAATTCAATTGCCGAGTGAATAGATTTGGACATAATTTTTTGTAATGGCAAAAACTTTTATGTAAACCATTTTTGGGCTGACTTAATAATTTTTTTACGAATCCCTATGTAGCACATGCAACCAATCAAATTGAGGGATGTTCTAAGTGAAAAAATGGATCAACCAAAGCCATTTATTCTAACCTAACCATAGCCAAAGTTTGTGTTTACTTAAGGAGACAAACCTTAAATAGTTTTTATTGCATGAAGGAAGAGAAGGAGACACAAGAGAGATGAATGCTAAGTACAAAGAGCATTCATGATGGCTATGGAGGTTGTGACAATGTTATGAATTGCAAAATCAATTAGAGAGAATAGAGAAAAGTAGAGAGAGGATAGAGGAAACATATCTGATTAGAAGGATCAAGTACACACTAGGAAAGAGAAGATTTGACATCTAGAAATAGAGTGTTAACCGAAGGATCATGGTGCTAAATCATTCCGACAAGCAATGCAGAGAAAATCTCCTAATAGAGTAGTCTTAACAAGCTTGTGTAAAACTCTTAACTGAGTACTTGTTTTATTGCAAGTTTAAGTCCTCTAACAAGGAACACTTTTAGCATGGTGTTTAAATCCTTTAACAGGGTGAGACCTAACCATCTTTGTAAGCCTTTAATAGGGCAAGCCTATCATAGGGTAGATCATAGTTATTATAGTCAAACTTCTTGTAGCTTTAATTGGCTACACTTTATCGTTGCAACCATGAAGATTTGTGTGTGTCATCCCCACCCTAGTTTTACCTTCTTATCGGAGGGTTTAACAAATTTATTGTGTTATGTGTTATTTGTTTCATGCTATGGATGAACATGTGTAGTTAGCTATTTCAGTTTACATGCTAAATTATAAGATGTATGTATGGTGAATGTTTTATGGTTAAAGTTTTAAAGTACTAATTCACCACCCCCCTGGGTAGAGTTTACTTTCCCATTATTATTTCTAAAAATTGGTATTAGAGCCTTGTTCTTTGGAAAGGAAAGCTTTATAACTATGAGGAAAGATCTTGAAGATGGAAGTCTACAATTTGGGAAAGACTATTGAGAACTAGAAGATTGAAATCCATCTTTCCCTACACCAACTCATGGAAGCAAGAGATGAACTACAATGTTCATTGAGGAGAAGGAAATAAATATCTATTGAGAAAAATGACTCTCATTATTAAGATGGAGACACTATTGAATTGTTTGCAAATGGAAAGTCAAGTGAGTTTGTTGCAGCTATTGTAGATCTGATGGAAAAGAATGGTACCCTAACTAAAGAGGTCAAAAATCTTAAGATAGAACAAGAAGTCCAATTAGTATTTCTATGTGAGGTGATCGAGAAGAAGAAGAAATCTGAGGAGGACAAAGTCATTATTGAAAATGACAAAAGAACATTGACCAACAAACTGTAAGAGCAGACATCAAATGTGTAAAAGATTCCTAACATGCAATTGGATACAATGAATCAATTGATGATTTCCAATCATGAATTGAATGGAAAAGATATTGAGATCACAACCCTGAAGTTACAGAATAAACAACTGAAGAATGATTTGAGAAAAGAAAAGGATTTTGCTAAAACTTTCAACAAACCTAGTGAAGACATCAAATACTTTGAGAAACTGATGAGATCTCCTAGATCTAATAATGATACTATTGGATTGGGATACACCAAAATCGAGGAAGGAGAATCATCTAAAAGTGGTGAATAATGAAACAGCAAAGGTAAGAACTACAAATCCACTTGTCATAATTGTGAAAAGTTAGGTCATACAAAAAATGATTGCAAGAGCAATAATGCAAATTAGAACCCTAAGTAGAAATTCAAGGGTTATTGTCATAAGTGTAACAAGCAAGTATATCAGGCACATGAATGAAGAACCAAGATCTTAAGCATAGAAAGATTTGAAGGATATTGTCACAATTGTTAGAAGTATGGAAATGAAACATATGAATGTAGATATAATGCCAAGTGGACATCTAACAAGCAAACAAAAGTACAACAAAATGGAAAGAAAATTGCCCAGCCTCAAAGTTCTGGTATGTAATTATCTTCTGAGTCTCCCTTCTCTAAAAATGCTGAAACAACAAAGTTCTCATTACATCATACATCTAAATCACTAACTGAAAAGGAAACCTAAATTCCCTCTCCATGCATAAATTCAAAATCAAAATATCCCCTATTTTCCAGCTCAGAGTTTGAAAAATTAAACAAAACTCTGGTCTTTCTCTCCTAGCAAATGAAACTTTCGATCCAACTCTTCTGTTCTGTAGTCCAAAGTCTACAGACCAAGCAAAAAGTGGAACCCCTTGCATTGTTGCTACTGGCCTTTTTATCTTTCCACTTCCCATGGCTTTTTCAGTTTCCCTTACTGAATCTTGAAACCATTTCTCTTCACCTTCCTTGATAGATTTTCTTTGAATTTTATGACATTAAGCTTTAAAGATTTTTCATTAAATCAAATGTCATCTTAGCATATTTGGACAAGTGACAAATGAATAAATCAGTCCAAAATAATAATAAAAATTTGTTGCTGGGTAGATTTGTTTTGACAGTCAAATGGGTCTCGGTGTTGAGGCCATAACTAATTATTCCACTATTGGATTTCCTTCATTTTTGGATATGTTGGAGAGATCCTAATTTCACACAACTTAACTAGAGAAATTGAGAAAATTATTTTCGAGTCATAAGTTATTGAAGACTGAGTGGAGGTATATAAAACTATCAAACCATCACCCGGTGAACCACTTTGAACCCTGTCATGTTTCAAACTTGAACTTTGAACTGTTGAACCTTTGAAACTACTGAACTAAAAAAAATTGATCATGAATTGTGAACTCTTTTGAATTGACCATTCTATACTTTGAACCATGAGTCTGAATTCAAGAACCTAAAACTGCATTTCAGAATCTGATTTGGTTTTCTAGCCGAACTTCAAATTATTGAACCATTACCCTTAAACTGATTTATATCTTCAAACTATTAAGCTTTAAAGTCTAGCTTGAACATTGTTGATGATAATTGGATTGATAAGCCTCAAAGCATGAATTCAAAACTATGACTTCAAAACTTCATACCTTTCAACTGGGAGCTATTTTCATGGTGTTGAACTACTAAACCATTGAATCACTTTGAACTACTTAAAACCTTAGTTCGAAGTGGTTCAAAAACTTTGCACCTCGCATCTTCTGAAACTGTTGGGCTAACTGAAACTGAATCACAAATAGGGACTAAATTTTGAACCTTTTTGAACTAACTGATATGCATTTTCAAAATCATTTGAACTGTTGAACCACTTTGAACTACTTCAAACTTCAGTTCAAAGAGGTTCAAAAACTCTGAACTTGAAATTTTAAAACCGTGATCATATTGGGTGCTAACATGGGCTCTAACTGTGGGACTGATTTTGATACAAAATCAGAGAACTCTAGCAATCTCTGGGAAAAGAACAATGCCTTAACATTGGACAGATAGAGTCAGCAAGAAAAGAAGACTAGGAGTTGCTTGAAGAGAGGGCAAAGGGGAGTAGGGAAAAACCAACAACACACACCTAAACAACCAGCAAGCACAAGGCTTTCACATTATTTAGACTACACTACGCACAAAAAAAACTTATTTACAATATTTACAAAGGTAGGAAAAGAACCAAACATAGGAACCAGAAACAAGAAAAAGTCATGCAAATCCGTTTACTGGTTGGGAGAAGTAGCATCCTTTTCGGAGCAGTAAGTCATGTCTCATTTGAGCAACACCAAACCAGTACGTACAAGCAACATCTTGAATGCCAAATCGCATGCTGAAAGCACATCAAAATATGCTGGCCAAACATTCCTTCCCAACCAACCACAATTCATCATAGCATTCCTTTTCACTTGAAAATTGATCTTCCACAATCATGAGATAGGATTTCATTTCAAATTGAAAATGAAAGACTGTTGAAGTTTCTTCAAGAAAAGATGCATGATATCCAGAAATGTTGTCATTAATACTCGCCTTTTGCATGTGGCTCCTAATATCATTATCAATTTCTAGGCAGAAATATGCCTCCTCTAATGTGAGATCAAGTCCCGAATGTACAACATCTCCACTTCTTCCAAGAAGGGTCACTCTACCTTCAATAAGGAGTGAGGGATTCAAATTGAGGGATATTATACTTCCACTATACTCTTGGTCTCCAAATCTATAGGTTTCCCTATTGATTCATTGAAATTTGGTAAAATTGTCCTAATTAGGCCTCTAAACTTGAGTTTTAGGCTATAACTCCAAATTTCCCTTAACAAGGTAGAAAAATAATCACCATTATGAATACCCTTTTGGGATTACTTCAAGATTTTAGAGGTTTCCAATTCTCAACTTGTTCATACACCCCAATTCTATATGTATGCCTACAATTAAGGATTTTAAGGGTTTCATATTAGCATCTCCTAGGGTCTTCTAAAATCCTTAACAAATATTGTCTTGGAAACTTCTCCTTCCATACATGGATTTCTCATACATCCCTAATCCTTATCCAACTCTCAGATTGAACTATCTAGCACATTCAATCTATCAAAACCAACTTGCAAGAACTATGATCACCTAGCCATCCATTGAAATCTTGCCTAGGGCATCACTTGAAAAATAACAACTATTTTGTCTAGACTTCTCCCTTTTTATGTACACTATACAAGGAATCTACTTTTATATCCCTCAATATTCCATAGTGAGTGTTCATGTAATAGACAAAACTATAGAACATGATGATGAACTTATTGTACATGTTGCTAATGAAGTTGTCAAAATTGTAGAACTGGATGCTTCACATACTGCTAATGTAGTTGACTTGGGGGCTGATGAAGAGGGCTATAGCTAGCCATTTTTCACAAAATTGCTAAAATAGGAACAAGTAGTCTATTTACAAATTATTTTCAAACTACAAAAAAAAACTCCTATAAAATTTTAATATGAATCAAAATATGTTGTAAAAGCATGAACTACAAGTATCTAACACAAACAGTTTGCTTTCAATCCATTAAAGCATTTGCGCAATTCAAAAACACACAATTGTCAATTCTGGAACAATATTTTTGTGGCTTTAGTTTCAAAATTCACTTACTAAAACATCCAACCCTTGGAATGGGTCCTTCACAACTTTATAGGTTTTCTTGAAGGTTTCAGACATTTACCATAACTAACAACTCCATCCTTGCACTATGCAACTTTCTTCTCAAATCTTGTCATGTAACTTTTCAAAATTGTTGACAACATTTCGCAACTCCTAGCAACTTTTTTTATCTAACACTTGGAAACTTCAAAGTAGGCCTATTATGTTCTCTTTATGATGTCTAAGCCTGTTTTGGACAATTTGGCTCAATTGATAACTTTTGCAACAATTGACATCTTTCTCAACTTTGCATCAAATGACAAGAAATGACACCCAAACTATGAAAAAAGATGTAACACTATCTTAGAAGACAAATTAAACTCAAATCCAAACTTTTTCTAGACTTCTAGGGTATAAGACCCATAACCCAAATCTTGCTTCCTAAAAATCTAAATACAAAGAAAGAAAAAATATATGGATTGAGCCTAGTCAAATCCATCTAGGAGAAAACCCACATAACCTTCTAATGTCAAAACACACCCAACTAACTTTGATTAGGTTAGTACAAGCCAAAAACCAAAATGAGGAACTAGGACTAGGAGTTAGCCTAGGTGCTTCTGCACCAAAGAGATAATCAATAAAGAAAAAATACTTAGGCTTAACTCAGATTCAAAGAAGAAGATTAAGGAACTTATAGTTAAATCCAAGCTATACTAGTGTCAACCAAGTAAATAGTAGAAGCGAAGAAAATTCAGTGCCAACTAAGTGCTAGTAAAAGATAGAGTAACAAAGAAGTTGGACCAAGTGCCTCTAAATGAACCAAGAAAATATAGTGTAAGCCAAGGGATAGAAGATAGTATTCACCGAGTTATCTAGTGATGACCGAGGTTGAGGAGCACAATGTTGGCCAAGTGACAACATTTTATAGTTTGTGAAGAAAAATCACTCCCTAACCAACATAGTTGAATTCTTGGAATATGGAAAGTGTGTTGAAGATAAGGATTGATGAGATGGAAAATTTAATGCAAAGGATATCGTGTTTGAGTGTTTCTATGCATGAATTCAAATATAATTTTGGAGAAGTTTCTATAAGAGGAAGGAGGAAACAAAAAGATGGAAGGATTCAATGAATTTTATTTGACCCTACAATCAATAGTGGTGTTTAAGTGGCAAAAGATCAAAAGCTACATATTTAAAGATGCATAAGGGAAACCTAAAGAGATTGAGGCACATGTTGATGCTATTGATTGGAAAACTTGAGCAAGAGGCTGAGAAGAGTTTTGAAGAGGGGAAGTGTGATTGCTTGAAGATTTCCAAGCAAATTAGACACAAAGATTATAATGGAGGCTAGCCAATGGATTAACATATGAGCTACATTGTGATTTGTATTTGAAATGTGAGTTGTATTCATTTAGATAAATCTACTTTTATTTTCTAACCATTGTATTAGTTTGAAATCTTTTAATCAAGGTTGACCTAACAGTCATTTGTAAATCCTTTAATCAAGGTGACATTCAAATGGGATGTTCTTAAGTCCTCTAATAAGGCCACTCCTAATAGGGTGATTAAATCCTTTAATAGGGTCACACCTAACAATGTGTATTGTAATCTTTAGCAAGCTTGGATCCTAATAGAGCTCACTTCAAAAGAGTAAAAATATTGGTGACATGTTGCTAGTGGTTTTTTCCAAATTGGATTTCCATGTTAAATCTTGGTGTCATACTTTTTTGGATGTTATTTGAGATGTTTTATTGTTCATGTTTAACATTTTGCAAGTTTGTTATTTTTGGGAGAGTAAATTGCAAATTTTGTATTATTGATAAGTTGTTATAGAGACTGAGCTACTTAATTTTTAGATCTAAGTTGGTTATCAATAAGTTGTTATAGAGATCAAGCTACTTAATGTTTAGATCAAAAAGTTTAATTGGTACATTTGGACCTGAGGATAATTGATTCATCCTCCTCCCCCCCCCCCCTCTCGCTTAGTTATTGTAAACTATTATGACAAATTCTAAAGTTTTTGCATAGCGATTTATCTTGTGCATGCATACTTTTTGTGGCTGCATGATTTTATGATTTGTGAAACATCATTTGGTTTTTCATTAGTTCCTTTGATGATTGCATTAATGGATTTAAAGACATACTAGTATTGATTTGATTGGTTTCCTTCCTAATCCCTTTGAAAATGTAATTTGTATATGCATTGTTACTATGACTTATGTATATTTAGGGATTTGATTTTCAACAATTTTATTTAATTTATTGTTACCCTATCTTAGAATTTTATTTTTGAACACATGGTTAGAATAGGAATTCATATAGTTTCATTGTTAGGAAACTTGCATTCATCATAAAATCTGAAAATACAAAAAATATATTGATCTATGGTCATGTTTTTTTTCAAGCTCTACAAACTTTACAAATACCACTAAAGGCCTCTAGGATACCCACCACTAATTGCCTATAGAATGGAAGGGAAACCATAAGGACTTCTATATCTAGTGAAGTCCGATCTCTTTTTCTTCCACCTATTGGGCTCTAGTCTAGAAGAGCATCTGACTATGACCATTAGATGGCTAGTTGAGCATGCTTCTACTACATTTTATTTATTTCTCTAGGGTGCTTCCAACTCTCTTTGGGAGTAGGGTGTAGTTAACCATCCCTCACTCCTAGTAGGACCCTCATCTGAATATAAATATTTATCTTCAATTGAGCTACTTAGCAGGTTAAAAAACAACTATCTGGGACATTGGAGTTAATATTCAATCAAATTTTTAAGAGAGATATTTTCAAAAAAAATTTTCATTGACATCATGCAAAATGACTGCTCAAAAATAATATTATTGTGAGAGGAGAGATTACGAAAACAAAGAAACATATTGAGAAGTTGTGCACAAGCATAGAGAAAATCGAGAACACATTATAGTGCAAAGATCTATTGGAGATAAGACAATAATTGAACATGTTGAAGGAATATCATAGAAAGGATCTAAAATCATAGAAAAAAAGAACTTTTGAATCAACAATATAGTCAACATGCAGATCATAACGATCAAGTACCAAATCAATTTGAACAACCTAGATATCAAAGGATGCAATTCAATGAAAGATACTTTGCAAGAAATCAACTTGGACACATGAAGAAGTACCACACAGATAAGTAATATGAACCCATTTGTGGTTATTATTATAATGCCTCTATTTATGGACATAGATCTAGTGAATGTAGGAAACCTAATTAGAGATCAAATATGAGAATGCATGAAAGGACTAACAATGCAACTAGTAGACCCTTGGGAATGAGTAAATTCAGTCTATATATGTGATATAATTGGGTTAATGTTTAAATATGTTTTTAGAAGGTGTCTTAACATTAATACCTTTTTTCACTCTTTTAATCATATCTTTAGCTTGGTAGCTTCAATTTACACGTCATTATAGACATTGGAATTGTGATTTAGTCACCTTTCTATTTGAGTACCTTAGAAAATGGGTTTGAGTTTATCTCAAATGGCTTTCAAAGATGCTTGTCATCACATTCTACATTTATTTTGATGTGGTAGACATGATTCCCTATTTCACCTTTTCTAAATGAGAAAGCTAAAATACGAGGGTATATAGCTACTCATGAACATTATCACCTTTTAGTAAGTCCTAGTGATTTTTATTATCACTAATTCATATTTTACATAATAAAATTCTAATATTTCTTGTAGTGTTGCAAATGTGGACTTGGTTATATCATTTTTCAAAAATATACTTATGATTATCTTACTTTAGCTTGCATGTACATGTAGTATCATATACCAATAAAGTGGGGCATAAATGTATCATCTTAAATTAGAAACACATCTATTTATGACCTTTTTGCTTCTCTTTAGTGTGTTTACACTTCACAATTACGCTTGGAGCACACACTTTCCCTTTTTCTCTCTTTTTCCTAGGAGAAACTGAGGTAGGACCTAATAGGTTCTCCTCCCCTTTTTCTCACACATGGGATGAGGTATGATCTAATTTCTCAAAATCTACCTCTTTCTAGGCATTATTTTACATATCTAACCTCAAATTATCAAACCCCAATGCTCATTACACCTGAAACTTCCACAGTTCTCAGTGTGGGAACAAAAAACCAGAAAGTTGGCTTCTAGGGGAATAGGTTGACCAAGTTGACCTATTTCAAGAAGAGGTTGAATTTAGGTAAACCAGGCCATCAACCTATTCGTAGAGGGTCTATTGATTACATGTCTTGACCTATTTAATTTTTTTGGTTAATTCCCACCCACTACAATTGAAATTTG
>CM053793.1:7216317-7256317 GCA_028749045.1 Cupressus sempervirens | reverse complement strand
TTTTGGAAATGGAGAAGGTTTTTGAATATCTGCTTATTTGAAATATGTTAATTTTTTGATTTGGAGGAGTTTCTTGAAATGAATGATGGAGTGATGGTATGCCTTGGGAATTTTGAGGTAATATGGAGCACAAAGGTAAATAAAATGAGGGAAGCACTGGAGCCATTGAAAAGAGTCAAGGAAATCAATCTTAAATACTCAAGGTGAATTAAGAAAGAGCATCAAGGAAGAGGGAATATATTGGAAAAAAACTTGAAGAAATTAATCTTTAGATAGCTATTATTGATCAAAAGTAAATAATAATAATTTTTTATTAATTATATAAGTGGATTTTTCACATATATAGATTTATTAAGATTTAGATAGTTGTTCAATATTTGATCAAGATTTGTTAGTTAGAAATTTATATTGCATTTTTATTGATAATTTTATGAAATTTACCAAATACTTTTTTTTTAAAAAATATTTATTTTAAAAATCTAAAATATTTTTAATATAATTTATTATTAGATATAATTAATTTAAATATAAATAAATAATATAATATTTTTAGTTTTCTAAGGACTGCTGCAAATGTAATAGCACTGCCATATTTTTTTGGTATTTTTTTCCAATTTGCAACGATCTCTTATTTATATTGATAATAAATCAAGAGGAGACATGTCCCTTCATGGGACATATATATTCACTAAAATGATAACACCATAATTATATATAATATCGCATATATATAATTTATTATTTAAATAATTGCACACACAAATGTGTGTGTGTGTGTGTGTGTGTGTAACTTTAGTTTAGTCTCAAAATTTATCCAACTAAAGCTACCAAACATCAACGCTCCCTCTTAGTTAGGGAGGAGAAACACAAGACATACATTACACTATTGGTAATATTAAGAATGAAAAATTTTAAGGATATCTTTGATCAAAATATATCCATCATTTTGATATCACATTTGATATCAAGATTATTGGTCTTCCAAAATATCAACACATGATATTCAACAAATACTCTAGGCAACATTTTCACATCACATTTGATATCATTAGTATTGGTCTTCCACAATATCAACATTTGATATTCACCAAGTAACTCAGAAGTTTTGATAACATCTAATATCATGAGTATTACTATCCAAGAATATCAACATTCAATATTCATCAAGTACTTTTTGAGTATTGGCCTTCCTAAATATTAAGTTGCATGATATTCACCAAAGTACTCTATGTAATGGTCCTCCAGAACATCAATTTGCATAGCATTCACCATGTACTCAAAGAAATGTTGATAAGGTATATACACATGCATTCTCATAATGCTTACCATATTAACATCCACCATGCAAAGTATAATCTATCATGATTTGCATAGACATCGTAAGATATCCATCATAATAGAAAATTAATTTATTGCAAGATCGTCACCTTTTAATAAATCTTGCAAATACAAGTGACATGATTTTTAAATTGTCACTTTCTAATGATGTACACATGGGATAGGCCCATTAAAATCATTTATTCATGAGGTATATTCATAAGTTACAATTTTCTTAGCTGCTACAATTTATTGATCACTAGAGAATCCATCTCAATATGTGGTTTACTCCCTCTAAATCAATATGACCAAGATCACCGAAAGTTGACAAAATTATATCCTCTATCTTCTCCCTCTCTTTTAAGTTTACCTCAAATACTATTCTAGGCTTCCTCTAATCTCAATCTCCCTCTTCATGCAATACAATTCTTGAATCAAAAAGACCAAGGCAACTGCTTGTATAGAAATATAAGGGAGAGACTACAATGCTTTGATAAATAAAATACTCAAGGATAATAAATACTCATTTGTACATGAATATCCTTTTATTTGATATTTCATTCTATTGGAAATTTATTTGAGAATGATCCCCACTATTTCAATATAAAAAATATCTAATTGAGGTACATTCAATGAAGATATATGCATATGTTTTATTTTCTGTAGATATACTTGAATCAATATTTTCAATATATTATTATTTTCCTAGAGGATCAATATAATTTTCTTCTATCTATAACTAAGGATGTAAGTATTTTCCATATACCATTTTAACTTTCATGTTTGATGTCATTATTCATAATGGCTAACTTTATTAACATACATTTTTCGACGTTATAGCAAGATTATAGAAAGAATTCACATTACGACTAAGGCTAGATCTTTAAGGTATTACATATGGATTTCTTAAACTCCTTGCAATGATACTTTAAACTGGTTAATACATTCTAGAATTCACAATCTTATGAAGCATAAGAAAGATAGCTTTTTTACCGTTGGTTACTGTATTTCTAGCCCCACATTCACAATTTTCTGGGTGAAATGAGAATTATTGAGATTGATGAAAGGTATATCATTAAGGAAGTTGCTCACATGGGTGGGGACCCTAATAGGTTGGAGCTGACTAAAATGGAGGATTTTTCCAAAAGATAGGCCACTTGTATTTTGCTCACTTGGTGTTTTCTTATGTGTAAATTTTACACTTGTAGACTATAACCATGGAGTGAGCAACAATTTGTTTTGGGGCAAAATAAAACTACAACAAGGGAAAGAACTCTTTCAAAATTTGGTAAGAACTTGGAAAGAACTCTTTCAAAATTTGGTGAGAACTTTCCAATTTCAATTTGGGCATCAAAGCTTTTTGAAATTTCTTTCATTTTCATCCAAAAAGGAGCGAATTTGACTATGAAATCACTTGGTGTGACTTAGCCTATAGTTAAATTAAATGGTGAATCTCAAGCATTTATAATGAAAGGAAAACAATATTATAAGAAGTCACAAGGTAATAAATTTAAAGAAAGAAATTTAAAGTATGAAAATAAAGGTTCTTCATCTGTAGATCATAACAGAAGTAAATGGAAATGCCATTATTGTGGTTAAATGGGTCATAAGGCAAATAAATGTTTCAAGAAGAAGAGAGATTCAGAGAAAAAGATTAATAATTCTCCAAAATTTTTTCATTCTAAAAGAAATGCATTTTGTGTTGTACTTAAAGAAAATAATATTTTCAAAGATAATTGGGTTATTGATTCTAGTGTTGCACAACACATGTCTTATAATGAGAATCAATTTGAATCAATAAGTGAAAATACTAAAGACAAAATATATTTGGGAGATAATAGTGCTTTAGAAGTTAAAGGGACTCGTGATGTCAAAGTTGATAATAGTTTGTTAAAAAATGTGAAGTTAGTCCCTGAATTAAAAACAAATATACTTTCTGCCAATAGTGGCATGTTGTGATGGTTAAGTTGTTGCATTGTTATCCTTGCCATCAAGGTTCAAATCTCATGGGGAAGAAGTCCCCTGTTTGTAGCCTCACTGGTTCATAGGTCTAGGTCAAAGCATTTACCCCTCTTTACAAAAAAAAAAAAAAAAAAAAACAAATATACTTTCAGTATCTCATATTGCAAGTCAATGACATAAAATAGAATTCTACAATGATAAGTTCTTAATCAAGGATGTCAATGATAATTATAGAGTTATTGCAATTGGTAAAATGGAGAATGGATTATATCAGTTTCAATAATTTACTTCTAAATGTGGAGATAAACATATGTGTGCTATTGCCCAATATGATGATATGAGTAGGTTATGGCATGAGCATTTGGGGCATGTCAATTTTAAAATTCTCAAGCTTATGGAGAGATTACAAATGGTGCATGGGCTTCCAAAGATATCATTAAGTCCCAAGGTATGTGAAGGATCTGCAATGGGAAAAAAACATGTGGAAAATTTCCCTCAAGGTAAATCATGGAGAGCAAAAACTCCTCTACATCTAGTTCATAGTGATGAATTTTAAAAAACCTTCAATTGGAGGATCATGGTATGCTCTCACCTTTATAGATGATTATAGTACAAGAATTTGGGTGTATTTTCAACAAAAGAAAGATGAAGTGTTTCAAAAGTTTAAGGAGTTTAAAGCTTTGACTAAAAAACAAAGTGGAAAGTATTTAAAGATACTAAGAATTTGGGTGTATTTTCTACAAAAGAAATATGAAGTGTTTTAAAAGTTTAAGGAGTTTAAAGCTTTGACTGAAAAACAAAGTGGAAAGTATTTAAAGATACTAAGAACTAATAGAGGGACTGAATACATGAATAAGGCTTTTTAAGATTTTTGTAAAGAACATGGCATAAAGAAGGAATCAAGTGTCTCTTATTCACCCCAAAAAAATGGGGTTGCTGAAAGGAAAAATAGAACTCTAATAGGAATGGCTAGGAGTATGCTTCATTCTAGAAATCTAGAAGCTAAATTTTTTGCTGAAGTAGTTCATACTGTCGTAACACCTACTAAGGGAGTTTTGAACATAACACCAGAAGAGACATGGAGGGAAAGAAAGAATACAATATCTCATTTTAGAATTTTTGGCTGTAAATTATATGCTCACATTCATGATGAAAGGAGGAGCAAACTTGAAAGGAAGAGTAAGAAGTACATAATGGCTGGATATAGTGAGGAATCAAAAGGATATAGGTTATATAATCCTAGAACTAATCAAATCTATATTAAAAGAAATGTATGGTTTGATGAAGATGAATGATAACTCCCCAACATTATCTTTCGTTCCAATTTTCATTGATGAAGAAGAATCTACTTCTACCAATGGTCAAAGACAAGGTGTACAAACTACCTCATGGGAAGAGACTCAAGTTGAAGAATCAAGTGAAAGTGATAATGAAAATCCAAAGAAATTTAGAAGCACCCAATAAATTTATCAAGAAGGTCCTAGAAATATATTTGCTAACTATGCTCTTATGAAAAAGGTGGTCTAGGTGGACACTCCAAGCACGTATGAAGAAACAAAAGGAAAAGATGAATGAGAAACAACTATGCAAGAAGAATACAATTCTTTGATAAAGAATGGAATGTGGGAACTAACAACACTTCCAGAAGGAAAAAATATGGTTGGTTGCAAGTGGACCTATAGAAGCAAGTTTAGATCAGATGGAGCTATTGAAAAATACAAAGCAAGGTTAGTGGCTAAAGGTTTCTCACAAGAAGAAGGTATGGACTATACTGAAACCTTTGCTTCAGTAGCTAAGATGACCTCCATTCCTACAATAGTTGCTTTAGCTGCAAAGTTTGGTTGGAAATTTTTTCAAATGGATGTTAAAAGTGCATTTTTGCATGGTGATTTAAGAAAAAAATTTACATGCAACAACCACCAAGATTTATTAAATATGGTGAAGAAAATTTGGTGTGTAGATTAAGAAAATCATTGTATGGTCTTAAGCAAGCACCAAGAGCATGCTACTCAAAAATAAATAAGTACTTTCTAAATGTTGGATTTAAAAGATGTAAAGTTGATCCAAAGGTGTATTTAAAATATATTGATGATAAAATTGTTATCATTGTATTGTATGTGGATGACTTGATTATTATAGGAGATCACACACATGATATTGAGATAACTAAAGATCTACTCAAACAAGTTTTTGAAATAACTGATTTAGGACTAATGCACTATTTTTTGGGTATGCAAGTATGGCAAGAAGGAAGGATCATGCTTTCTCAAACTAAGTATGCTCTTGATGTACTTAAAAAATTCAATATGAGTGATTTTAAACCATCTAAAACACCATGTGAAGTAGGATTAAAGTTCAGTGCTAACTCTACTCAAAGAAAGGTGGATGAAAAATTGTATAGGCAACTTGTTGGAAATCTTTTGTATCTTACCATAACTAGACCAGATATTGCATACACAATTTGTTGCCCGATTATAAAATTGTTTCAATGTTATAAGCCATGGTTAATCTTTAAAAATTGCCTGGTTTTGAGCTTTAAATTGGCCATTTTATCTTTGAATTTTTGAGTTTCTAGAACTTTCATGTCTCCGGCTTGTTCTCAGCTCCACACAGCACTTGAAATTTTTAAAATCTAACTTCTGAAACTCAAGTTATGGCAAGTTAATGGAGAGATCCAAAATACGTGTTTTCAAGTTTATGATTAACCATTAACCTCTCAAAAGGTTAAAGATAGCTTCCAAAAAAACATTTTTCTTAACCTCTCAAAAGGTTAATGATAGCTCCCAAAAACACATTTTTCTTAACCTCTATGAAACAGTTATTAACCTATTTAAAAATAACTCCATGAGAAATTAGATATGTGAATGGCTTGAAATAAAATAAGAGAAAGATCTGTTGGATGAGAAGATGAAAGTTTTGCAAAGTAGGTGTGCAAAATCCTTCCTAATCCTAGCCATGGGGAATCAAGCAAGTTTTTGAGAGGAGAGTTGGGTGTATTAGAGAATGAACATGCAGATTATACAAATGATAATAGCTATGGTGGAAAAGATAGAAAAACTATTGAAGAAAATAGTACAGCCCAAGACTGCGCTATAGATATTGCCCACTCCACTAGACATGGGTTAAAATTCATTCAAAAGATCACTACCTATTGAAGGAAATAGAGAAGCTTCACAAACAAATAGAGCTAAGGATTCATCAATTATTGAAAATATGAAAGTTCATTTGATGCAGGAAAGATTTATGCTTATTATCATCCTTGAAAATAAATTCAAGTACCCGAAGTGGTGAATCATGAAACTCATTTGTTAGCATGGAAATAACATTCGCATTGGTGATTGGATCTCACATAACATGAACAAGATAGGGGAGGCCAAGAAAATTCATAGGCAGATAGGCATTCAACATGATCGCATCCAAATTGATATATTTGCATTCAAAATGCAGCAGAATGGATGACACAGTCCAGGTGTTCAACAAAATGCTCAAACCAAATGTGCAACTTTGAGCTGGTATGACCTGGGAGTTCATGAATTATACCCAGGTGATTTCACAGAAAGGACTTTAATCGAGACGTGTGTTTTATTCCAAATTGATCTTTTTATATGCTAAATGTGGCAAAATTGAGGATGCACGCCTAGTGTTTGACAAAATGCCTAAAAGAAATGTGGTCTCATAAAATGAGCCTTAAAAACTTATAAGCAGATGCAATTGGCAAGTGTTAATCTAGTTTTTTAAACCTTTTTTGGGGTCCTACCAACTTGTGCCAAACTGAGATCACTGGAATAGGGTTTTTTATATGTTGATGTTAATCTTAGTGACTCAGGAAACGGAGAAGGCATAGCTAGGACTACAAATATGAATACAGCTCACGTGTTTAGATGATGACATTTTTTTTAAATTAAAAAACTTAGACCTTTTGTCACATATTGCAATCCTATCAGTGAGGTTAATTGCAGGGCTGATGACTATTGTTTGCTAAGTGTTATTCCCGTGAGGAGTTGATATTCATTTCATCATTTCCCCGATAGCCAAGTAGGAATGGACAAGTTATCAAGAATGGAACTTCAAAAACACTACTAATTTGTCACTGCCCAATAACAGAAAGTGGGCAATGTCAAGTTCAAATATTTATACAGGAATCAAGTCTAATGGAGATGCGACATGTGGAGGATGATGGAGCTGCATTGAAAATGGCAGCCATTGAGCAACTGCCATTATTTAACTAGCAATGGGCACATACCCGATGATTATACTTACAGTACCAAAACAAGGAGGCAAGTGTTTCCATCACTTACAATGGCCATTCACTGGACAAGTTTGTCCCTCAAAAGACATCTACTTACATAAGTCAAAATGATCTACATGTAAGGGTGATGACTGTTAGAGAGGCATTGAATTTCTTTGCAAATTGTCAAGGTGTTGGTAGCAAATATGAAATGTTATATGAGCTGGATAAAAGAGAGAAAGAAGCTGCAATTGTACCAGATGTTGAAGTAGATCTTTTCATGAAAGCAACATCTGTGGAAAATGTCAAGAGTAGCCTTTGAATAGATTATGCTCTAAAGATTCTTGGTTTGGATATATGTGCAGATACAATATTAGGAGATGAAATGATGAGGCGATCGATAAGGATTTATTATTCAATCTTCTTATCAAAGTATGTAAAGTTAAGTTTCAACTCATAAAGGTTAATTTTACAAAAGTTAATTAACCTCACCCAAATCACATATTTGGGGGGTAGTTACTAACCACAAAAAGGTGGTTATTAACCTCTATGTCTATATAAGGGCTCTTTTGGGCTTTGTAAAGGGACTTTTTGGTTTTAAAAAGAAGGGAACACTATGCTGAAATTTTGATTGAGAGATAAATGTTGGAAAGTATGCACACTTTTTATCTCTGAAATTGAAAATCTCTTTTGTCTTCTTGGTGCAAGGAAACGAAATGAGATGTGCTTTGGGTTTCTGATACTGAAATCAACATTGCTATGCGTTGTAGTAGACATTCTCATGGTACTATGCGAGTGTCTATGAATGATAATGAATGTGTTTTGTAATATTGGTTACTTTTAAGCATAGTTCTTGATCACCTTTGTTATCGTTCTTGTTTACCCAAGAAGGTTGTGAGGGCGTGTGGTGCATTCGTCCTGAATGGCTTTCTCTTGATCTTTGAAGTTTTAGACTCTTTATTTGAAAACCCTTTAAAAATTATATCATATGAGGGAGTTGCCCCTCTAAATGTAGAGGAAGGAAACATATCAAGGGCCTATCCAATTGTTGTGAACAATTTGTCACACACTTCGTTGGGCAAATTCTACTGTGACAAATTTGTTTACCAACAATATTCAATCCATTAATATATAATTTTAAAATCTACCTTATTAAATACTATAATGTATAATAAATATATTTTATTGTATAAAATATATCAAATTAATTGCGATAAAAAAAATTATAAAATGTAATATTTTAGATTGAAAAAGACATGACAATTTATTCTTCTTAAACCATTAATCTTATAATCTAAATTTTTAAAAACTATTAATGATATTTTAAAGTGTGCTAATTTATATATTTGTAATTTTTTAACCATTAATCCTATAGTCCAATTTTTAGTTATGTTTACATATTTGTTATAATGTATCTGAGAGAATTGCCTAAGAAATTGTGAGTGATATTATGAATTTGTGAAATTCGTGTATAAGACCCAAACTAATTAGCAAATAGAAGAGTAGAAAAATAATATTGAATAATTAATAACTTAAAAATTTAGGATGTTTAAACTAATTTTCTATAGAAACTATCTTTAAGAAAAAACTAACTTGGTTGAAATAGGTTTTACTAATAACTAGTTAATTAAAACTGATTACAATAGCATATGCTGCAAATACTAAAATATTAAGACTTCACCTACCTAATTTGCTAAATATAAAAATAAATCAGAATTAAATATGAAATTATTGCATTCTAATTAAAATAGATATTTGGAAATTTGGTGAAAAAGAATTGGAGAGTGATGAGAAGCGCTAGCTGCCGGTTGGGCTAGGGCTCTATCTCTAGCCTATCCCTAGCCCGTGATTGTTGTTTGGTTTTTACTGATATTCTTCCCTATTCTGTTTAGATTGCCGGATGCTGGACAAAGTTTGCATGGGTTTTGGTTTTTGGAAATCTTTTGCAATCTATTTTGGATTGGGGTTTTAATTGTTTGCATGGCAGGGCCTGGGATTTCTTCTGCATTGGTGAGAACAGATGGTTCTTCTCCAACTGTGCATTCAATGAGATCTGAATTGTTTTATTCAAGGGAGGCCTCCAAGTTGAAAAAAAGTTTATGGTTGTTTTTCGCGTAGCCATGATTGCCCTATTCTGGTTATTCCTCCAGCGGTTGTAATGGAGGACATTGAATATTGGACCAAGTATGCTTTGATATGCAAATTTCTTGGAATCTAAATTTTCCTATCCATTCTTGAGGCATGGATCTGCCACTCATGGTAGGTGGAAGGCAATATGGAGATTATGTTGGTAGAGAATAGCTTATTTTTTGTTGTATTCTCTTGCATGTCTAATCGTGATCTATTTTTGAAGGAGGCCCTTATTTCTACAACCATGTGGGGTTATTTGTCAAACCCTGGCATTGAGGATTTACTTTTGCTGAGGATCTCCCTTCAACAGTGCCAGTTTGGGTTCGCTTTCTTTGCCTTCCCCTGGAATTTTGGCGTGAAGACATCCTTCGGAAAATTTTTGCTTTGTTGGGAAAGCCGACTATGATTGCACATCAATCCCTCGATAAAAAAGTTATTTCTTATGTTAGAATTTGTGTTGAAATTAATTTGAATAACCCATTAACAAAATTTGGCTTACTAAAAATCAACAAGCGAGGTAACAAAAGTCTATATAAAAACAACCCTAGTCAAGATTTTGCAAGTATTATAATACACTAAATGAATAAACTTTAGAAGGCCCAACCCTTATAGCACATAATTAATTTTCATTAACACATTACTATTCTGCATTAACAATGAACTGCCTTTTCTTCTCAATATTTCAGCTTGCATTTTGTAATAAAATTTGGAACTTTTTGTTTTTGTATGGGAGGAGGGAATGTAAATGGTTTTCAATTCGAACAGATTGTGAACTGAAGAGACTTTTCATTCCGACTTTTTCTTTTTGGGGGTGGAATGAAATGGAATGTGAAAGGTTTTTCATTTTCTACCTATTTAACCTGTGACTGATACACTGTTTTACTTACTCTGTTATGGATACAGTTTCTATATTTCATGCAATGGAAAGTTCTGCAGAAAATGGCTGGAAGAAATCTGAATGAATCTCCTTCACCTGCAGATGATCTCGAATAGGAATTTTGAATATGATCCCATCAAAGAAGAGAATTTTTCTGGAATGTGCAGCTTTTGTGGGTCTTATAGCAGGACTGCTATCAAGCCTCACAGCTGGGCCTCTGAAGAAACTTATTATTTGGGGATTTGATTCATGGAAGTGGTTTTTTTATGGTTTTGGTTATTTTGTAATTCGTGTGGGAGTATTCTTCATAATTGAGAGGAGTATTCTCTACTTTGTCTATGGAGCGAGAAGTAGCGCCTCTAGTTTGGCTTAGTTTTGTTCGCCTGGAACCTCATGTTTGACAAAAAGGCACTCTTTTGTTCCACAATCTCATTATGAATTGTATTTTCATAATTTTTATACTCAATGGAGATGCATTTTCATAATTTTTTTTGTTGTTGGGGATGGAGTTTTTAGTTTTATTCATCTGCAAAGACCTCTTTTATATTCGTATACTCTTTTCCATCCTAATTTTATTCATCTGCAAGCACTCATTTATATTCTTAATCTCTTTGCAAAATCCTAATGTTTTGGTCTATTTGTGTTACTGAAATTAACTGTTTGAATATGCTGTAATTTTTGGATTGCATGCCGCAATTGACAAATTGCATGCTCTATCAGCTTTATGTTAACCAAAGAGTAGTATTACTCAAGTATTTGTTAGTCAATTTCTCCATTCTGATAACATATGAAAACTGGCAGAAAAATAAAGGCCTTTTCAGAATGTTTTTCTCCTTTTAATATAAGTTCCAAATAATTTGTTTTTGCTTTCTTTCCTTAACACCAGAATTTGATACCATGTCAAATTTTGCATTGGTATATTTAGATATATTATGATCTAACTGAGAATAAAAATTTCTTCAAAAATAGCTTAAATATGCAATACCTACAAGTAAGATAGAGATTTTGGCATCTCTAAATACTACTTCAGGTCCTCTCAATAGGTTCATTCTTGTCCTTTTGATGAGCATTATATCATATCATCCTATCTGATATTTATCATTTGTTTGTTGAATCTCTCTTTGACGAAAACAATATTGAGGACATATTTTCCTTTCCTCAATCATTTTGCTCTCTTTAATGATCATCTTATCTTAGATCATAGATTATGATCTAAAATGTTGACACAAAAACATTTAAATTATTGAATTTAAAATAAACTTCAAATATCTTATGAATTGTAGAAATCTATTTTTACTTTATGTCCTCTAATGTCAACCCACGTCGAGTTGTATCTTCTCTTGGTTTGAATTCTCTTTTTATCCTTCAGCCACTCCATGCTACTATCTCGACATATTTTGATTCTCATTTGAACAAACCTCACACTTCAGTGATCACTGTTCTTGAGTCTTCTATGACAGAGTCATAGTCCATCATTAGATTGGAGAAATATGAGTACTTTTCAAAATCATTTATGTTGATTCCTTCAAACATTTCACTTGAGAAGAAATTCAACAATTTGACAACTTTAAGATTCTATCTTCCAAAAGGAAGACGAATTATTTGTTGCAGAGGTACCTCCCACAATATAGTACATTATATATTGGCATTCTATCTCTTGTTTGTGGAGGCACAATGGACCATATGTTGGGATATGGAGTTAAACGGTTACTGATTATTCATTCTTGTTTGATTCTTTATATTCATAAAGCTCTTTATAATTGCTGTGTGCATTCCATGTAACTGTATTGATTGTTCATTAATAGTAATTCTCTGCTAGAGTGTAGACATAAGCAAGATCTTTTGAATCATGATATATATTGTGTCTTGCATATTCGTCTTCTTTATTTACCATTTTGTTTCATTTCTCTGCTTGTTTAATATTTACACCGTAGTTATCATTTTCACTTTCTCTAAGATGTTGGAGTAAAGGATGTAATAGGATTGAAATGGTCATGCAACTTTAGTATATTTTACAAATCACATGCTCTCTTAGCTTTAAGTTAACCAAGGAGTACTATGACTTAAGACTCTTTCTGCCTTGTTAGAATCATTCAATCATTTTCTTCACTCTGATATCATATAAAATTTTGCAACTATACTTACAACTATATGTGATCTAACTGATAGAAAAGGAGAAACTGATTAAAATTCAGAAAAAAAATCTTCTAGAATAGTTTTACTCTGCAATACTTGGAAAGAACTTGTTTGTGCTTCTTTATTCTACCATGTAAATTTTGCAGTTGTACCTATAAATATATAGATCTAACTATTCATAGATATAGCTATTAAGTTTCACATCAGATAGAGAGCTACCCATAATAACAAGTTGTTGGATTTCATAGAGAAGCTCCTAATTTATCTCCTTTACTGCGCTGCATTTTATTCAAGACACTATTGGAAAAGGCTTTGGCTTTAAATTTTCATGTGAAAACATAAATTGACAAAATTTAGAAGTCCATATTCCATCAATATATCATTAAAACTATATCTTTGACCCCAATGCTAGAATTCCATCAATCCCCTGCTATACCAGATAAAAAGTCAATGAAAAATGAAGGACACAGAGAAATTCCAATAGATACTTCTGAGACTACAAATGATGTTAGTACAAGCTAGAAAGGAAGTGGGCTCCAATACGATAAATATTGAACAACTATAGAAGTTGAATCAGTGGAATGTATCTGCTTGGAATATCAAGAGATCGATCTATCTAATTAGGTGTTTAATTGTTAATGTAGCTAAAACAATTGACAGATCTCTGAATTTCCACAAATATGATACAGATCCATCTTTCTTCGGACAAAAATGTTTTGAAATAAGGAAATTACTTCCTTAGTCTCTTAATGAGTCTAAAATCGCAGTTAAATAGCTACACATACTTATCAATGCTATTGTGATCATAATCATACTAATGTTTTCTTTGATTCTTCTCCACATTGTTAGCACCCATGCTATTGTCATTATATTATCTCACCTGCTACTTGTGGCATTCATATAGGAAATTATATTTCACTTTTTAATAGTTATTTTATAGCAGTTAGAACTATTATATGGCTACTTTATTTATGTAATGAATTGCAATAGATAAAATACAACGAAGTTTTGATTGTATATGGATAGCCAAGGCCACAAAGGGATTCACACTGAAATAAAAGTGACCGCAGGTTTGGAGTATAAAGAAGAAAATATGGACATCATGAAACAGAGTAAATTGCAGATGCAAAATATAAGCCAGTGAATTATGTCAAGTAAAGCAAGTTTTAATAATGCGATTTATGGGTTCAATGTGTGAATGAAAACCAAAATAGTTTCTTTTTTACAATGTTTGTATCATGAACCGAGAAATATCTAGAAGTTATAGTGGGTTCTAGTCAGTAATTTTATGTCAGAGAATGAGAAAGATGGTTGATGATATACAGATTGAAACAACATGGAACATGGATGCTCTGCATCAAACGTACAAATGCATAAGTAATTCATAAAGGAGGGTTAACTGCAGAGCCTCCTATCTCAAGGAGGTTGCAACCCATGGCTTTCTAGGAGAAGGCGTGATGACCATAGATATTGAGACCATAGGAGAAATAGCAAGATTCGGAAGGAAAGAAAATATGAGGAAATAATAGGAATGTAAGATTTGTGCTAAGAAACATGTAAAACAAGATTGCAATCCTAAATATTAGGGGGTCCATCAAATGTACTCATATATAGTTAGATGAAGACTTGATATTTCCCCAACAAGAAGAGAAAGGGGAGTAAGAGATATTGAAATCACCAAGAGATGCAAGAAAGGGGGTGTGGTTGAACATAGGAAATTTCAATTCAGTTACATGAGAAATGGGGATTCAGGGCCCCATAGGAGTATTTGCACATGATAAGTTGGAATTTTAGACATTATCAATTAGGTACTTAGTGGAGTGCAAAGACATAACTATTATTATCAAACATAGTGTGACAAATGTAGAGAACAAAATTTTAAAGGACATGATAGTCTCAATATAGAATGAAGATATTGAAAAGGTAAAGAATGTGGAGGGATCATAACTCTAATGAGAAAAGAATGGAGTGGAATAGTAAAAATAGCAAAAGAAAATCCAAACAAGTAGTTTATATGGTCAAAAATAACATTAAAGGAGGCAAAATTAGGGTGGATGCTTGTTACTTTTCTCTAAAATGCTCAAAGTTCTACAAGAAAAGAAATCTTGATATAGAAAAGATCCTTAAACTACTTTAGAGAAAGTCAATATTTCATTTTATAAACAAAAGAGAAATAGTTTTGATTGGTGATTTTAATGCTAGAACAACAAACAACCAATCTATTTAATTGGGCAACAAAGGAGGGATAACAATCCTAATATGTAAACGTGGATTTCAGGGCCCCTCTTATTGTGTTTTGTGTGGTAATGGAGAGGAGTCTGTCTCCCATCTGTTCTTCCATTGCTCCTATTCTACTCAGATATGGAACCTTTGGTGGAGCACTTGGGGTTGCTCTTGTCGGCATACTTCCTCTTTGCTTGAGTTCTGGGCTCGCTTGGGTAGTGCTCCCTCCAAGTCTTCTTCTCTCCATGCTGCTTGGATTGCTGGCCCATCTTTCATGCTTTGGCATATCTAGTTGGAGAGGAATCGTCGCATATTCCAAGATGTTCGGCTTGGTGTTTTGCATCTTTGGTGAAAAATATCACATTCTCTCCAGGAAACTATTCTTGTGAAGTGTGAGCTTGATGGGGGTACGGATCTGGTTGATCTTGCTATCTGTAATCGCCTCAATTTTCATCTGCAGGATGGGGTTGCAGCTCATAGGTTTCATTCTATGTCCAGGTAGTTTCACCATCAAAGGAAGGGTCGGGTTAACCAGGATGGGCACTGGAGTCCTCCTCCCTGTGGAGTTCTGAAAATTAACACTGATGGTTCTTCTCGTGGGAATCCTGGTCCGGCTGGTATTGGTGGAGTGGCTCGTTGTAGTTCTGGGAATGTTAAATTTTTCTTCTCAATTCATAAGGGTGATTATACTAACAATCTCATGGAAGCTCAGGCTATTTTATATGCTGTGGAACAGTGTTGCTTGTGGGGATGGAGTAAGATTATTCGTGAGTCTGATTCCCAGGTGGTGGTGAACATGCTTTCTTCGCAAGAGCTTGAGGATGTTAGTTGGCAGTTGGCCACTGTTGTTAAGCAGATTCTTTTCTTCTCTTCCTCTTTTCAGTTCATTAGGTTCAAGTATATTCCGCGAGAATGGAATAGACCTGCTGATTGTTTAGCCAAATGGGCTTCTAGTCATGATCCGGGTTGGAATATTAGCGATAGGGGGCAACTGTTCTTTGAGATGGTGTAAGAATTTGATGATCTTGTTGCTCAGGATCGAGCTCCTTGTTGAGCTCTCCTTGTTGTATTCCTTTCTGTCTTAATAAGTTTTTACCCCTCTTTTTGCGGAACAATCCTATATAGCTAGAGAAAAGTGAAGGCTTTGAGAAGTGAGTTCACATTATGGGAGTCAAAATGTGTCAAACTATGCAGGGTAACTACTAGGTTTATATAGTTTGTGTGGCATGGTTATTTGTACTAGCATGCCAACTTGATCAAAATCCCCAAAGGTATTTCTTGTAAAACCTACAACGAGAAAAGTATTGGCATGATAGCTATATGATCTATTCTCGAAGTACTATTTCCAATTTGTCATAGTTCAATAGTAGAAACACACTAGATATAGAATACATAAATGTATAGAAAAAGGAGGGAAAGAAGCAAAAGAGAAGAATGACCTCAGACCAAGGCACACTACCACTAACCATTAACTTAGACACTTCATTGAGAAGGTTTGGTACACACAAGGTGAAGAAACATTTTGTTCCTTTGTTGATTTCAAAACATCCTTTGATATCATTCCAATAGTCAAGTAAATTGGACAACCTTTGGATATTCAATGAGTATAGAGAAATAATTCACAAATTTTATGAGAAGGTTAAGGCTAAATTCAAAATTAAAGAAAGAGGCCATGTTTGAATGCTTTAGTAGAAATGTTGGAATCAAACAAGGGTGGTCTTGTTAAACATGAAGATTGGTTAAACAAAGCTATTGACGTGGTAAAGTTTATTTTATATGCAAATAATTTGAAGGCTTTAGAGCTCTTTTACTAAAAGGTCAAAATCCAAGTGAATATAAACAAGACAAAAGTCATGATTTTTTCATAGTTTAATTTTATTTTTGAGAAAATATCATTGGAGATAGTAGAGGAATACAAATACCTAGGAATTTATTTCCACAAACAATGCAATTGGGGTACTAATAGAGCTAAAAGAATACAAATTGACTAAAGAGATTTGTTCTTACTTTATAATAGACACAAGAAAGCGGAATCATGGAATGAGAAAGTAAACTCTTTTTGATTTGTTGGTTGTTTCGATTATCCTATATAATTGTGAGGTTATGAAGAGTAGAATGCCAAACCGTAAGTTAAGGCAAGAAGAAAGTATCTAAAAGAATTTAATTGCTAGCTGCCTTGAAGTCAAATCAATGATACCATATGGGATCCTTTTGGCTAAGGTGGGAATGTTCCTGATAAAAGCATTGCCCGTAATTTGTTTGCTAAAGCTACTTAAAAGAAAGTTAATAGAATATATGAACATAGCTGGTCCAAACTGGTTGGTGAAGAGGAATTAAACGACGGGAAAAAGACTTGGAAGAAACAAAACTACTAAGAGGGGAAAAATAAGTTGGAAGTTTCAAAACTTTAGGACTACCATATTTACTAAACAAATTAGCCAAAAATGAAGATAATCCCCCAAAGAAGAGTGGGAACTACTTTTACTGCGGGAAAGGGGCGCTTGAAATAGAATGCTACTTCATCTGAATACTCAGCGTATGCAGATATTTGATTCAATGGAGAAAACATTGTGAAGGTGAACAATTTAAATGAGTTACTTGAATGCAAGAGTTGACATCAAAAGGAAATTTAAAATGTGACAATTTCTGTATTACTTGGTGATTCACGATACAAGAGTTGACATCAAATGAAAATTGAAAATGTGTCAATTTCTATATTACTTGGTGATGTCTTTAAACTTCTTCAATTCATTTGTTCTTCACTGCATGTTTGATTATTTCATTGCTTATGGCAGCTGGAATGGCTGTTTTTTAAATGTTGTTTATTCTTCTCCATTGTTGAGATATTGTCTACCAACAAAGCTGCCAAATGCATTCGCCAAATCCATTATCAAAGCAAGGAAACAACTCTATTTACTATGAATGCCAAGTAATCGGCTCTGGCTTGATGTAGTGAAGTTGAGCATTGAGAGATTGTTATAGCAAGTTCACTCTTTTTTTTAATCAACAATAAGATGAAATGCACAACACAATGAAAGCCAAAACATGCAAGATGCACTTTTAAAAGAGTTAGTTCTCTATCTAAAAAAAAATGTAGTGTTGAACATAGCTTGGAAACAGATCCAAATTTGTCTTTCATATCAACTGCAATTCTTGAAATATTGAAAACTCACAAAAATTAAAAATTTCATTAAATGTAATTTTATAGAACTTTTATTGCTGGATTTTCAAAATCCAAATGCATGGTCTTTTATGCTCTTATTTGAATTCAGTTACTCATGAAATGACTTCTTTGACAGCTTCTCAAATCTTGGAAATAAATTTTGCTGGGTTTGAAGTCTAAAACAACTCTTCAAAGGGAGGCACTTTTTCTTTAAAAAATATGTTGGTCCGATTCGTACAGTAACTATAGTTCTCACAAACAGAAGTTGTTTCAGATTCACATCACAATTGGAAGGATATTGCTGTTGTATATTGCTTCTTTGTGATGTGGATAAAAGAGTGATCTTCCTCTTATAATGTATAGATGGATAGGTTGTAGCCCAAACTACAGAAGAATGAGTTATAGTTCTATTTTGTTGAATGTGTAATTGTGCTTCATATTATTATTACTATTGCGAAAAAAACGAAAAACAATCACATATAATAGGACCTATGTATTATCTCATTAAGTGCAATAATCTTGTCCATAGTACTAAGTAGTGCTAGCATTTACAAAGAAGTCAATATTCTCTCTCATATCTGGACTCCTATGATAGTTTTCAAACCCAAGATCTTTTCTACCTTTTCGATAAGAGACTCACAATTTACTGTTGTGTGGTAGGCTCTTGCCTAACATAGATGTTTCAACATTGGTGCTGCCCAGGCTTGGCCTGGGGACCTAGGACTCCTATGATAGTTACAATTTCTACATTTTCCCACAAATACATGAACCATGAGCTGTGGATTTTCCTGATATTGTCAGGTCCTATTTATGGTGGTAGGTTCATGCTTTTTCTTTGGCATTTTGGCTTTTCCCTTGGCCTTCGCACAAAAATGAGCATACAATACAAATTGCGGCATATAATGCTTAGCAAAACCCTTTTGATTTTAGTTTATGGTTAGATTCCTAAACATATGAATGGATACATAAGAGAAATAAATAATATTTTCACTAGTAGTGAATAAGAGTGCTTTTAGATTTAGGCAAGAGCCTACAATACAATGGTAAATTGTGAATTACTTCTATGAAAAATCTTGAATTAGAATATACTTAAGATTAATAAATAAAAGTGAATATAATTTAAACACCTAATAAAAATTAATCTTGACTTTACCATCTTACCAATAAAACAATTTGTCAATAACACTGTTTGTTAGAAAATTATTGTATAACAAATCTCCCACAGAAGCATCAAAGACCACTTCCAATCTCCTTCACCTGCAGATGATCTTGAAGGGGAAGATGATTCTCGAGAAGGAATATAATATGATCATATTCCTCTTCAAGATCATCTGCAAGTGAGGGAGATTTGTTTAGATTCCTTCAGTCCATTCTCATAGATTTTTTCCACAGCATGAAATAAAGAAACTGTATCCATGATATAGCAATAAATAAATGATGAAAAACCTTTTCACATTCCATTCCATTCCATTCCAGTCCACATTCCGTTGGAATAAAACACCATTCGCATTCCCCACCATTCTAAAACCCAAATCACTCGAATGAAATCGAACAAAAAGATAATTAATCGTTAATGTGGAATGGTAAGAATGTTCTAATCTAAATTAATAGTTAGATATTTCATTAATACCATTTTCTGGTTTGTTAGTAGACCAATTATGACATGTTAATTTACAATTTGATTTAAAGATAGATTCCTCTAATTTGTGTAGATAATTTATAGATAGAAATTATTTACAACATTTTTAGGAGAATAATTGAAAATGTATATTAAGGTTAGATTTTAAAGACTATAATATATTATATATAATTAATAGATGTCTTTCAAATATATTAGATATATACAATATATAGTATATATACATTAGATATCTATGTTTTAATTTTAAAATGTGAACTCTTTTGTAAGAGATTAGAGTCTTGATATATTAGAATTTATCTATATATATTATATAATGTATATATAACTCGTGGCTAAGGGGAGGGATACAATGATTTTATAAGGCTTATGATTTGAGTTGAAATGGTTTGATTTTATGCTTAGGTTCTTTGCTGGAGTTTTCAAGTATATATGCTTCAGTGCCTAATTAGAAAGGTAATAGTTTATGATTAGGTTTTAATTTGATAGATAATGTTCAATTAGCCTTAAGCTTAAAGTTTACTTAAGCGTTGTTTGGGACAAGGTTCATTTGAGTTTAGTGTTAGTGTTAGGTAACTATTTGGTGTAGATTAAGATTAAATTAAATTTGTTATTAGCATTTGGTTTTTTCTTTCTTTCTTTTATGGATTAAGTTAGACTCCATGAATTTACATTTAGTATTCAATTTTGTTTAGTCTAAACAATTCCAATATTGTTGAAGATGACATTTAATTTAATTTAATGTTGAAGTAGGTTTAGTAACAAGGTTAAGATATGTTCAGGGTTACTTTTTATATGATTTAGGGTTTACTATTTATTATGTAAAAGTCCAAGGGTTCAATTTGGTATAGATATAAAATCAAGACTTAATTTTATTTAGGCTTATATATAAACTCTCCTCTTTCCCTCTTTACCCCCCTATCAATTTCTCTACATTAACCTCATCATCTCATTATCTTCCCGTAAATTTATATATCTCTCTCGAGTTCACTCATGTCATGTATCTTTGTGTCTCCCTTATTCAAGGCCACTATCTCTATCTCCCCTCTATATGTATTAATATATACTTATATTATTTTGTTTCACTATATTTTTCTCCCTGTCCTTCTCTATACATGTACTTATATGTCCCTACCACTTATGTTATTATCTAAATGGATATGTCTATTTTCTATCTATTTCAATCTTTATATTTATCTTTCTCTCTTCCTATATTTATCATTTTTTATTTTCTCCATCTCTCTATTTATTCCTTTGTATCATATATATACACATTCTATATGCTTCTCTCTCCCTATATATATATATATATATATATATATATATATATATATATATCCTCCTTTCTATTTATCTATTAGTTGGTCTCCATCAACTCCTTCTCCCCCCCACTTCTCTCTCTCTCTCTCTCTCTCTCTCTCTCTCTCTCTCTCTCTCTCTCTCTCTCTCTCTACATATAGATACATACATACATACATACATACATATATATATATATATATATGATTTATGGTTTACCATCCATTATCGAAAGGGTCAAGGGATAAATTTTGTGTACTTATATAATTAGGGTTTAATTTGATTTAGGTTTATATGTCCACATTCTTTTGCACCTCTACCTATATCTCTCCCTTTTTCATCCTTCATCTACATATCCCATATTGGTTTATGACCCTACCCATCTCTACATATTAAACTCATTATCCCATTCTCTTCACATATATATTTTTCTCTGGAAAGTTATCTTCCTTCATATATTTGTCTCTTCCTCATTTTACCTCTCTCTCTCTATCTCACACTCTATATATATCTTATCTAATTATCTTTGTTTATTTCACTACCTTTTAATCCCTCTTCCTTTATCTTTGTTCCTTTGTATACTTACATGTCTCTATCACTCTATCTCTAAATCTCTTATTCTTTGATTTGAATATTTACATCTCTCTATCTCTATGGATCTCTGTATATTTATATCTTTTGATCTTCTACATCCCTATATTTATTTTTTCTCTATCATACACATATATACGCGTTCCATGTTTCTCTCCCTATATATCCTCCTCTCCTAGATTTTCCTCTAAGTCATTTCCATCAATTATTTTATGAGCTATTTTTCTATGGAAATTATATAAAGTCTTTAGAGCTCTTTTTTCCAAGTGGTAATAATGAAAGTAAACACTGATAACACATAAGTTATGATTTTCTCTTTAAAAAGGAAGAAATGTAATAGTTCAAGAATTTATCTTTATGGAAGCTCATTTTAGATACAAATACCCATGAATTGATTTCCAATAGTACAAACTTATTTGGGAGACTTGTAGAATTAGGAGAATACAAGATAGATGAAGAGATCCATTCTTGTTTTAGTAAAGATGTATGAAAGTGGAGCTATGAATTTAAAAAAACAAGAAAAATATTTTTGGTTTGATGTTTGCGTCAATAGTCTTATATGGTTATGATATTTGGGGTAAGAGAATGGAATACCATGAGTGGAGGCAAGTAGAAATAATCCAATAACATTTAATCACTAGTTGTCTTGAAGTTAAACCAATGGTCCCATATAGGATCCTTTTTTCTAAGGTGCAGATACTTCCAATGGTAGTATTATCAGTAATTCATTTCCTAAGATACTTAAAGAAAGTGGAAAACATGGATGAGAATCCCTTGCCCAAAATGGTTGTTGAAGAAGAATTCTGCCATGGGAAAATGACTTGGATGAAATAAAACAACAAGTGAATGAACAAGTGGGACATTAATTTTCATGATTTCCTTAGCACTAATGACGAGGGGAAAAAGTCAATATTAGAAAAAAAGCCATGACTATTGTGAGGACTAAATAAAATGTTATAAAAAAAATACATGATTGTATCAAAGAGTTCAACCTTATGTTATAGCACAATGAAAAAACTTATCTTAGAGTTACAATTTTGAGAAGGTTAAAATCTTAGTTATATACTTGAGGATTGAATCTCATCATCTTAAATACATGTGAGATAAGTGGGTGGATTATCCCTAATGAAGAGTGGGATAAAGAACTTGCACTTTCTACAGTAAAAGTGTGGTTGAAATGGAACACTAATTCATATTTGAATGCTCTGTTAGAGAAAAAGGTTAATTTAATTTCATTTATTAAATTACCTTTTCTCCCTTCTTAAGATTTCACTTTATACATTTTTTAGCTTTTTCTATTTATTTATTAATTAGCAATTATTAAATAGCTTTCACCTTTAGGTTACCCTTTGTAACTTATTAGGTTACCCTTTTTTGGGTTTCAATCTCCTTTTATAAGGATTCATCTCTTTGTATTTTATTATCTCTTCTTCATCTAAATATACAATTTTCCTATTTCAGAGCAAACCCTTGCCTCTTCTTGTCTTTTTCTTCTTTATGATAGGTTTTCTACATGCAGGTATTCGAGGGCTTCATGGATTTGATTTGCATATTTGCTGAAATCCTTCATGGTATTAGAGCCAGATCTATTGTAGCTTGTTTAGTATTTCAAGAAAAAGAAAGAACAAGGGTTTGATGAATTAGATCTAGAGTTTTCTGGGTATTTCCTAAGAAAACAAGGGGGTTACTGATTTTTAGAGCTACTTGAGGCTAAATAGACCTCATGGATGGATCTAGAAGGCATCAAAACCCCTATTTCCATATAAAGTTTGTCCATTTTGGAAAATGTTGATTTGAGAGGAAAAAAAATTTTTCCTAACAGTGCCATACAGCCTCTGCACATAGTTCGAGATGGAAAATTGGCTAAAAAAATCACAATTTTTTTTTTTTGATGGTTTTAGGCCATCGCGGTTAGCTAACACTAGTGGCTCTTCTGTGGTTGCTGCAGTGGTCACAGCTAGTGGTCTGCTTAGCAAGTCTACCGTAGGAGACCACCTCCCTCCAACCTCCTGCCACCTAGCTGCTGCTGTGGGGGTGGTTGTTTAAATTATTATTAATTTTTATTTAAAAAAATAATTTTTTATGCATTTCCAAGGGCCCTGTCGATTTTTTCAGTGTAACTTGAGCATATGGATGTATTTTTTTGTGATTGGGCACCTCAACAGGCCTTGTTGTTGGGAGCCAGGTTTTCTTTCAGCATTGCATTGTAGTTTCCTTGCACTTTGTGCATTGTTTGTAACAACATTTTTACTCATCTTAAGAGGGGTGTTAGAGAAACATGTTAATTTAATTTCATTTATTAAAATACCTTTTTTCCCTTCTTAAGATTTCACTTTATACATTTTTTAGCTTTCTCTATTTAATAATTAATTAGTAATTATTAAATAGCTTTCACCTTTAGGTTACCCTTTGTAACTTATTAGATTACACTTTTCGGATTTCAATCTCCTTTTATAAGGATTGATCTCTTTGTATTTTATTATCTCTTCTTCATCTGAATATACAATTTGCATGTTTCAAAGCAAACCCTTGCCTCTTTTTTGTCTGTTTCTTCTCTGTGACAGGTTTTCTACATGTAGGTAGTTGAGGGCTTCGTGGATTTGATTTGCATATTTTCTCAAATCCTTCATGCTCTACATATGAAGAAGTTCATCCAAAGGTATTGTTAGTACTTGATATGGGCACGAATTTCCAATTTTCAATTTTAGGTCTTGAACCTCTTTGAACTACTTTGAACTTGGTTTAAATTGGTTCAAAGCAGTTCAACAGTTCAGAGTTTAGAATTCAGGTTCGAAATGGTTCAAAATAGTTTGATGGTTCAAATGGGTTCAAAATGCAGATTGGTTAGTTCAAGAAAAGTTCAAATTTATGTTCCAAAATACAGATTAGTGGACTTAGAAAGGTTCATAATTCATGTTTAGATTCTATCAATTCAGCAGTTTCAAAGGTTCATTTTGCATTTCAGTTAGAGTTAGTGGTTCTATGTAACACCATGGGTATGTCTAGAAGATGCTAGCCCAGTTCAAGACATCTTGTCAAACCCAATACATCATGGAGCATGTAGAAGCCGTCTATATGTCAAATTGAGAAACTTATTGGCAACTATTTTTACCTTTGATATGCATATATCCCATAGCAAAGTCAAACTCATTAAGGAAAATGTATATATGTTCTAATACATATGCGGTCTACACTAGTTGGATGATTATGAGTTTAACATTCATAGTTTGGCCCAAGCATTGGTATGAGCTTGACAACTATGTGTTTCAGATATTCTTCCTTAACTTGAGAACATTTGATAGGGGGGTTTTGTGATTAAAAAAGAAGGCAAATGGAGTATTCATGGAATACATGCAAAATGTTTGATTGAATGAGATTCTTGGTATAGTAGGAAAGTTTCAAATATCTTGATGATTGTAATCATCAACACATGCATATAGATACCAAGAAGGAAAAGATCTAGAATAGTAATGAACATATAATCATCGGGTTCAACCAATTCATTGTGGGACTTAATTTTATCAGAAAGCATCCAACTAATCATATAAGTCTATGGGTTGTATGCCAAAGGATATAAGCCACATTCATTGTTTCAAAAGTGTAGGTCTTGAATATGCCATACAAAATAATGATGAAGAGCCTAGTGATTTGAAGATGGCTGGAATGCATTATAAATCCACCAAATTGATACAAGCAAAGAATGAAAAATATAAGACTCTTGTTGTCAACTTTATCATTCTAATTTTTGGACAGTCATATAGACCCTCAAACAGTGACCTGCAACTTTTGACTCAGACATTATCAAAATCACTTCGGTCAGAATGTGGAGGATTGGGATTGTGACAACATATCCAAAATTCAACAAGATCCAATGGTGGGATAATTAGTTATGCCTCCAGTACTGAGACCCATTTTTGCTGACAGAGTTATTTTAAATCTGCCCAGCATCAAGAATATTTTTATATAGGAATAATGTAATAATGTGCCACTTGTCCAAGTCTCATTTAATATGTTAAATTATTCTTATAAAATATTTACATCAATGTTTTATAAGGTTATCAAAATATGAATGAGAGAACATAAGAAGAGGAAGGTGGATAGTCAAATAAGAGTTACATGATTCCAAGAATCAGTTATGTAAACTGAAAATACTTATCAATTGGCTATTTATGAAGGCATTTTCAAACCAAAAAGGGGTTCCATCTTTTGATATCAAGATCTCTTTGAAGCTTCTTTTCTCAGGAGAATGGAAATGGTTCCTTTGATCTTTGTCTATTGTAATGCAGTATACAACAAATGAACTTTGTGTAATCTATTTTATTATGTTTTCTTTCTTTTCAATCATTAAAGTTTGCGCATCTATGTTGTATTTATGGATAGGTGTTTGAAATCCTTTTGTGCTTTTTAGTTAAAAGAATTCGTAATTAATTCATTGAATATCTCACACAGGGAGTTATACCCGATAAAATTCAAAGGAAGGTTATCAATCTCATGATAACCTATCCAACTGTTGGTGTTGATTTGTCCTTTCATTTGGGTACTCAGGATCAAATTTGCACACATTTTCTCAAAGGACAATATATTCACTAACAGATTTTTGGCGACTCTACTGGGGAATCAAAACAAAGATCATTGCCTAACATTTGTTTCCTCAGTTTTATAGTTGTCTCTGTATGCAGGAGATTGACAGCTCTACATTATAGACTTGTTGAATCTTTGTTTTTGGAGTTCTAGTGTGTGTTATGGTTGTGGTTGCAACTCAGCCATGGGGGCCTCAGATCAGACCATTTTCCTTGGCCTCGTATTCAACCTTACCAAAGAGATCATGGGAATATCTTCCCAAGTTTCATGTAGACAAAACACAAGATCAGACTGATCACATCAAAGCAGGTACTATTGCATGTGGGATTCTTGGTGTGTAGGAAGAAGATGTGCTCATTAGGTTGTTTGTTCAAAGCCTTGTGGGAAATGTCATGGAATGGTTTCAACATCTACAAGATGGATGTATCACAAATTGGGATGATCTTAAGGACAGATTCTTGGAGAGATTTCAACCCACAATTGACCCTTATCAATTGTTGGTAAGTATTATTCAAATTCAGATGAAAGAAGATGAATCTATAAGGGAGTTCATTGATAGATTTAATTGGAATGTTGGTAAAATCCCTCTAGCCCACCAACCAAATGAAAGAAATTAGGTATGCTTCTTTATTTCTGCTATGGATGTTGAAGTCAAGTTTTGGTTACAATGCCTTGGAGTGGAAAATTTGGTGTATGTGCGAAAGGAAGCAATTAGGTTAGATGATGCCTTAATTCTTAGTGGTATGAAATCTATAAAGACAACACCAATGAAAGAACACCTATGTGGACAACAACACTACATTGATGAAGAAGCTACAAAGAAGAAGCACGTTCTAGAAGAAGCCAAATCTACTCCCAATGTTTTTCTTTGTTAGAATCTAACCATTTTTAATGATGAAGATTTTCAAGAACCCTTATTGGCTGAAGATAATGCTGTAAAGTTGACAGGATTCTGCTACCCGCATATTGAAAATGATGAGGAGTGTGTTACTTGATCAGATGAGCTAATGACCAGCTTGAATGTACTAGTTGTGAAGCAAGAATTTGCTGCATATGATTCAAATAAAGAGTCATCAATGGCTGTCCTTTCTCCAGGGCATGAAAGATTTTCTTCTTAAGTTGCTAATACCCTCTCTATTATTGATTTAGATCAGTATGATATGGTGTATTAGCAAGAACAAAAATTGATAGATAGTGAAGAAAGGTATGACATTCCTCTCTCTAAATCTTTCTCATTTGAATATATATCATAGCTAGAGGGAGGCTTGAAATTTGAGGTAGTGATGTAGCAAGGAGAGCTATCAGAGGATATAATGGGTCAAACCATGCAATCTTTGATTTTGTTAACAAGCATTGATGGTAAAGAAATTTTACAAGTTAGAATATCCATGAATCTTGATGGAGTGGAATTGAAAACTATGGTAAAGCATTTTGTTTCTATTATGTCACAGAAAACACAAATGGAATTGGGGTCATGCTATATTTATGATGAAGTTGGTATTCCTAAAGAGCAAGAGTTCCTACAGCATGTGGTTGTTGAATTCATCCTTGCAGTCGCCACAAGATGTCTACTAATGCTGGTTTCTTCTACATATCAGTCTCTCTTTTGCACAGACATGTACTTCTCTTAACCAATCAATGGGTTTCCATGAGCAAATGAATGCATTCTAAGAGGTAGCCTATCTTTTGTAAATAAGTTTTTGTTGTGTGTAGTGGTAGTTTAAATAATGTGCAAGCCTCGTGCTTGCTAGTAGTTTAGGTGTTTGTTGTTGTTTTTGTTTTTTGGAGTTTCCCTGCTCCCCTCCACCCTCTCTACAAGCAACTCCCAATTTTCATGGTGGACTTTATTTGCCCAATGGACAAGACACTCGTCTTTATCCAGCGATTGTTGGAGTTCTCTATTTTTGCATCAAAAATAGTCCCTCAGTTAGACACCCTATTAGTACCTGATATGAGCATGAATTTTTAATTTTCAATTTTAGGTCTTGAACCTCTTCAAACTACTTTGAGCTTGGTTCTTGAAACAGCTCAAACTAGTTCAACAGTTCAGAGTTCAGAATTCAGGTTTGAAATGCAGATTGGCTGGTCCAAGAAAAGTTTAGATTTATGTTCCAAAATATAGATTAGTGGACTCAGAAAGGTTCATAATTCATGTTCAAATTCTATCAGTTCAGCAATTTCAAAGGTTCATTCTGCATTTCAGTTAAAGTTAGTGGTTCTATGTAACACCATGGGTATGTCTAGAAGATGCTAGCCCAGTTCAAGACATCTTGTCAAACCCAATACATCATGGAGCATGCAGAAGCCATCTATATGTCAGATTAAGAAACTTATTGGTCACTATTTTTACCTTTTTTATGCATATATCCCATAGCAAAGTCAAACTCATTAAGGAAAATGTATATATGTTCTAATACATATGTGGTCTGCACTAGTTGGATGATTATGAGTTTAACTTTCATAATTCAGGCCAAGCATTGGTATGAACTTGATGAGTATGTGTTTCAGATATTCTTCCTCAACATGAGAACATTTGATAGGGGGATTTTGTGATAAAAAAAGGAAGGCAAATGGAGTATTCATGGAATATATGCAAATTATTCGATTGAATGAGATTCTTTGTACAATAGGAAAGTTCCAAATATCTTAATGTTTGTAATCATCAACACATGCATATAGATACCGAGAAGGAAAATAACTAGAATAGTAATGACCATATAATCATCGGGTTCAACCAATTCATGGTGGGACTTAATTATATCAGCAAGCATCCAACTAATCATATAAGTCTATGGGTTGTATGCCAAAGGATATAAGCCACATTCATTGTTTCAAAAGTGCAGGTCTTGAATATGCCATAAAAAATAATGATGAAGAGCCTAGTGATTTGAAGATGTCTGGAATGCATTATAAATCCACCAAATTGATACAAACAAAGAATGAAAAATATAACACTCTTGCTGTCAACTTTATAATTCTGATTTTCGGACACTCATATAGACCCTCAAACAGTGACCTTTAACTTTTGTCTCAAACATTATTTTCAAAATCACTTTGGTGAGAATGTGGAGAATTGGAATTGTGACAACATATCCAAAATTTAGTAAGATTATGCAAAGGGATAATTAGTTATGCCTCCCGTATTGAGACCCATTTTTGCTGACAGAGTTATTTTAAATCCAGCCAACATCAAGAATATTTTTATATTGGAATAATGTAATAATGTGCCACTTGTTCAAGTCTCATTTAATATGTAAAATTATTCTTATAAAAAATTGACATCAATGCTTTATAAGGTTATCAAAATATGAATGAAAGAACATAAGAAGAGGAAGGTGGATAGTCAAATAAGAGTTACGTGATTCCAAGAATCAATTATGTAAACTGAAAATACACATCAACTGGCTATTTATGAAGGCATTTTAAAACCAAAAAGGGGTTCCATCTTTCCTTTCCAAGAAAGAGATTTTATGCTACTGTAGGGGGAAAAATTTTCCAGTTCTCTAGGAGAGGAAGGTAGACTTTGAGCTATAGCAGAATAGAGCTTTATTTGGCTAAACTTTGTGTTGGTTATTATAGGGAAATTTGATTTCAAAATGTAATGTATGGGAGAGGGTTTTCATTTTCTTCTAAATAGTAAATATGATGCAGTGTGTAATAAGAACTATGCTATCTTTAACATCTTAAAGAAGGGAGATTTGAAAGATGACTGCAACTAAAACTTTGTATTTAGGCAGTTTACTTTCCACTGATGGTAAACTTTCCATGACTTTTAGTTTTCTTTAAGTGCATCTGATGTTGCCATTTTTTGAACATGTTTTGATATCAAGATCTCTTTGAAGCTTTGATTCTTCTTTTCTCAGGAGAATGGAAATGGTTCCTTTGATCTTTGCCTTTTGTGATGTAGTATACAACAAATGAACTTTGAGTAATCTATTGTATTTTGTTTTCTTTCTTTTCAATCATTAAAGTTTATGCATCTATGTTATATTTATGGATAGGTGTTTGAAATCCTTTTGTGCTTTCTAGTTAAAAGCATTCACAATTAATTCATTGAATATCTCACATGGGGAGCTGTACCTGATAAAATTCAGAGGAAGGTTATCAATCTCATGATAACCTATCCAACTATTTGTGTTGATTTGTCCTTTCACTTGGGCACTTAGGGTTAGATTTGCACATGTTTTCTCAAAGGACAATGTGTTTACTGACAGATATTTTGATATTGATTTGTTTAAATGAATTTTTTTAGAAGGCAATGATTCATTAAATAGAAAATTTCCTAATAAAGATTCTTAATAGAAGAGTTTACATCAAGAGGAACATGAATATGTGTTGATTTTTTGATTCCTTGATCCCTTAAGTTTCCTAGTTGTGTGGACATTATTAAAATTCTATTCTTTTATTATTCAGTTGATTTGGGGCCCTTCAGTTTATTATGTCAGCTGCAATGGTTACTTATTCTATAAATGTTATTTGTTATTCTCCTTTATCCAGATATATTGTATACCAAAAAAATCTTTCAAATGCAATTGGAAAAGAAAATAGTAGAAAAGAAGAGTAGATGTTTTCCAAATCTATTATCAAAGAAGGGGAAAAGCTCTATTTCCTATATATAAATCAAGTTACTCTAGGTTGATGTAGTGTAGTTGTGTTGACAAATGCATAGAAACTCTTTGAGAACTTGGAATCAAATCCAACTTGAGAGGTTACTTTAGCAAGTCCATGTATTTTCACAAATAATAAGATGAAATGCATAACATATTAAGAGCTTAAACATGCTAGATGCAAATTTTTAATTTAAAAAAATCAATTCTTTGTCAAATAAGTGTAGTGTTGAAAGAATCTAAACAAAAATATCTAATATGACTTCTATACCAAATTATAGGTTATGTAATTTGTTTTAAAATAATGTATTTCATTAAATGTTGTTTTTCAAATTTTAATTGCATATGTTTCAATGTCCAAAATCCAAATATATAATCTTCTAAGTTCATCATTGGATTCAATTAAACATGAAATAATTTTTTTGATTTCTTCTTAAATATTGAAAATGAAATGTTGTTGGACTTCAACTTGACCACAACTCTTCAAAGGAAGTCAGTTTAACTCAAAAACTAATGCTCCCTTTTATATATTAATTTTAAGTTTCACATTGAAATAGGGCCATAGAAGGCTTGGGACACTAAAATAGTGCCTAATTGAACAAGAATTTATATAGGGGTGTAGTTTACAATGCTAAAAATACTTAGATCATGGTTTTAGTCCATAGATTTAGAAAATTTATGGTTTCTTGTATTACATTTCACTATATATTAGAGCTTGAAGTAGGAAGAAAGCAATATTTTTCCAAGTTGTAGAAGTAATGAATTGCTAGAAAGGTTCTTAAAGAAAAGTTGTAATGATGTAACTCCATTAAAAGATTATATGGGTTTTCATCTCTTGTTTGGTTATTTGCATTTTAAGTAATGATTCATCACTAAATCACATACTAGGATGCTTTGAGTTTGCAACATTATTTTTTTTTATAAGATGTATCATGTTTCTATGATTATTTCATTTTAATATCACTTTGTTTTTAGATCAAATTGTCTACTTATTATTGATCTAGTAAGATTCTTGAGGAGGGAGCCCGCACAAGTAGCACAATCGGCTTGAGGTTGTGGGTATTTTTCCATGGGCTTGGGTTTGAAACTAATTTCAAGTTAAAGAGGTGGGATGACTAACAAATGAAGGATCAGACTTGGAGGGGACTAGTCTCACACTTTCTTGCACATGTTGCAGGCTGCTAGAAAAGGTCCACTACTACATTTGGGCCTGAATTGCAATAGCAACACGTCACAATGGAAACGACCACCCATTGCCCAAATGACTCTGATAGGAATTGTCTCCTGTTGGATAGGTGTCAGATTTTTTTTGTCAGAAGTTATGACAGCAAGGTCTCTCGTCATAATTACAACACCCCAAGCTTTTGTAAATTGAATCCATAGGGGGAAATACATTGTTGGAGGCCTTGTCTCGTGTGTGATGTTCAGGAGGTAGAAATGTTGTGGATCTGATGAGTAGCCCTTGTACTTTTCTATCATAATAGTGACATATATGTGGAAGAAATGTTGTGGAACTAATGATCAGCAGTCAAAGTTGCGATGAATACATGGCAGGAAAAAAAATAGAATGTGCGACATTGGAGAGTGCATTTTCCTAACAAATCTATTTCTAAAATTCAACTTTGCTTATGAAAATTATGAGGAGACTACAATGCTCTTACTCCTATAACTAGTTTTCCTATTATTTTTATCTTTTGGGAGACACTGGATGATTCTTGTGACTATCAAATTTCTAAAATTCAACTTTGGTTATGAACATTATCAAGAGACTGCAATGTTCTTACCCTTATAATCGGTTTTCCTATTATTTTTATCTTTTGGGAGAGATTGGATGATTCTTGTGACTGTAACTAGATGATTCTTATGACTATACAATCACAAGAATCATCCAATGTCTCTCGAAAGATAAAAATAACAAGAAAAAACTAGTTATAGGGGTAAGAGCATTGCAGTCTCCTGATAATGTTCATAACCAAAGTTGAATTTTAGAAATAGATTTGTTAGAAAAGAACTCTCTCCAAGGTTAATATTGAGCTTCACTTGGTTTCGAGAATAGTTTAATATTCTCTACTAATCATGACCAACCACATGAAGGTGGAAGCTCATTTGGCCCCAACCACACCTCGCCCCCCAACCCCCTAACATCTAAATTCCCTATTAACATCTAATTTTTTAAAGAAAGGATCAATGTTCAAAGTACAAAAAAGGTTCCATATCTACAAAAGTGATATCATTTTCCCATCTTTTAGTCCATGTCATTTTTCCATCGCATCCAAAATAAGATTTTTCCACTCTGAATTGAGAATGCATGCTGCATTGAAATAGATGGACAATAGCTAGAGCTGATAAAACACAACAAAATTACATTTATTTAATACCCAATTAAAGATCTCAAACAAAAATGAAAACCTATTATGTTTTTCAGCTCCACTTTTTGTCCATGCATTTGAACATCTTCATTGCTCACGAGTAATTCATCACATGGGTACATCTAGGAATGTCCTCATTTCCTCCTACATAAAATCAATCCAATATTAGAAAATCCCCCCTAATAAATAATAGTTCAAGTGAAATAAATACATGAAAAATGAGAGAGAGAAAGAGGAATCTACTTACCAATAGGCATTGCCATTGCATCTATGGCCATGCTAATTGTTGAGTGAGTTTTATGGTTTTCCTCTTGTGCCAAGATCTCTCTATTTACACACACACACACACACACACACACACACACACACACACACACACACACACACACAGATCACAAGGGCGGGACAATGAACAAGATGCAGAGATCACAAGGGCATGACAATGAAATGTAGTGATCACAAGGGCATGGGAACAAAATACTAGATCTCCACATCATACATACATACATACATACATACATGCATGTACATATATATAGAGAGATCATTTTTAAGGTGCTAAGTGATGACTTACCTCAAGATCTTTCATAAAAATAATGCAAATAGGAAAAATGGGCAGAGTTCGTGAGAAATTTTACAAAAACATATCATACCAAATTTTTTTAGAAAGAAACAAGCCATTATAGCAATAAGAATAGCTAGTAGACCCTGATCTTATGCTATGTTTTTTGGAGACATGGGAGAAGTTACTACTGGCTTTAGTACTTCATAACATTATAGATCATATAGTGATGCCCAAATTAACAACATCAATAGATACTTGGAATGTAGAGATCAAGGGCATGACAGAAAACTCATATAGAACTGTCATCATATTAGGTACAATAAAATGAACAAGATGCAGAGATCAAAAGGGCATGACAACAAGATGCACAAATCACAAGGGTAGGACAACAAAATATAGCAATCACAAGGGTACATCAACTAAATCCTAGATCTCCGCATGATAAATGCATACATACATACATACATACATATATATATTCATGCATATACATACATACATACATACATATATACATGCATGCATATACATGTATTTATGTATCTATGTATATAGAGAGATATTTTCTAAGGTGCTTATTATATCTTAGCACAATAGAAAAATTGATCCAACTGCATACATATTCCAGAATTTAAATAATTAAACAATTAAACTCACACAACCCATGATAAATGACTTAGCTCAAGATACTGCACAAAAATAATGCAAAGTTAATGGGAAATATGTACATATGTATGTATATACATACATACATACATACATACATACATACATATAATGTATGTAGGGAAAATATAATGCTCATTAACAATGGCATTAACTTTGCCAATGCATGCATGGTTACATCCTTGGCTTCCATTATTGGGCCAGTGTATGGAGCCTTTATATCCAACCATTCATTATAAATTGGGGAATGCACTTCATGCATAGCATTTAGTTGATGCATCTACATATGCAATTTTATCACCTTGGAAAACTATATTCGATCCTCTAGTTGGGAACATCTGATTATTCATTTATTGTACCTAATCTAATGAGAGTTCTACAAGAATTTGTAATCAACCCTGTAATCAACAACTAGACCAATTTAACTGGGTTATGGTTTGTGCATGTGTTATTCCCATTTATCATATGCTTGCAATGTTGGAGGTAGAATTTTTTATTTGTGCAGGATATGGAGGAAGAGCAGTGGTGTTGACAAACATGAAAATTTAGTAATGCCAAGTCACCTTGAGGAACTTGTGTATGTTCTTGGAAGACATGTCATCAAAAATATGTAGAAGCATATTCATCGTGACCTTTTTTGCGTCTACATATTTTTCCATGGACCCTTCACACACCTAGTGCTCACAAATGCCTACTTAAGAATGTATGTAAACTTGCAGGATCTAGTTTGAAGCTGTAGTTTTTTTAAACTTGAATGCCATCATTTCTATCCACATTAATCACTTGTACAATAATATCATAAGAAATAAAATACTTAATTACTAACGAAAGAAAATGCATAATATCAAGGAGCTAACAGTCCACTATATATCATCCTAATATGCCAAACCTATCGAATTAATGAACTAGGTATCCAATCCCATTGCTGACTAAAATCAACCAAGCAGAGACTTCAGCAGGGAAAAGATCATCATTTTCTTGGCAACATATTTCAAACTTACTCAAATCATATTCTTTTGCAATCCTAGATTTGAAAATTGACCAAGCTTTCTTCATCTTTTTCTTCTTTCCCTCAACTTCAAGAAAGAAAACACTTAGAAGACCCCATCCATCCAAGTTTCTATCTATTAGATCTAGAGCATTCATCACCTCCAAATAGATATTTTCAACAATCATCATCCTAGCCACACCATATGTAGAAATAGGATGGCCCAAAATTTGTAGTATAGGCTAGAATAAGTCAAAGACCACCCCTTCATCTTGAACATGACTATCGGTCCAATAAGTTACTCCCAGTAGCATGACTATTGTATCCTTCTCCTGCTCATTGGCCTACTTGAAGATCTTGGCTGCTTGAGCTTCTAGCAACTCCTCCACCACCGCAACCTACACACACCTACATTTAATTCCCAAGAATGCCATTTTATTTGAGATTTAAAAAACAATAGAGGCCCAAATAAATAGAAAAAATTGTCACAATCTCCTATTAGTCCAAGTAGTACTACTAGAATACTATAGAAGATCTGAGAGAAAGATTATTCAAATCTAAGGATGATAGAAACAACACCAAAAATTCACGAGAACACCATTGACCATATACGAGGGGATTATTTTAGATTCTAACCAATGCCTTTATTGACAAATTCCCACATATCTTCTTACAAAATATCTAGTAAACTCTATGGAATGTGATCTCCACTCATCAAATCCATCTCATCATTTCATTCAATCCCCACATTTTCCAGGAAGTCAGCAGACCTATTAACCTCTCAAAAAATATGCTAGAGCTATAAATTTTCAAAAGACCGAAGGTGATTCAAGATAAAGTCTCTACCAATACTTATGAGGATTACTAATCAATACTTGTCATGGATTAAAGAAAGTGAAAGGAAGGATAAAAAAGTATATAAAGATAAATTCCTCTTTCAAAATTTATCTTAGTAATTTAAAATCTACTCTTGTGATATTTAAATTTATATTTTTCAACTATCTAATCCCAAGCTTAAATTGTTGCTGCAAGATTTTTGACCAATTCATAAGGAGATAGTATGAATTAATTGAGAACAAGCAATTTTGGGAAGGCAGACTGTAATGTCCCCATTTCCAAGCTCAATTTTGAATAATAGAGTTACTATAAGGAATAAATAAATATATTTTGATTTAATTCTAATTGCATTCAATAAAGTTAAATAAAAAATAATATGTGTTTCTAAGACTAAATTTAATAAATAACAATAATAATAAATAAGTATTATAATCAAATTCAAATATCAAATAAAAGACATATTCAATTCCAACTCACTGCATGCAAAGTCTCCAATTAAACAGTTTGTAAGAATCAACAAGTGAAGGTTAAATCTCAACTCAAATGTGACATTTTAAGGGAAGATATTAGAAGAGTTGAAAACAATAAAAATAAGAGCATAGAGTATTGAAGACATATCAAAATTTATTCATAAGAGAAAATAGGGAAAAGACTCTTAGGGATTTCAACAGTCAACCATTAGAATTTTATATATAGTGAACATGATTTTTATAGCCAATTTGATTCAAAGAGAATGTAGTCACCAAATAATGAGTTCATTTCAGTAAAACTATATCTACTTAGCCAATGAGTGAGGATATACAAACATTAGTGAACAAAAGGAACAAAAAGAGTATTGAATAAAAATAGATATTATTAATTACAAAAAATTATAATCAAAATCACACATGATTCATGAATAATCATATATGTATAACAAAAAAATTAGAAATAATATCCTCAAATGTCAAAGAATATCCTATTAATCTCTTTCATATATATCTTTTTCAAAGTGGTAAATCTAAGAATTTGGTCTATTATCAAGATTAGTTGTACATGTTGAATGAAGTATTGTAGAAGATGCAAGCTCAAATACCTAACTATGTCTAAGGCATTTGCACACTGGAGGCATACTCTACCTACTAGGCTACCTACATATACATAGCCATGAGATCAAGACCCTTAAACTACTCACTCTAATGAATATATAGTTCTGGTTTCTAATTGTTTTGATGTAGTTGTATTCCTATAACCACTAGTGATCTTTACTCGCCAAATACAACTCTTCACCATCATACACCCACTTAGGCAAATTGTGCAATTTTCTATAATTACAATACCATAATACCCTAGTGCAACCTTTGTGTTGTAGTTTACAGTTAATGTAAGGTTGACCTATATATGTCTTAACTCACTCCTTATATAGTTATGTTTAAAAGCTTGTGACAATAGTCAATGGGTCTAATTAGACTAGTCAAGTTAATGGTGAAACATAGAGTTTAGCCTTCTATCTTCTATAGCCAGGTATGCTAGGTAATGTCATGTTTAAAGGTAATGCCATTGTGGTTTAGAGGTAATTTGCATGGTTTAGAGCATAATGTCATTGTGGCAATGACAATAACTTCAGTGAAGAGTTGAGTGTAAGGAGTTACTACCTTGAACATATGCTAAAAATTCCTAGGAGCCAAAGGACTTTATTCAAACCACTGGTGACAATACCCATGGCCATGCTACCTATTGAGTGAGTTATTATTATTATTATTATTGTGCCAAGATCTCTTTGTTTATATATATATACTTACATACATACATAAACATAGATCACAAGGGCACATCAACAAAATCCTAGATCTCCATTAATCACCACAATCTACAAGATCTCTCTATACATATACATACATACATATACATACATGCATATATATGCACATACATACATCTTTGCATATGCAATTTTATCACCTTGGAAAATTGTATTTGATCTTGCTAGCTGGGAACAACTAATTGTTCCTTTTATTGTACCTAATTTGATGACAGTTCTACAAGAATTTGTAATCAACCTCGCTAATAAGAAACTAGACCAATTTAACTAGGTTATGGCTTATTTCTTTCTAAAAATATCTGTTGTGATATGTTTTTCTAAAATTTCTTGTGAACTCTACTCATTTTTCATGGTTTGCATTATTTTTGTGCAGGATCTTGAGCTAAGTCACTTAGCACGGGTTGAGTGAGTTTTATTGTTTTATTATTTGGATTTTGGGATATGGGCTTTGTTTTGTCATTGGCTTTTTTCAAGTCCTAATTTTAATGAAGTAACAAAGTGGTTTTCAGGGTGGAAAAGACTATATAATGAAGAGGAAACTTAAAAACTTGATTGTTAAAATGAAAGCTATCAAGGATTAGACAAAAATGACATAAATCATTCCCTATTTTTTTTTTTAATGTGGAGAGCTAGTTAAGAATAAACCTCAGATAGAAATATCAATTACATGCAAATATAAACAATATCAAAAAATATTGAATTTCATAGAAGAGAACACAAGACACCAAGATTTAACATGGTTCATCCAAACCCTGGGCTATGTCCACCAAACAAAAAGTCCAACATTATTACAATCTAATGATTATAGCTTTATTACAATCTGTAATCCCTTACAACTCAATATTGCCATAAGAAACAATTTTTGCATCACCCACAATGAAAAAATATCTAACCCTAAGCCCTTTTATACAAGTACTTTTTTTTCTTTAGGGTTAAATTAGTTACAACATGTCGGCCATAAAATGCTGATATAGTAGCCCCAAAAGAAAATCTTGGCGGCTTCACTCCCGAACCCCTGATAGCCATGGCCTAGTAGCCCCAGTTGTATTGGGGGCTACTACACCCAAACCCCCACCCTAAAACTTGCCAAGGAATTATGGAGTATGTACAGTACTTCCCTGATCAGTCACCACAATATAATAGAGCTGCATACAAAAGAGGATGGAGAGCTCTAAATGTTGGTGGATATTTCATTGTTGTGCCCTTGCGACCACCAAATTTGGTTTTTGTGCCCTTATGATCTTTGCATTTTGTTTTCGTACCTATTGTCACTTAGGTTTGCACCCTTGTCCAAGGCCTAGGCTCGAGGACAACCTAGTGAAACATGGAAACAACCTCCAAGCTGTGGGACTTGAACTGCGAGGTTGAGTCTCCGGAGAAGGCCAGCTTCCTCTTACTATCAGGGCGCACCTATCTACTCTTGGAGAGGAAAAGGGAGAAGAAGAGCATGAAAGAAAATCTACCTAGTCTAATCTAAGGAGGTGATGCACCAAAATAGAGTGTTCGAACCAATTCTCTACCCATACATGCGCTACTAAACCAAAATGAAACTAAGTATATTACACATCCAGACTTGCTTTAATCAAATAACCACATGTAGATCAGAAACCCAAGATGAATGACACAAGGAAGAAGTTCACTTATATATCATTCACAGGCTAGTTAAGATACAGTCATGCGAATTACAAATTTCCACAAAACAATGGCACAGGCAAGGAATTCGTGCACTTTAATACCAATGGCTGAAGGAGATAAGTATAGGATCAGATAGTTCAGAGGCACAGGAGAATTCACACTAGAATTGCAGAGCAAAAGCAGAGGAAAATTAGAGAGAAGGTCTGCCCTTACAAAAACTACAAAATCTACCTTTATAGTTCAGGTATAACTGAGGATTTTTGCATTACATTTACTTCTCAACTACTAGTATTAACTTCTCACCTTGAAAATCCAATCAAAGATCTGATTTGAAAATGGTTTGTGTACCAAAAAAAATCCAATATTCCTCTGAGAAAGAGCACGAA
>CM053793.1:6983817-7211317 GCA_028749045.1 Cupressus sempervirens | reverse complement strand
TGCAAATTCCCTAACCCAGTTAAATATATGTATATATCAACCTAACTAATCAGCAACTAGACCCATTTGATTGGTTACAAATTATTTCTTTCTAAAATATTTTCTATGATATGTTTTTGTGAAATTTCTCGTGAATTCGACCCATTTTTCATGGTCTGCATTATTTTTGTGCAGGATCTTGAGGTAAGTCACTTAGCATGAGTTAAGTGAGTTTTATTGTTTTATTATTTGGATTTTGGAATATGAATGTAGCTAGATCATATACGTAATAAGCACCTTGAAAAAGATCTCTCTAAATATATAAAGAGATACATGTTTAGAAGGAAATATAAAGCATACATGTTTACAAGGAAAAGAAAAAATCATTTACATACATACCCCTTCTCGCCCTTCAAGAAAATCACAGAGCTAGGGCACGTAGATCACAAAGGCACGACACAGAAATAAAATCGCAAAGCAAGGACACGACACAACAATGAAATCAAAAAGCAAGGGCACAACACAATAATGAAATAATAAAGCAAGGGCATGACAATGAAATAAAAAGATTGAGAGGGCACATCAACCAAATGCACGAATCACAAGGGTGCCACAATAACCTTCATACCTCTCCACCTCTTTCACGTGCAACTCTCTTAGAAATCAACACAAATAGAAAATGATTGTCATGTTTCTTTTTTTTTTGTTTTATCCTCGTGAGGCTGTTGCAGTTATGATGCCAATGTTGGTATTACAATGTTGTTGGGGACAATTGCAAAAAAAGAACATGAAAATGACCACAAATTACACTATCGTCACAAATAGCCATCGCAATTTCACCCCAAATGTTGTAGTGGTCACATGGATGCCTCATAAAAAAAATATTCTTGAGGAGTGGTCTTGAAATAGATTTGAAATATCAATAAATATTATTATAGTAAACTATTCAGATGCATGCTACTATGCCCTGTCAATGAAATGTTAAAATATTAAATCGTCTACATATTATATTTTGTAAATTTATCAATTTAATTGTTTCATTTTAAACATACTTAATACAATATAAAATAGTCTACTTATGAAGCTTACAATTGATTAAATTTGTATAGTCACAACGTTTTATAATATACTTTTCAATATTTTTATGATAGGTTGTTTATTCGTCTAGTATATCAAGTTTTCTTTCAAAATTCTATGCCTTCTATAGCTTGTGATTGCATATACATCATGTTTGAGAATATTGGAGCATTGATCATTACATTTTTCCATAAAAATGACAGTTAATTTTCCTCCAAAATAAATATTGTGAAAGGTGTTATTTTCAATTGTTAATTATCATTTGTTTGTTTTGAATTTCTTGTTAATATATATTCTCTTTTTGTAATTTGTTTCCTTTTTAGTTCTATTTTAAAGAATGTCAACCACCAAAAAAACATTCCCCATGTTTATTTTTTCATATTTGAATCAATATTTTTTATATAGCATTAGATAAATATGAGATGGTTCAATTTAACAAAATAAATGTCCTTATATGTATATATGTATACATATATGTCAATGCATTGAATGAATTTGAAGGGAACATTTTGGAGAAATTTGAATAGCAATATCTACATCTGCATTTAGAATCACTTAATGGCTCATCATCAAGTTGGTTTAGGCAACTTAGGTTGTGAACATTATAAAACACTAATCTTCAAGATAAATCAAGGTAGGTGATAAAGAGATGTCAATGTAAACATTTCCATACAATTCTCTCCAAAGCAATTCATATAAATTCCTTAATAACCTAGATTGTAAAAACTTATTGCTTCATATTAAAGTCAAATATTTAAAACATGTTGAATTAATTTCTCTTTATGTAGTTGGTCCTTTTGGGTATGTTACTTTAAGATTCAGACAAAGTGGTGAACTAAACCTTTTTTATGAGGGTACTATGCCTACTGCTTATCTGATTTGCCAAACAAAAAATCATGTTTGTTTGAATTAGAAATTAATGGACAATCTTGAAGAAGCAAACGATAAGCTTATATAGGCTTACAAGAAAATCACAAGACTTTTGTTTGAGAATTTCTTAAATACATGGCAGAAAAATGATGTTGAGAACAAGTTAAATTTTATCAAAGATGAGACCACAAAAGAACTTGAAATTTTAGTGGAAGGAAAGAAGTTAATTTTTGTTGCAAATGATAGCTCTAAAGAAAATTATATAAGGAGAATTCTATCTTTCCAATAATTTAACATAATAATAATAAATATTTTGCAAAATATCAATGGAATAACATGTTTTCCTTTTAAACTCTTTCGATGAGAACTATATTATATGTTTCCTAGGTTACTATCATAATATGATTTTTGTAATGCCCCGCTAGGGAACCCAAAAGAAATTAACCTAAAGTTTCACTAAGTTTGCCAAACATTTTTTTAAAGGATAATAACATCAATAGATAACATAGTGAAAACAATAACTCACATGCATACAACCATCCAAAATAGATTACATCTCTTAAGAGTCCCATGACGTTGAATCACATAAATAATTTTATTAATATTAAATTTGATATATAAAAAATACACATCATAGATAAACCAAAAGTATGAATCCAATTAAATAATATAGAATTATATATGATGCCACTTGGCAAAACTAGAATGCATAATCATCTGTTGTACAAGTCATAGGATATGAAAATCTCAAAGAATATACAACATGAATAAAAATACACCATCTCATAAGATCTCTGACAATCAAATACAATATAATAGAATATAATCATCCAACAAAAATACAAGATTAGAAAGAAATGAATAACTACACAAGTACATCTAGCAATGCCATCCAATTTTTGGATCTCAATGGTATAAGAAACACTACCACCTAACGTCATGGAACCTAAATGGCCCACTCCCACCATGCTGAGGAGATAATCTTAATTCCCATATGGATATCAATCTAAAAGTCATAATCAACATCTAGGTCAATGAAATCCTAATAGCAATCTATCTCAAAGGTGCCAAGACACAAGTAACATCTAAACCCAGAGGTAACAAAGGCACGTAGGAAATCTACTCTATAAGTGGGCAAGTGTCATCATATGAGTCAACTCTAAGGTTACCCTAGCAACCTCTCTAGCCTCTGTCCCCCTAGTGAATCTATGTGGCATCAATATCCTTTCATACAACCAAGGCATACTAATGAGGCAAGGTTGCAACCAAAAATCCTCTCTACTCCCATCCTAGCCTATACTACCACTCAAGAAATGGGTGAGGAAAAAGACTAGCTCTTTCTAATTCATTTTAAATCCATTCAATGAATGTTATCACTTATTAAAATAACCTACAATGGGTTACCCAAGTAACCTCTTTAGGGCTCTGACGTCCATTGTAAGCCACTTCCCAACAAACATAAAGACAACCTACCCTAAGCTCAAAATAGTAGAAGGTCTCATAAGATCATAATAACACACATCGGTTCTTAAACAAGCAACTGGAAGCACCAAAAGATAACTAATTGAAACTCATAGATTTCAAAAATAAAATCACCATATAAAAATTGACCCATAACTCAAAGATCACATTAAAAAACCATGACATCATGAAAATAGTAACTCCTAGGCCTCTGGTAAACATCCAAAACTGGTCAACACACTAAGTCAACGCCAAACCCAACACAACGTAAAACATACATCATAGCAAGTGTAGTATCAACATAAGAGTTTTTTTTTTTAAATAGAGTTTTAGTTTTTATTTTTCAAGTTTCAGATTTGCTAAGGTTTTTGAGTCCCCAAGAATCTCAACACTTGACAAATCATTAAAAATCATTAGAATATAAAATCCATATTATATATATATATATATATATATATATATATATGAGAATGAATTATTAAATAACCTCGAAACTTTATTAAAATAATTCCTTCAATTTTTATTGATTTATATTACAAATTTTCTAAAACTATATAATCACTTATCTTAATTTAAATTATTAAATTCCAATAATAATTATTAAATTATAATAATAATAACTCTACAATTATTAATAATTAGTATTACTTAATTTATTAAAAAATTATAATTACTAAAATTAATAACATTATAAATATTATTTAATATTAATAATAATATTAGTTATTAATTAAAAATATATATTAAAAAATTATTAAATTAATAAAATTTAATAAACAAAAATAAATTGAAACACAATATTCTTTTAGCGTTTAAGGCCTACCGACCTATAGTAATCTGTCATGACAGTGTTGCTCCTGCTGCAGTAGTAGTTACGATAGTACTTGTTCCTATGAAAACAACACTTAATTTGAAGTTGTCGTGCATAGCCGTGGGTGGGTGGGGAGTTGGTAGCCCCATCTCGCCCTTAAAAACTATATATATATATAGTATAATTATCACTGTGGTAATTATATTATTATGTATATTTTTCACTTAATCTCCATAATAGATTTTATAAGAAAAATACAAACAACTGACCGAATTCTATATCTAAAATTTTGATTTTCTTTTTCAAACCCTGCCCGAATTGTAATACTAAAACATTTGGGATCAAATTGCAATGACAATTCGTGACAATGGTCAAGTTTGTGGTGATTTTCATACTTTTTTTTGCAATTTTCCATGACACCCTCACAATACCATCATAAGTGTCATAATTGTGATGCCAGCTTAAGTATAAACCAAAAAATAAGAAAACATGACATAAATCATTCCCCATTTATTTTGATTGTGGAGAACTACGCATGAAAGAAAGTGGAGAGCTCTGAATGAGGGTGGATAGATCTGAATGTTGTTGTGCCCCAATTGTGCTTAATGCATTTTATTCCTATGATATATCTCTACATTTCATTGTCATGCCCTTGCTTTGCAATTTTGTTGCTGTGATCTCTACATTTCGTTGTCGTGCCTTTGCTCTATGATTTGGTTGTCGTGCTCTTGTGATCTCTGTGTTTTTTTGCCATGCCCTTGCTCTACGATTTGGTTGTCATACCCTTGTCATCTCTATGTTTTGTTGTCGTGCCTTTTCTCTACAATTTTGGTGTCGTACCCTTGCTTTTTGATTTTGTTGCAATATCATGCCCTTGCTCTACGATTTTCTCGCATTGTTGTGCCTTTGCTCTGTGATTTTTTTGCCATGCCCCAGCACTATGATTTTCTTCAAGGGTATGTAAATGTTGGTTTATTTTCCTTCTAAATAGGTATCTCTTTATATCTTTCTTTGAACATGTATATTTAGAGATCTTTTTTAAGGTACTTATTACATCTTAGCTACATAATAGAAAAATTGATCCATCTACATACATATTTCAAACTCCAAATAATAATAAAGATAAAACTCACTCAACCTATGCTAAGTAACTTACCTCAAGATCCTCCACAAAAATAATGCAGACTAGGAAAAATGGGCAGAGTTCACAATAAATTTTAGAAAAACATATCATAGTAGATATTTTTAGAAAGAAACTAGCCATATCTAGTTAAATGGATCTAGTTGCTGAGCTGGGTTGATTACAAACTCCTGTAGAACTATCATCAGATTAGGTACAATAAAATGAACAATTAGTTGTTCATAGCTAGCAAGATCAAATACTATTTTCAAAGGTGATAAAATTGCATATGCAAGGAATTAAAGAATAACTTTAGTGAAGAGTTGAGTGTAAGGAGATGGAGAAGCAAGTTATACTTCTATTTAAATGCCATAATCACAAGGCTCATTCCCTTGCAGAAGCCTCTACCACAATGATACTACCTCTAAAGCATGCAAAGGATGTTGAAGTGTTTCCCAACCTTGAAACAATCTTATAAGCATTTGATACATTACCCTTTTTCATAGTCTGCATTATTTTTGTGCAGGATCTTGAGGTAAGTCACTTAGCATGAGTTAAGTGAGTTTTATTGTTTTATTATTTGGATTATGGAATATGTATGTATTTGGATCATATATGTAATAAGCACCTTGAAAATGATCTCTTTGAATATATAAAGAGTTATATGTTTAGAAGGAAATATAAAGACATACATGTTTACAAGGAAAATAATTTTTTTTAATACATATGTCTTCTTGCCCTTCAAGAAAATTGCAGAGCTAGGGCACGTAGATCAGATGCGCATGACATGACAATGAAATCTGAGAGCAAGGGAATGGAAATGAAATGTAGAGATCATGAGGGCACAAAAACCAAATGCACCAATCACAAGGGCTATGACAATGTTCACAACTCTCCACCCTCGTTCAGAGCTCTCCACACAACTCTCCAAAATCAAAATAAATGGAAAATAATTGTCGTGTTTTCTTTTCTATTTTTTCTTTATGCTCACGATGGCATCACAGTTACTACTCCAACGTTGATATTGTGACAATGTCAGTGACAACTTCAAAAAATAAAATGAAAATGACCACAAATTACACTACCATCACAATTGTCATCACAATTTCACCAAAAATATTGTAGTGATGCAATCTCAATTCATATGCATACGACATCAGGTGGAGCTAAAAAAAACGTAGCAAGTTTGCATTTTTGTTAGAGGTTTGCATAGACCTATTAAATAAATATAAATGTGCAAGGGTTTTTCAGCTCCTTCTATTGTCCATCCATATAGAATGTAGCTACACATGCATTCTTGATTTAGAGGGGTAAAATCTTATTTTGGATGTGACAAAAAAATGACATGCATTAGAAGATGGGAAACTGATGTCACTTTTGAAGGTCTGGAACCTTTTTTTAACTTTAAGCATTGATTCTTTCTTAAATATTTTAGATGTTAATGAGGAATTTAGATGTTGTGGTGGGGGGGGGGAGGAGAATGAGCTTCCACCTTCACGTGGTTGCCCCTGATTAGTAGAGAATATTAAACTATTCTTGAAACCAAGTGAAGTTCAATATTAACCTATGATTGCATAATAGCTATTCAATGTTTGCCACCAAATTTTCTATATTAATACAACACATCATCTATCCTTCCACATACCCATGTCAATTGCAATAGATAATTCCAATGGCTTGTCATGGGGCCCATAACATTTATTTCACACAGATGTCACAATTGCAATGTTGTATTCAATAGATTTCCATCACAATTGTTATGGTGAAAATGAATGGTTTTCCAGAATGTTAGCTCAATTTATGACACATGTAGTTGTCACAATTACGATGGTTGACCTTGCCATCACAACTTGCAACTACAAAAGTGTAACGCCTATCTAAAGGGAGCCAATTCTAACTAATGTCAGTTGAGCGACAAGTTATCATAGTAATTGTGATGGCTTGCCATCACAATTGGGCCCAAATGTAGTAGTGCAATCTTCTAAATCCATCCCCATATCCAAAATGAGCATACTCAGGTAAGGGTTTCAGATTCGGTTAATTCATAAACAATTCAATAATGAAATTCAATTTTCTTCTCAAACAAGGGTTTCAACCCAGATTAAATTCTAAAAATTGATTCATCCAAACACAAAGAAGACAAAGATATTTCAAAGAGGAACTACTACGCAAAACTCACAAGATCCTTTTGATGCTAATTGATCAAATGCTCAGAGCTCGCAAGAAAATTATCTTCCTTTCAGAAACCCTCTTTCTCAGAAATTGGCTCTAGCAAACCTGTATGTGAAGAAATGAGCTCTAATTTCTTAATAAAGAGCTTTCTCCCTTTAGGGTTTCAATTTTACAATCACGCAAAACCTTTTTCCTTAATGTTTTATTTTTTTTAAATTTCATGTGCAAACTTTTGTATTTTAATTAAAATAAACTTTATTAGATTAATTCCTTCTCTCTCTTATTAAATCACAAGACATCTTTAATAAAATATTTATTAATTTAACTAATAATAATATTTAGATTTTATTATAAAAATGGAACTCCTAAATAAATTATTATTAAATAAAATAAATATAAGTACACCAAAATCAAAACTATAATTAAACCTTAAAATGTAATTCTTTTATTTAATTAATTTCTCAATTAATTAAATATTGATTTTTTGTTATAAATTTTTCATTAAATTAAATCATTTAATAATATTTGATTTGATTTAATTATAATTGAAAATCACAACATACCCACAAAACTAAATAAGAAAACTCAATATATAGACAATGTACTAAATCAACTCAAGGGTCAAAATCATGAACTCACGTCACTTGATGAATTGAGAAGGTTAAATAACTCAAATACTTGTCCTACTTTCTAGGATAATTGGATTAGGGTAGGATTTGGACTCAAAAACTATCTACACTCTTTTTCCATTGAGATATTGTGATAGGGCACGCTCATCTTGGCAATTCTAGGAAGTTGATGCCCAGTACCTACAATCTACACAAAATTCGAGCATGTACATATACATATACTCTAAACTAAATAGGCAATGACGAGAAGTGATGCATCGTGTAGATTCTGACTAGTAGGTGACTATGACTCCCTCCCTCAACCATATTGGAAACATCAAACACAAAGTAAAACATACATGTACACCATACACATGCAAGTATGGAGTAAGTAACCTGGACTCTAGGGGGGCTTTGGTTGCTATCTTGGATAATTTTTTCCTTTAGAGCCTCGATTTCCTAAAACAACCATTTGATATATCGAAAGTTATCTATCAAGCCATTCTTCACGTTGTTATCTAATATGCAGTGAACAATGTTATGTGTATTGTATTAGACACATTAGAATCCTAGATAATAATTCTATAGTTAAATCAATTCAAAAGTAATGTATACGTATTCCAAAAGTTATTGTCACTAATATTAACACAACCTTATAAAATTAAATCTATAGGGCTTTGCTCCTTCAAAGAGCTCTTGGATTTATTTTTCCTTTAACATAGAGCAACTAGGTTGCTTTTTTTTTCCTCACAAAAGTGACTTGAATAAGTTTAGAAACAATAAATTGAGGTGAAAGTGATACATCCATGTAATAAAGCCTTAATAGAAATATTATGTATTTGCTGGGTTTTTATTTGGCGTGAAAAAGCCTCAACTTCCCTAATAAAATTTTCCAACAATGAAATGAGGAAAAAGGATAAGCCTGTAAGGATTTTCTATTAAAGAAAATTAAGAAACACAAAATGATAATGATAGTAATAGTTAAAATTCTACCTAAGGTGAGATATTTGATAAGGATCCAAGAAAATTGTCACATGGTTTAAAGTAGATGTCAAACAAACCCAATTTGACACTTGACCAATTGTTCCCCTTGAATAAATTTAACAAGCTTTCAATGTTTGAGCTCTTGCTTTGTTAGTAGATATTCTTCCCACTCTAGCTCATCTCAATGGCTCTTCTAATGACCTCATTAACTTTGAAGCTAATGACACCCACCTAGATATATCTTTAGTACAACTAGATGGAAAAATTTTCATCATGTCCATTAACTCTAGATATGAGGCAATGCCTCCCTCACCATAAATATAGAAACATAATGACATCCTTCTTGGAATCCTTACAAGAGTGTAGCTTAATGTGAACATGACTATAAGAACATCTTCCAAAACAAATATGGTGACTTTTTTAATTTAATTTTTTTTAATTTTATAAATTTGATATTATAATGTATATTGACCTAATATTATATATTTAAAGGAATTAAATTAATCACATATAATATACTTTGATCTTTTGAATCTAACCTTACCCATTCTCAATTGTACTAGTGAAGACAATTTATTATTATTATTATCTATACATCTATCTTTAAATCGAATTATAAATTAATATATCATAATTTATCTATTAATGAACCAATAAAAATAATTAATTAAGCTAAGAGGCTTCTACAATGGGAGCAGATTTCGTTGTAAACAATCTAACATTTTAAAAAAAATTCATAGGTAGTTGAATAGTTATACCATGTCCTTTATTGGAATTCCATTCTGACTTGACCGACAATGCTTAACATTGATGGGATTCTCTCTTGACTCTTTACCTATTTAATACTGCTTCCCATTCCCTCATTAACCACACATTATTTTTTGTTTGAAGGCTTTGATATTTCCAAATGCTAAACACGTGTCCTGTGAGTCATTAATTACAAACATCAGGTCAAGCTGGGTCATTCAATAACATTTTGTTGCTAACAGTTTCAAGAAATATTCAAATGTTCCTAAATATATTTCTTTGTCATTCACCCCAGCAACAAGAAAGCCAATAATTTGTTATGGTGTAGAAAGCCAAATGTCTTGCCTTATGCTCCATTTTTAGGCATTACATGTTTCAGGTAAGATGTGTTTTCAATTCTTTGAAGCTAAACCATCAGGCATCGGTATTATATATGGCAAGAGCCCATTTTGTTTTCTCTTCAACATTGGATTGAGCAACAGGATCAATATTCTGAAAAAGATGTATATTTATGTGTTTTGATTTCTTCTATTTTCGAAACTTTTATTGTGTGGTTTTTTCTTATTTTGAAATCTCTGTAGTTTCCTTAAATTTTCTTAGAAACTTTGTTAGAATAGAAATTCTACTCAATTAAAAACATTGCAAATTTGTATTTTGATTTCTTCCATTTTGGAAACTTTTATTGTGTGATTTTTTCTTATTTTGAAATCTACATAATTTCCTTAAATTTTCTTAGAAACTTTGTTAGAATAGAAATTCTACTTGATGAGAAACATTGTAGATTTGTTTCTATTTCTTTCTCTCAATTAAAAACATTAGATTTTTATAATTTAAATATTATAATATTAATTAATCTAGCTTTTTCATTAGATTATTTGAATCAATGATTAAATTCCTCTATCTATTATTAGAATAACATTACAAAGCTACTTGAAAATGGAAAACAAATGATAGATGATGAAATATATATTGAATGAAAAGATTATAAACTATGATCTAATTCAAAAATAACAATGATCAATAGTTCTCAAATGAAATAACCATAAATATATGCACCTGAAGCATGTTGGAACTGATTCGTATGATATGGTCTTGGAATTGGGAAATGTTATACTTGGATCTTGTGTATGGATTGACATAATAATTCTCAATAAAATCATTGCTGCATGCGCTCACAATGAATATTGCTTTATTCAAAATTTTGTTGGCCTCTTCAATTCCTGCTATTTTCTCCAACTTTTTTTTGTACTCCTTGAAGAACTCAACTTCCTTCCACATGGGTATTACAGACTAGCAATTGCGAAGACAATAATAAAGAGAGTTAATTATAGATTCTCTGCATGCAAAGAGTAATATTTATCATTTCGAGAGACCTCCTTAATGTCAAAGTGCAAAAAGAGGAAAATATTATGAAACATATACTCCAAGTGGCTTTTCAATAGGGAGGGACCTTAAATTTTACACTACAATAGCAGTAGATTTTATAGCCAACTATCTGATTGCATGCTAACTATTTTATACGATGATTTTGACATAGAGCTTTCAAAGTTTTAGGTTTTAACCATGGGATATATAATTAAGTTTCTAACATCCTTCTTTTAGAGCTAAAAATAGCAAGCATTGGTTTTATCTTTGTTAAAGAAAATTGGCAAACTGTCTTACTTTCATGGTGGCTTGGAAGTTGCTGGTGGGTGGCCAAACTAGGGTGTCTTTGATAGTTTAAGAATCTAGTAGGTGAATTAATATTGGTAATTGTTTGGAATTTTTTATAATTATATATTTTACAATTTTTTAAATTTAAATAAATAATTTGTTGTAGAGAAATAAATTAGTATAAAATTATGATTTAGTCAAATTATCTTTATAGAAAATTTTATATTCAAAATATTTTAACAAGAATAAAAAATGTAGTAGTAGATGGGTTCAATGTTGCTTTTAGATTTGACCTTGTGAGATTTTAAATCTTTATATAAGTGTTGCATTCTATGAACTATCATCATCATGTTGAAGAGTAGTAGATAGATTTTAGATCAACTAATTATAGAGTATGGGTCATGTCAACTATTATCATGATGTTAAATAAAAGTAGATGAGTTTTATATTAGTTATAGTTCCTACGAACTATTATTAAGATGTTCAACAAAATTTAAAAAAAAATTAATCAACAAATTATATGCTATAGGTCCTATGAACTATGCTAATTATACTATTATAGGTCTTATCAACTATTATCATGATATTAAATAGTAGTAGAATAATTTAGATCAGCTCATTATACATCATGAAGCAATTTAAATTAACTTTATCAAATTTAAATTTAGATAATCCATACAAAATTTAATAATAAATATGTGCTATAAATAAATATACTATTAGAAAATTATATTTTAATTAAAATATTTTTACATAAATCTAATACTTTAAAGAAACTCTTTAATAAAAGCGTGATTTTTTTCTTTTTAAATAGAAACTTGGTTTGAAACCAATCCATTATATAGTTTATCAAACATCCAAGTTTAGATAAATAAACATAGATACATATGTACAATTATAATTCATTTATATATTTATAATGCATGATACATTAATTTTTATTAACAATTAGTAATCTTTTTAATAGATAGATCATTTTTAATATATAAAATTTAAGATTATACTATTTTTCATGTTAGATTGTTAAAATTCAGATATGCTCTCAAATAATTGATATTAGAAAACCTTTTAATTTGTTTTGATTTATTTACTATATGGAGTAGGAAGAGTTGTGGTAATTTAGTTTTTAGGGAATTCTATTATTATTTGTCAGTTTGATACTGACCATTTTTAATTCTTACATTATAGATATCAGAAAAAAATTAACTATGAATGCTCAACAAAATAATTCTGAAAACACTATCACAAGCCCACTTCTTGCAGATGACTCGGTGCAATCAAATCAAATTGTTCAAACTTATTTGGATAGATTGGGAACAATCATTTTCGAATCTTGTAAAAAAATTACAGCTGAAATTCATACTACGAGCTTTCATGTTCAAGGTGTCCAAGATTCTCAAATCCTACAGATGGGACAATATACAAAGGAAATTCATGAGATATGGAAGAAATCATTTGGGTTCTTTGAATTTATGAAAGACATCCGCTATGATGAAGAGCACATGGATGGCGAAAACAACCTTTTCCTCACTAATGAATTCCACATGTTTTTGCATCACTATAATGAAATCTAGGAGTTGTATTATTTGACATTATCATTTTTTTTTATAAATTTGTATGTTCGACTTATCAGTTTTGACGAATGTATGCTATTTTTCCTTTCTCTTAAACAAATTTAGTATTATACATACATGACTATTTGGTATTTAGTATATTTGTAGATCTTCTTCTCTTATCCACACAAAAAGTTCCTTCTATATGTATGTGTGAATTGTTCAAATATTAATTAGAAATGAATAAATATCTATCTTATCTGAAACACAATGCCACTAAATTTATGTGATATTTTAAACCAATTTTATAAAAAAATAGTTTACTAGATCTACTATTTTTAAAAAATGATTGGTTACAAATTTATTTCATAGAATTAAATATATCAAGTATGAATTTCGAATCGAATCAAGAAAGAAGACAATACCAAATGGAGCAATGAAGAGCATACCAGAGAGAATACCATAGAGAGTATCACAGACAATGACGAGAACAAATGACACAAGCTGAAAGAGAAGAAGAAAGAAGAAGGAACAATGAAGTTCAACAACTAAATTATGCCAGAAGAAGGGCATAATTGCTATTACAAGAATTGGAATTACAAAATAGGGATAGAATTACTTGTCAATGAACATCTGATGAAGTATCTCATTTTCAAACACAAGGGAGATGTATGAAGTTGATTTTGAATCAAGTGAGAGGTACAATCAAGCATTACCTGCATTTGTGGAAATGAGTCACTAGAATGAAAATTCAAGAACAACAGAGTGTGTTCCTAAAATGCCTCATCCTACAAGCCAAAATAGGATAAATTTAGGTGGACAAGGCAATATAGAAAATATACAAATCCCAACTCTATTTCTTCAGGATAATTTCTATAGATTCCAAATGTAGTTTCAACAACAAATGGATAGCTTGAGAATGCCACATATGTGTTATATTTGTCAAGAATTCTATCTATGAATGAAAGTGTTATGTATGCCAAAAGGTCCATTATACAATAAAAGTTGACAAGAAAAGGGAAACAATAGATTTTCTGCTTTAAATAATATGGATCTAGGGCCACAACTTAAGGAGTTTGCGAACTTGACCCAAGTTGAGGAAATGCTAATTACACGTGTCATCCCCATACTTCAAGTTACACATGCAACAAGTCGTCAATATAAATATAAAGGGCATACAATAAGTTTCCCACAAAATATAGAAAATGTTTCCGATATATTGGCACACACAATAGACAATTTGCCAATTATTACTGTTAGATGAAGACATCAACGTGGAACAAACTATAACTTTATTGTGAATAGTGGTTGTGTCTGCAAAGCACTCAAATAAAAAGTAGAGCATGATAAATTTTATTCATATGTCCAAATTAATGAAAATGTTCTCAATGATCTACCTAGAAATGCAAATGAAAATATCTTTGCTAGATTAAAGACAGTCAATATGGAATTTGATTCAAATGCAAATGAGATTATTTTTGTTGGCCCAGTCATGGAGTCAGATGGAGGAAATATAATAGATCATACAACATCAATGGATTCAAGACCACCTAATGCCCAAAAAGAAATGGAACTTATTCATGCATGGGTCAATAACCCTGATGTAAATCCAACATCATTGATAGATTGGCCAAGTATAGATGTATCTCCAATTAATGAATATGTCACATTAGGATTATTTGATATGGCATTTCCAACACTATTTTTTGATGGGAATTGTGATTGGCTAGAGCCATGGTTGTGGCAGGTTTATCTTCACTAATTTGTGAAACATGTGATGCATTATAGGGATCATCATTTTGGAAAACATCCCAAATTTAGATATTTTGTGTTGAACATGATAGTGAGACATCGTGCACAAAACTCATCATTGGTGTTTGTGAAAAGAAGCTTTAAAGACATGCCCATTACCATCCATGAGTTGAAACAACATATGGAAAACACACCCCACTCCAATCTAGCAAATAAATTGATGTGATTTGGGACATCATTAAAGGGAAAATAGTCTTATTGGACTAAATCTTATGTAGAATTGATAGATTTGCTTCATCAAATTGGTAGTCTTACAATATTTTTCACATTAAGTGCAATAGATATGTATTGGCCTAATTTGCATGCACTTATGCCAGGAATAATGCCAACTAATCCACAAGAAGCTCAGTATTGGAGAAGACAAAATATTATTGACTATCCTCACATAGTCACACACTATGTGCACTTAAGACACTCAATGTTTAGAAAAGAGATTCTAGAAAAGGGAAGGAATGTTAAGGACTTTTGGTGTAGATATGAATGGCAACATAGGGGGTCCCCACATGTACATGGATTCATATGGATCAAAGGAGCACCTGATGTGGATAAAATTGATTGGTCAAATGAGGAGGAAAGAAGAAGTGCTGAAAGATATTTTCACTCCATTGTTCATGCATGGAACCCTAGAAATGATCCTCATCAATGAAATATACAAGCATGTTAATAAATATTTATATATATTCATGTAATGTGATATTAATTAGTGTACTTATTTTTTCTTACCTTGAATTGTGGGCACTTATCAATTTTCAACAACATGCATGTCTCAAAAAGATAAGACAACTTGCAGAGGTGGATTTGGACTGTGACTATGAAGAAATATTAAACAGTGTGGATCGACACATAATATGTATGGAGGGTGCATGCCTATGAAAAAAAAGGGAAAGATGGTTTGTAGGTAATTATTTCATCCCAATGAATATTTATTAGATATATATAAATAATTACTACAAAATGACAAGGCTTAATATAATATTTCTTACATGGATTGTAGGTATAATGCTCCTTGGCCATTAAACCTAGGGGGATCAAAATTATATGAAGACATGGAAATAGGGGGAAAAAAATTGAACCAATGAGAAATAATGATAGAGTCAATTCACATAATCACCACATACTACAATTATGGAGAGCAAATATAGATTGGCAACTTGTTCTTTCCAAACATGCTATCATAAAATATATCGCCAAGTATGTAGCAGAAGTAGAGAAAAGCTCAAAAATGTACCACCAAATGTTGATGCATCTATCCAATATGGGAAATCCAGATGATTTAGCAGCACAAGCATATAGGAGGCTTCTAACTGAGACAATTGTAGAAAGAGACATTGGTGCTCAAGAAACTTGTCTTATGTTATTAGAGCTTTCATTGGTGGAGTGTAGTAAAAAATTTGTCAATCTACATGTCTCACTTGAGATGTTCAAACCTGTAGCTCTAAATAATGAAAATAAAAATGATGAAGAGAACAATGAAGAACAAACTAAATCTTTCATTGATGTTTATAAAAAAAGGCCATTATGTATGCAAGGTGTTACATTAATTGATGCGGCTAGATCATAGATATATAATCCTAAGAGAAAAAGAGATGACAAATGGGAGCCTAGGGAAAAACTTGCAATTGTCAGAGTATTTCATAGGTTTGTATATATCCCTTCATGTGAGTTAGGTAAATGGATTGAGTTTTTTTTATCAGATTTACTTCTCTACAAGCCATTCTGTGATATTGAATAGGATATTGCTCATGATGATGCCTCTATCATACAAAATTGGGAGACATTCAATTACAACCCTTGGCATGTTCAATGTACAATGTCTGCAGAAAATGTTTAAAACCCAAATGATTCTGAAATTGAAGAAAATGAAGATGTTGATAGAAATACTACAGAACATGAATGGGAGATTATATCTAGGTTGCACTAGGGTCAAAATATACATTTCTCAGAAATAGACATGTTGGGAAGAAGAGACGTTGATAGACAAACAAATTGGCCTATTGATTATCAAGGAGAAGAGTACACTACCAGAGCAATCAATTTCATAAGTAAAATGAAGAATCATGGGTGCCTTATCTATGATGAAATTCCTCAATGCATTAACTACATGACCTTTGGTGAGAAACAAAAAAGGTAGCCAACATAATCATGACACACTACCACATAAATCAAAATGCAGAACCATTGTTTATGATGATTCAAGGAACAACAGGAATAGGAAAATCATATCTAATTGGTGCCATTAGTAAATCTCTTCAAAATGCGGCAATGCCCTCCCATTCTCCACTTCTATTACTTGCACCAATAGGAGTTGCAACATTCAATATAGGAGCTTCTACAATTCATTCAAAATTGAAGATACCAATAAGAGATTTTTCTTAACTGGAAGGAGCAAGACTCACAAGTTTTCAAGAAGAAATGTCACATATAAAATATATTTTGATTGATGAAATGAGCTTCATTGGTCAAAACATGTTGGAAAATATAGATTCATGACTGTGCTAAGCATTCCCACAATCTACACATATAAGCTTTGGAGGTAAAGATTCTACTTTTGCATCATCAATAGCTAACTCATGTTTGAAATGTACTATATTTGAATCAAATTTATGAAATAATACATAGTTTTTAAAATAATTATTTTCCTCAATTGTATTTCAGGTGTATCTATAATATTGGTGGGAGATTTGGGCCAGTTGCCTCTTGTCAATGATAGAGTAGCATATGACAGCAATAAGTGCTCAAAGTTGCTATGGCAAGAATTCAAGACTATTATCACATTAGATAAGATATTTAGACAAGATGGGGAAGATATTGAACAACAAAGATTTTGACAACTTTTGACGAATCTAGGAGATGCAAACCCACAAATTGATGATTGAAGGTTGCTAATGTCAAGGACCCCTATCAATATAGATGTTGGAACAAATTTTGAATTTGATAATGATGTTCATTTGTTCTCAACAAATGAAAATGTTCATGCTCATAATAAAAAAATGATACATTCATTGAAGCATCCTGTTGCACGTTGTGTTGCATCAAAAGAAGGCACTATTAATATAATAGATGACTATTCAAATGATGAGCTTGATCTGGAGTTGTTAATCTATAAGGATTCAAGGGTCCTGCTAACTTCAAATCTATGGATAGAGGCTGGTCTTGTAAATGGGGCTCTTGAATACATTCAAAAAATTGTCTACAAGCAAGGCTATGCTCTGCTTGAGCCTCCCAACATATGTGATCGTTGAGTTTGATGGTTATTCAGGACTACCATTCAAAGATCATAATCGAAAGATAATTCCAATACCACCAATATAGAAAGGTAGAACACTTCAACTGCCATTGAGGTTGGCATGCGCATTGACTATTCACAAATCTTAGGGATTGACTCTTCCCTAAGCAACAATTGATATAGGACCAAGAGAAAGAGCAAGATTGACATTTGTGGTAGTTTCACATGTAAAAGTTCTCTAGTGTTTGAGAATAATGCCTCCTTTCACATATGATCGTTATGAGAAAATGAAAAAGGGTAAAGAAATTTTGAAGCGCAAGGATGAAGAAAATAGACATAAGCACCTTGAAGATAGTTAATGTGATATGTTATTCTTAAATGTTATGTTTGTAAAAGTCTTTTTGGAGATATTAGTATTTTGTTTGTAACACTTCCTACTATATTCTGTGTTTTAAAAATGTCTCTATCATACAAAGATAAATGATAAAAAAAACTTTCTTCATTTTAATTTATTCTATTTTGAGAAACCCTATCTTTTTTTATGATACTTTATTTTTATAGATCTTAATTAATTGTAGTGATGTATTAAGTAATAATTATATCTTAACTAATTGTACTAATGTTTTTTAAGTAATAATTGTACTGATTCATTCGGTAATATTAGCTTATGTTTACAAATTATATTTACTTTTGCATCAATGTCTCTTAATCTTTTATGACAATATTATGGATAACTTTTCTTTATTTAAACTATTAAGTAAAAGATTCATTATATAATTTCAAAGAAAAAATCAATCAATATAATTTACTTATTCTAATTATCCTCCAATATTAATTTAATTTTGTTTCATACTTTTAAAATTAGTGAGCTTAACTTTATTTCTATTGACTTTATTTGGTCTATATTTAACTATCAGTGGTAGATTTAATTTGTGTGTTCTATATTTTTTGATTATATCTTATAATGGTTTTATATATTTTTGTATTGATATTTGTTGAAAATTTTGTAGCATATCATTTCAGCTATGGATTCTTCTATTGGAGAGTCAAATATCATTGTTACGAGTCTTGTTGCTTCCGTCACCTCAAATAATTTCTTTGAGACTGATTTAGATAAATGTAAATGAATAATCTGGGAATCATGCTCACATATAATCAAAGCTTTGGAGAATGTTGCATTGTTAATTGATACTGTTGATGAACTAGAAATAATGGAAACGGCAGATGTTGCCAAAGTTATGCATGACACATCTACAAAAATAGATGCACTTCCATAAATGATGAAAGAAGTCTACCACGATTATTGCTCTAATAAAGGCCGCAACACCATCCTTATCACTGAGGAATATGTGATGCAGCTACATCATTATGGAGAAATGTTCTTTTTTTAGTTTCTTCTCATATTTCCTATATTTCATCTGAATACTTCTACTTCGGCTTATATTTCCTATTTCATCTATGTAAGTGGTATGAACAACAACATGAAAAATTTATTTTCACTATTCAACTCATGATCACATACTTTTTTCCATCTATGTGAGTTTTGTGAACAACAAAATAAATAAATAAATTCAACTCTTCAAATGATGTTTAAAGGTACAATTACGATATTTGATGTTACATTTTCTATGCATAATCATCAACACTAGTAATAATATTTATAAAATTGATGCTAACATTGATATGTATACTATGTATAAAAGTTATGCTCTCATTGATATGTTAGATGCTATATTATCTATGTAGAATCATCAAAACTAATAATAAAATGTATAAAATTATAAAATTGATACTGACCCTTTAAAAAATTAACATATTTATTAAGTCATTCAAAATTAATTATTCAAATGCATTATGTCAAATTTTATTTTAATATTTATTAATAATTAAAATTATTAATTTTAATAATTAAATAAACTTAATAAATGAAAATAATATTATTAAAAATAAAAAATAATAATAAAATAAATAAATAAAATATATTTAAACAAATAACATTATTAATTGTGCTTATTAATTGTGCACCACGTCTGTTATATATATATTTATATATATAAAAGTCGAGAGTTATCCTTCTTCGAAGTACCTATTTTCATAATCTAACTAACTGCAATAGGTGCCTCAAAAAGGATAACTCTCAGCTTTTTTATATATATTAAAATATATAAGCAGTATAATATCAAATAGAAATTCTTATCATGCCACGTTACCGACCAAATGTCATTTTGGTCTCATTATTTCTTTCTAGTGCAATGCTTGCATTGGACTGTAATTTGGGTTTTGGGAAGGGAGGGAAGGCGAATGGTTTTTGATTCGAACGGATTGTGGACTGGAATGGAAAGTGAAAAGGTTTTTCATAGCTTATATAGCGTGTCATGGATACAATGTTTCATAGTTTATTCACTGTGTCATGGATACGATTTCTTTATTTCATGCAATGGAAAAATCTACGAGAATGGCTGAAAGGAATCTGAACAAATCTCCCTCAGCTGCAGCTGATGTCGAAGAAAAATATGGCCCCATCAAAGAAGAGGAGTTTCCTCCAAATTACAAGCACTCCGAATTTGACAAATGGCTTTTTCTGGAATGTGCAGCTTTATTGGCTCTTATAGCAGGATTGCTTTCAAGTCTCATAGTCGGGCCTCTGAAGAAACGTTACATTTGGGGGTTAGAGTCATGGAAGTGGTTTTTGATGGCTCTGCTTGTTTTCTGCGGGAGACTCGTTTGTGGCTGGATAATTCGTGTGGGTGTTTACGTAATCGAGAGAAATTTCATTTTGAGAAAGAGGGTCCTCTACTTTGTCTATGGAGTGAGGAGTAGTGCGAAGAATTGCCTCTGGTTCGGCTTAGTTTTGTTCGCTTGGTATCTCATATTTGATAAAAAGGTAGTAACCGTTCCACACTCTCGTTTTTCATAATTGTTCTTCTCAATGGAAATGCATTTTCATAATTGTTATTGTTGTTGAGGATAGGGTTTTTCTTCTTATTCATCTGCAAATTCCTCTTTATATTTGTGATCTCTTTTACATTCTAATATTTTGGTAAATTTTTGCTATCAGTTGGAGCGAGCTACCGAGAACAAAATCCTGTTGGATAACATAGGGAAATTTCTACTTTGTCTTCTGTGCGCCTCATTTCTGTGGCTATTCAAGACACTATTGGTGAAGATTTTGGCTTTGAATTTTCATGTGAAAACATATTTTGACAGAATTCAGGAGTCCATATTCCATCAATATGTGCTTGAAACTATATCGCCACCCCCAATGATGGAAATCCACCAATCCTCTGCTGTAGCAGATAAAAATAATACGAACAATGCAGGACACCTAGAAATTCAAATAGATCCTCCTGATAACAGGAATAATGATAGGGCAGGGCACAAAGAGGAAGGGGGCACCAATGGGATAACCATTAAACAACTGCAAAAGCTGAATCAGAGGAATGTCTCTGCTTGGAAAATGAAGAGATGGATCCGAAATATCAGGCATTCAGGAATCGCTAACACAATTGACAGGTCTTTGAATTACCATAAACATGATCCGAAGATCGATAGTGAACGTCAAGCAGCAATTAAGGCAAAGAGGATATTTGAAAATGTTGCTAAGCGTGGAACAGAGTATGCATCCACTGACTTGTTCTTTGAAGTAATACCTTTACCTCACATAAGCTTTTTCATACAATGAGGTGCCGTACTAAGCTTTGTTTTTGTTATTCAAGAATTAGAAAGCTAACATTTAATAGTTTCTGGTGGATTGTTCCAATAAAAATTTGTAGCAGGCAATACTATTGGCAGTTTATTTATGTCTTAATAGAACGCCGTTGCCATTTAAACTGGCATCCTCACGCAATAAGATCCACAAGCACTCTTGATCACTACCATGGACTGGAAATTGGTATCCCGGTTCCTAACCATACTGCAGTCTGCCCATGTACCCATTCATGTGTTTGGTAATTAAACCATGAACTAATACCAAAACGGCTCTGCTAAGCATTATGTGCAGCAGTTTTTATTGTATGATCACTTTGGTGCTAATGCCATTGTTCTCAAACACCTAACTTTTACAAAAGCACCAAGGAAAAAGCATGAACCTACAAGCATAAATAGGACCAGAGAATATAAGGAAAATCCACAGCTCATGGTTCATTTACTTCTGGCAAATGAATATGTTTCAGAATTTTTTTTTTCTTAGTTAAATTGAAGTCCCATCTTTTGCAGTTATATTGAGGAAGATGACCTGCTGAAGTTAATGAGGAAAACAGAGGTGAGCAGAGTCTTTCCCCAATTTACAGGAGCCTCAGATACAGGAAGGATCACTGAATCATCTCTTGCAAACTGGGTGGTATGCTATTTCAAATCAGTTCCATACTGCTTTTAAATATCACTCCCAACATATAGCTAGATGTAGTTTTGTTCGGAACGTTGTGCTTATTTCATGTTCTTTTGACCTAATTTTTCTGTTTTATTCCAACGAAAGCAGCACAAAAAAAAAATTAAACTAGGCAATACTGATTATCTAGTTCTATTAGCTCTTTCTTGGGACATACTGACTAATGTATCTTTTTTTTGTGGCAGATGAATGTTTTTGAAGAAAGGAAATTACTTTCCCGGTCTCTTAATGACTCCAAAACTGCAGTTAAATAGCTACACAAGCTCATCAATGCAGTTGTGGTTATAATCATAGTAATGTTCTCTTTGGTACTTCTGGGCATTGCCACCACCCATGCTATTGTTATAATATTAACTTCCCTTCTGCTTGTGGCTTTCATGTTCGGAAATACCTGCAAAACAATATTTGAAGCCATTGTGTTTGTATTTATCACACATCCATTTGACGTGGGTGATCGGTGTATTGTTGATGGAGTTCAGGTAAAAGTCGTCCTTCTCACCTTTCACAAATGGCTGAAATGATTGAAGATTCACCTATGAACAAAAAAAGAAAAAGTAGAAAATGTTACAGATTGGTTTTTTAATTCAACCGTACAACTAATTGATATTTGAATGGTACAGATGGTTGTCAAAGAAATGAACATCCTCACAACAGTGTTTCTGTTGAGTGATAACGAGAAAGTATACTACCCGAACTCAATATTATCTACGAAACCAATCATTAACTATCATAGGAGTCCAGATATGGGAGAGAGTGTTGACTTCTTTGTGGATGCTACTACTACTGTGGAAAAAATTGCTGCACTTAAGGAGAGAATAAGCAGGTCCTTTTATATGTGATTTTTTTTTTAGCAATGGTATAATATGAGGCACAGTTACACATAAATCTGCAAACACCCTTACATACGAAATACTTGATTGGGTTAATCACATAAAGTTTATAGAAATTTATTCTTAAATCCCAGCAACAAGAGAATCATAAACAAACTCTTCTAGGTCCGTTGATCCACTTTGGCCTAAAGGCCAGTAAGGTTAGGTTAGCTTATCTTATTTTTGAAATAGGTATTTCCTTGATTTGTATGAATATTTAGGCACTGTGTTTGTTTATGCAGCTATATTGAAAGCAAGCATCATCATTGGCACCCAGATTATAATTTGTTTACTAGGGAGATTGAGAACACTAATAGGATGAGAATGGGCCTTTGCCTCAGACATACAATGAATTATCAAAACATAAGTGAGAGATCAAATAGAAGATCTGCATTGCTACTGAAAATGAAGGATATGCTTGAGGAACTTCAAATTGAATATCAAATTTTGCCTGAAGAAATGCCCGTTAAGTTTGTTGGGTCTACTGTAAGATGAGATCCTCATTCATTTCTAATGAGTTGAGGTAAATAAAGAATAACAATTTTTATTGGAAGTGTTTATTTTTCTTTGTTTTGTTTTAATGACTGTTTCAATACTTATCTTGGAATCTGTATTGGTTTAAAATGACAAATTCTTTTGGATTGTGTTTTGCAGGGAACAAAGCTCCATTGCTTTGTGAACAAGGTACATGTTTCTAATATTACAGCTGTAGGATTGAGCATCCTTGCAGCATGGTCAGAATGATTAAGAATCAGCAGCTCCTCGGTGAGGGAGATTATTTTGATAAAAGACATGTTCCATTCAACATAATTTTAGAGACATCTATGTCTTGTGTTTTTTGTGTTGCAGCTTTACTGAAGGCAGCAATATATCCTCATTGAAGTCCTCAAGCCATAAGTCAGTAGTAATGACTACGTACACATACAATTTTGTACAAAACAAAGAAACCATGTTCATCCTTTAATAAATATAATGCCAACAGAAAAGGCATGGAGAAGTTCATGAAAGTCATGCAAGTGCAAATTAGTTTTCTTGTCAACTTGTTATTACCAGTTTGCATCCAATTTTCAGATAGGACTACAGTAGGGAGATAATTAATTAAGTACTTGAAAAAAACAGGAGGTTCATTTGACATTATTGCAGGTCATATTGATCCAAATATGGATCAAGTATTGAACCAGTTTTTGATACATCAAAATAGAACTATAACTCATCCTTTTGTAGTTTGGGCTACAACCTACCCATCTATACATTTAAAAGGAAGAGCATTCTTTTATCCACACGACAGAGTCAGTATACAACTTCAATGTCCTTCCATTTATGATCTCAAGCTGAAAGAACCTCTCTTTTAAAGAACTATAATTAATATACGACAGGTACCGACAACTTTTTGAAGAAAAACTGACTCGCTTTGAAGAGTTATGGTGGAACTGAAACCCAACAAGATTAGTTTCTAGGATTTGAGAAGAAATCAAAGAAATCATTTCATCTGTAAGTGAATCCAAAGAAGAACATAGAAATCCATGCATTTGATTTTTGGACATAAAAACTTATGTAATCAAAATTCTAAATAGCTCATCTAATTAAATTTTCGAACTTTTAAATTTCCAATATTTTAAGAACTACAATTTAATATGGAAGTCAAATTTAAATATGTTTTTATAGCTTCTTTCAACACTACACTTATTCGACGACAATGAGCCAGCGTTTAAAAAAAAACCATCTGGCATGTTTGCACTCTCAGTATGTTATGCTTTTAACCTCATTGTTGAAAAAATAAAATAAAATGAATGAACTTGCCATAACAATCTCTGTAAGTTCTAGAAGAGGTTCCACACTTAGGCTCCACTACAGCAACACAAATCTGATTACTTCACATCCATGGTAAATATAGTTTTTTCCTTGCTTTGATATTGGATTTCAAAAACATTTTCTCCTCCTTATTTGTATGACTCATTTATTTTTATTTGCCAATGTATTTAGGGTATACAATATTTCAACAAAAGAGAAGAGTAAGAATATTTACACAACTATCCAGTACAATTGTCATATGCATTGAAATAACTAAAATTTTATTGAAGAGCAAATGAAAGAGTCTTAATCACCTTAAGGAGACCACAGCCTAAGGAGCTATGGAACATAACATTTAACACATTTCCAAGTTTTCTATTGTGAATCTTTGATATCACCTCTCTATAAAAGTAGGATACCAATAACAACACTAGTAGTCCACTCATTTGGGTTGTTGCTTTATGTGGCACCATTAAAAATTCTCTTGATTTTGGAGCAAGAATTTAGCAAGTGGTCCCTCAATGTCTTGAGTAAGTTTTCTTTAGCAGCCTTGCATCCCTCATCAAACCAAGGGGTAGGTTAGGAAAGTATTTGAACTTGTCTTCATAGTATGAGATCTCCTACACGTCATCAAAGTCTTGTGCATTAAAGTGATCGGTATATTGCTGCAATATACTCAGTTCTATAATCATTTTCCTTGAGGGTGTTGCCCAAGTGCAGCCACAAAAAGCTTTCAGTTTTCTTGCTTCACAAGGAATATACCTTTTGTCTATTTTTTTCTATTAATGTGTTTGGTTTCCCCTCGTTAAAGTTCATTTGCGTGGATTCCAAACTTAACAAAGAGATGTAATGTTCAGGCTTCATTTTTTGTAAGCCAACCCCCAATATTGAACTCCAACAACTTGGAAATATAACTTCAAGAGTAAATCACATAGTAAACCATACTTACGCCTATTCTAGTTTTGTAGTGACATTGGAGTTATATGCTTCATATGTGGGTTTAAATGTGATAATATGCCAATTTTGTGACAACATAGAATTAGAATAGGTTTCTAGATTTAGTATGTATGTTCCTTGAAAAATAAATATTTGGCTTTTAAGAGACTTTTTTTTCTATTTTGTTATTGACTATTTATAATTAATATATTACTAGGCTTATAGCCTATTTGTTTAAAAATAAATTACTCTCTCTAAAGTAGCATAAGGAGCTTTGCTATCTAGATTTTTTTTCTTGTAGATCTTCAAGCTTTTAATAGAAAAGTAACAAGAATCCATCCTAATTGTTTCCCCCTTTAGATTATTTCCAGCCTATACTTATGTAGGTCTTCTTTATCTACTTTTATTATTCAAACCTATGATTCTCTTATTGGGATTGTGATCCCTCTATTCCCCTTACTTGTTTCAATACATTCATTCCTCGTTGATACTTTATTGTATCCTTCAAAATTTAGAACATTAAATATATCATACTAATGTTCTTTAGGCAACCTCTACAATTCCTACTTGTGATGCAATGTTGGTAGATGTAAAAGAATGTGATTCATATCATCTTGTGGTTGTAGTATGATGTTAAGTAATGAAAAAGTATTTTAGATCTTAGGTTTTGTGTTCCCATTTGGTCTACAACAAAATTTGTGTTCTTATGAGTATCAACCTATATACAAAGATAAAGTATCAATTTATATAAATGTTTTGCATTCCTACACATTCAATGAATATGGTGATATGACTCTTTGCTTACCACTTTGTCAATTTTAGGTGATGTTATGTTGGGCATTTTTAAGTATCCTAGAGGTTTGCCTCATTTTTGGAGTATTAATTTTAATGTGCATTAACAGTTCTATTTTTGTGAGTTGAATCGAGTTGTTTAAATCTGTATGGTAAAATCATAGGTAGCTCCTAAAATTGGCAACTACATGCAAACTTCAAATGCTTGTATATATATTTTCCTTTATTTTTTCATTTGGATAAAAACTAAAGACTATCTTAATTAATTCAAACACCTTGATCATGATAGCGACCTCATAAATCCATTGCCATGGACTAATTTTGACATGAAATATAAATCCACATAAAGGAACCAAACATAATCTACCAAAAATAAATTCAAAATGTCTCAAAACATTATCTAAAGACACTTATAAATTTCATACCATGTACAATTTGGCTATGGGGGTAGCTACCCAAGATATAGAGGTATGATCAAAAGTGTTATAACAAGAGATAACCAATATGAGAAGGATAAATTGTATTCTCGTCAAAAATGCAACTAGATGGAACCAATAGAATTAAGTTCACATGAGACCCCTTGGTTAAATAGGCCAAGGTGAGATATAGGAAAGTATAAGATTATGTAAACATCTTAATATTATGCCTTTATACATAAAGTGATAACTTATTACCCACCTAATGTAGAAAAGTGCCAATATGATAAGTCCACCAAAGGTGAAATTGACACTTAAGGTGGAAAAGTGAAAATGTAATAATACCACTGAAAGGGAAATATTGCTATGTAGACCTAAGTAAGCTTAAGTACATGTGTATTTAGGGCCTAGAAGACGTACTAGGTACAACACTTAAAACACACCAATGATATTTCTTGCTTTCTCATCTAATCCTTAGTAAGATGAAGAATGCAAGGCTGATTAAAGACATTTCAAAGAATATAAGAAAATGAAAAAAAAAAAAAAGAGGAAACATGAATGATTGACACAAATTTAAAAAATAAGATATGTGATTTTAAAAGGAAAGAATTAATTAGTTTCAAAAATCACAACCCTAGAGTCTTTTTAAGGGAGCTACAAAATAATGAAACAAATAGAAAATAATATCATTAATGCTCACTTGTTGGATTGTCTAAAGTTCCTCTTTTAATGGCCAAAGAGGAAACTAGATACAACTTGTTTTATGGTAGAGACACATTATACATGTATGGAGGCAATTGAACCTAGAGTTCAATGGATAACTCTTATGGGTTATGAAGTAGATCCATTTGTTGTAACATAGCATGTGGATGTCATACTTGCTTTTGAGAAGGATCTCAATGTAGAAAGATGGGGAACTTATCAAGAGAAATCTCATAAGGTATGGGAGGAGCAGAGAACAAGTTCAAGGAAAAGGAAGGTGTAGAAAATAGTTGATAACATTTTAGAGAAAGAAGGCATTTCTAAAGAGCAGATGGAAGAACGTAGAAAAAAAAGTGAATCTATGCAATTGAAAGCAAAGGTTTCTACCCCTATGATGTTACAAGGTGAAGCTATTATTGAGCTTGAACCTTTAGACATACCAGACTCACTTACTCTAGTGGTCTCATCTACAAATATTTCTCCTACATTGTAGAGAGTAACAAGAAGATTATCAAAGAGAACACCACCTACAAAGGTTGTGAAGGGTGAGGTCTCAAAGGTAGATTTAATTTCTGAAAGAACTGTGAGGCCTACAAGAACACCTAGACCTAAGGCTATGTTGGCAATTTGGCTAAGGATAGTTGATAGGGCTGTCATTAGTGGAAATATAACACAAATTTTGAGGTAATTAAATCAAAAGACAAATTTAGCTATAGGATACTTAGAAAGTTGTCTAAGTATAATAGTGGTAAAAAAGAAACAGTCATACAATTTTGTTTAGTGAACTTCACATAAGGCATATGAAATTAGATGATCTTAGAAGAAGGTAGTATGGACATCATAGATGATGTGTGTAAGGCTACTAAAGTTTAAAATAAGTTTTGAATAAGTTTGTTAATCTCAAATTGGTTTTGACAAGGCATTAACAAAATAGTTAGTCATTATTCAACAAAATTACACTACAAGCCAAGTGATTAGAGCAAGCCAAGAAATCAATGCGAATTGAGTGATCAAGGCATGTTGAGCATTAGTTGCCAAACAATACATGCTGAGTAATATACATAGTCAATGCCGAGAAGATAGATAGTGCCGAGTCACTCATAAGATGAGTAAATAGAGTATGCTAACTCATTCAGAAGATGAATTACAACATTGAAGATACAGTGAATGCCAAGCATTAGAGACTTCAATTGCCGAGTGAATAGTTTTGGACATAATTTTTTGTAATGGCATAAACTTCTATGTAAACCATTTTTGGGCTGACTTAATAATTGTTTTATGAATCCCTATGTAGCGCATGAAACAATTCAAATTGAGGGATGTTCTAAGTGAAAAAATGGATCAACCAAAGCCATTTATTCTAACCTAACCATAGCCAAAGTTTGTGTTTACTTGAGGAAACAAACCCTAAATAGTTTGTATTGCATGAAGGAAGAGAAGGAGACACAAGAGAGATAAATGCTAACTACAAAGAGAATGCATGATGGCTATGGAGGTTGTGACAATGTTATGAATTGCAAAATCAATTAGAGAGAATAGAGAAAAGTAGAGAGAGGATAGAGGAAACATATATGATCAGAAGGATCAAGTACACACTAGAAAAGAGAAGATTTGACATCTAGCAATAGAGTGTTAACTGAAGGATCATGGTGCTAAATCATTCCAACAAGAAATGCAAAGAAAATCTCCTAATAGAGTAGTCTTAACAAGCTTGTGTAAAACTCTTAACCGAGTACTTGTTTTATTGCAAGTTTAAGTCCTCTAACAAGGAACACTTTTAGCATTGTGTTTAAATCCTTTAACAGGGTGAGACCTAATAGTCTTTGTAAGCCTTTAATAGGGCAGGCCTATCATAGGGTAGATCATAGTTATTATAGTCAAACTTCTTGTAGCTTTAATTGGCTACACTTTATAGTTGCAACCATGAAGATATGTGTGTGTCATCCCCACCCTAGTTTTACCTTCTTATCGGAGGGTTTAACAAATTTATTGTGTTATGTGTTATTTGTTTCATGCTATGGATGAACATGTGTAGTTAGCTATTTCAGTTTACATGTTAAATTATACGATGTATGTATGGTGAATGTTTTATGGTTAAAGTTTTGAAGTACTAATTCACCACCCCCCTGGTAGAGTTTACTTTCCCATTATTATTTCTAACAATTGGTATCAGAGCCTTGTTCTTTGGAAAGGAAAGCTTTATAACTATAAGGAAAGATCTTGAAGATGGAAGTCTACAATTTGGGAAAGACTATTGAGAACTAGAAGATTGAAATCCATCTTACCCTACACCAACTCATGGAAGAAAGAGATGAAATACAATGTTCATTGAGGAGAAGGAAAGAAATATCTATTGAGCAAAATGAATCTCATTATTAAGATGGAGACACTATTGAATTGTTTGCAAATGGAAAATCAAGTGAGTTTGATGCAGCTATTGCAAATCTAATGGAAAAGAATGGTACCCTAATTGAAGAGGTCAAAAATCTTAAGATAGAACAAGAAGTCCAATTAGTATTTCTATGTGAGGTGATCGAGAAGAAGAAGAAATCCGAGGAGGACAAAGTAATTATTGAAAATGAAAAAAGAACATTGACCAACAGACTATAAGAGAAGACATAAAATGTGTAAAAGATTCCTAACATGCAATTGGATACAATGAATCAATTGATGATTTCCAATCATGAATTGAATGGAAAAGATATTGAGATCACAACCCTGAAGTTACAGAATAAACAACTGAGGAATGATTTGAGAAAAGAAAAGGATTTTGCTAAAAGTTTCAATAAACCTAGTGAAGCCATCAAATACTTTGAGAAACTGATGAGATCTCCTAGATCTAATAATGATACTATTGGAACAGGATACACCAAAACTGAGGAAGGAGAATCATCTAAAAGTGGTGAACAATGAAACAACAAAAGTAAGAACTAAAAATCCAGTTGTCATAATTGTGGAAAGTTAGGTCATACAAAAAATGTTTGCAGGAGCAATAATGCAAATTAGAACCCTAAGTAGAAATTCAAGGGTTATTGTCATAAGTGTAACAAGCAAGGATATCAGGCACATGAATGAAGAACCAAGACCATAAGCATAGAAAGATTTGACAGATATTGCCACAATTGTTAGAAGTATGGACATGAAATATATGAATGTAGATATAATGCCAAGTGGACATCTAACAAGCAGACAAAAGTACAACAAAATGGAAAATCCTACAATTGGGATTACAATACAAGGTACACTTATCACTAATGTCAAAAATATGGACATGTTCCCAAGAATTGCATTAGAACACATTTCAAAGGCAACTACAACAGATGGTTGAGTGAGACTACATGCTTTAGCTTTTTTAAGACTGGTCATATCAGCAGAAATTGTCCAACTAGATCACTAGCACCAAGTAATGGAAACAATAAAGGCAATGAAAAGGTCAATGTTGAGAAGGTCAAAGTGCAGATGAACAAGACATGGAAGAAGAAGGAATATTTTAGTGCATTAATTTTAGATGAGGTCACTTCATCCAATGGATTAGGTGATCACATTACCTCCAACTAGCCGATCAAAAGTATGTGTGGACTGATATTTCAATAATATATTTTACATCAGTTTTGAGAATCTAAGTTTTGGAAAGATTATATATGCATGAATTAAGATGCAATGTATTGGTTCGAACTTGGACAAAATCTATAGCTTTGTTAGTTTTCATGTTGTTGCTGAGCATGAAAGGTTTCATAGTTACTACTAAGAGTGAATGTAATTTTAGTCATTTCCATGTAATGAAGTTATGCTAGTATTGGCTGAGTTTGCTATGTAAACTGAGAAAAGTGGAAATAATGCATATGCTGAGTGAGTTGGAAACCCTATGTTGATCAAGATTATAGCTGTGTAAGCATTAAGAATTTATTGCAGAATTGTAAGGGTTATATAATTGTTTCTTGACTCATTTGCATTCACCAAAAATCAAAGAGAGCATGAAGAAAAATTGCAACAGGAGATTCTTGCATTTGTGAACTAAATTCAACTAAAACTCAACATATTCATAACATTGGAAAGGTATTTTACTGGTGTTGAGTTTCATTGTTTGAATTTTTGTAGACCCTAAGTATCAAATATGGCAGCTAGCTCTTCTACAAGTGTTAGGAAGGTAGGAATGAAAGGAAGTTTTTAATGTGAAATCAATTAGTAATGATGTAAGACAACCACCTTTCTGAGCAATACCTAAAATTGCCTATAAAGGAGACCTGTCTAGTGCACTATCGATGATACCAAAGGTTCTTATGATTCAAGATGTCAGGTGAGTGTAGGAGTCATGGAGAAAAGGGATTTGTATAGTCAGCTTTGTGTAGATGGAATCTTAAGGGAAGAGAATAAAATTGTAGAAAAGAAAGGGTTGACCTATGCCCTAGATTTCCCTAACATATTCAAAACTAAATGGATAAAGATTGTTCTTAGTAGAATATTTGATGACTTTCTATGGTTGGAAAATGGACCAATTAAGATCACTAAAAGGATCATCAACTAAGTGACATGGTATCCTACCTTAGACAGACCCAAGAGCATGTGAAATGATTCAAAGGAGATATTTGAGAAGAACACAGGTTTAGTATTGAGCAAGAGGTGTCTATAGTTTCTATCTTAGACCTACTAATTGACTTTATTGTGAGAGTGATAGCTCAAAAGTTCTTTTAATCTAGCAGATTGAATAGTGTATCTTACATGGCTGTAGATTTGGGGTACAAAATAGTGAAGAGAGACCACACCTATGACCTTGTTGAGTTGCAACTTCAACAATTATCTGAAAACTTGGAGGCAATAAGGAAAAAAAAGAGTGCATCTTGCAAATTTGATTCTTTACTAGTTTGTATATTCTTTTATGTGCAGAAGACATTTCCTACATTTGGAAAAGTTGCTTGGAAGAACAATAGGTCTATTACAGTACATATTGTAGAATTCATAGAGTAACTTGGAGATAACTTTGAGTTAGTGATGACTAGTTATTTTGAGGATTTTAAGAAATTCATGTAAAAGAGACTAAGGATTCCTGTGTCACTAGTGGAGAAACATTACAATGATGTTTTCCTCTTAATGGATGCAGATTATACATATGTGCAGGCAACTATTCCTAGGGTCAAATGGCTTAATACCTTGGCATATGTGATCAATGTTGATGAGGCATCGACAACTATCACAACTCTACTAGCAAAAGAAATAGATAAAAGTGCCACCTCTTTTGGAAACTCTGAGGAAGCCAAGTCCATAATTACAATTGCCTTGAAGACAAATTCTATGGTAAGGAAGAAGAATAAATTTGTGAAGAAGCTTAAAGAGAGATTTGGCAAAGAGGGAGAAGAAGATGAAGATGAAGAAGAGAATGAACAAGTCCAAGCCCCTTTGGAACTCACTCAAGGACAAGGAGAAGATGATGAAGTAAATGAAGAAGGTGTCAAGGGAGAAGAAGCTGATGAAACACCCAAGCCTACTGAGAAGAAGAAGAGAAAGGATAAGGAGCCCGAAGTGGAGAAACCTAAGAAGAAGCTTGTGAAAATTACACAATAGAAGCCAACAATACTTGCTACAGGTTCTAGCACAAGGGTAGCCATCAAGCAAGTTAAGGTTGTTGAGAAACCTAAAGGAAAGAGGACTATTGCCTTAGTAGAGCTAAGCTAGCTATCCAAGAAGACATATGTGAGGAGAAAACACACTCTAGTGGCTAAGTTAGATGAGGAGAAGACAGAATCTAATGACATGAGTCAATTCAAGGTGGTAAGCCAGAATGCCTCCTCTGACTTAGATAATTTGTGTGACAATATTAAACTATTTTTGCACATATATATTTTGATAAGTTAGGAAAGGTTGAAAAAAATGTTGTTGAAGAAGCCATATATGTGATAATGGCTACATTCAAATCAACTCCTATTGAGATTGCCAGCTCCCTACCTAAGAGTTTATATGACCAAGTTGAGTAGAAATGACAATATAGTTTACAAATTGAGAGACAAATCAGGGAAACCACTCTAGCCCAAGTAATGCCAGAATTGGATAAGAGGAAGATTACCAAGGCTATGGAAAAACACAAGTCAAAATTTTCCCTGATATATAGAGCTTTCCATATATTGAACAAGAATATTGAGGATGTGGTGACCAAGAGTACACAAATCTAGAAAACAACCTATGGGTCATCCACTCCTACAATAAAAGACTAAGGTGAGCAAGAAATGAAAGATCTTAAGAAAGATGAAAAAGTGACAATAGAAACAACACAAGAGGAATCAGTAAAGGATGGTAGTATAGGAGGCACTAAGGAAGCAACAACAATAGAAGCAGCCACTATAGACATCGAAAAATTGGCAACGACCTAAATCACACAATTTTGATCAATCAATGAAAATTAAAGAGAAAATTAGAAGAAACGCAAAAAATTTTCAAATCAAAAATCACATCAGGTCAATAACTATCTATCAAATTGACAAGACCTAAACCAACTTTAAAAGAGGAAAAAAAAATTCAAATTCATGAAATGAAATTCAAAAAAGGAGGAGGAAAAGATAAAGTGTTGAGAATAAATAAGACATTTATTAAAACAAAAAAATCATTTATCCTCACAAAATTTAAAATCTCTCTTTTTCATTTTAAAAGAATTAGAAATGTCCTCAATTATCCTCAAAACCAAGTCTATTGGATTCTTCCTCTTGGTCTCTTATGAGATATTTTCAGTTTCACATCTTTCCACCAATCAAAGGTGAAAATCTCGATTCTTACCCCAACCCCTTCCGAAATTCTATAAATATGAGGGAAATCCAAGAGCCAAAGGACCCAAGTTTTAGGCATCTGCACTATAGGCACATTTTGATTCATCATTTTAGCAATATCATTCTAGCAAATTCATATCATTTTAGCATTGTTTTTATGTCATTTAACATTATTTTTGAAATGGTGGATGATTGTATGACCATTGTCATATCATTTTAAGAGTTGTTATTTTCATATAATCTGCATTATAGTCATAGATCTTGCATGCATTCTTGTAGATCTTCATTTTAAACTTACTCCCATTCTAGAATTGTCACTAAGATGATGGTTGTTAGTGAACAGATTGTCCTTTGAAGAAATGTATGCAAATTTAACCCTGTATGCCCAAGTGAAAGGACAAACTATCACTAACAATTGGATAGGTTATCATGGGAATGACAACCTTCCTTTGAATTTTATTGGGTACAGCTCCCCGTATAAGATATTCAATGAATTAATTATGGTTTCTTTTAACCAGAAAGCACAAAAAGATTACAAAAATCTACCTATAAATACAAAGTAGACGTGGAAAGCTAGATGACTACAAGAAAATGAGTAACAAATGACACAAAGTCCATTTGCATGTGTCGTTAAAAGGAGAATGAAGCCTAAGAAAGCAAGAATCAAAGCTTTAAAGACACTTTGAAATAAAATATATTCAAAAAGCCATGACATAAATGCATTTAGAGAAAACTAAAAGTCATACAAAGATAACACTCAGTGGAAAGAAAATTGCCCAGCCTCAAAGTTCTAGTTCTGGTATGCAATTATCTTCTGAGTCTCCCTCCTCTAAAAATGCTAAAACAAAAAAGTTCTCATTAAATCATACATCTAAATCACTAACTGAAAAGGAAACTTGAATTCCCTCTCCGTGCATACATTCAAAATCAAAATATCCCCTATTTTCCAGCTCACAGTTTGAAAAATTAAACAAAACTCTGTTCTTTCTCTCCCAGCAAATGAAACTTTCAATCCAACTCCTCTATTCTATAGTCCAAAGTCTACAGACCAAGTAGAAAGTGGAACCCCTTGCATTGTTGCTGCTAGCCTTTTTATCTTTCCACTTCCCATGGCTTTTTCAGTTTCCCTAACTGAATCTTGAAACCGTTTCTCTTCACCTTCCTTGATAGATTTTCTTTGAATTTTATGGCATTAAGCTTTAAAGATTTTTCACTAAATCAAATTTCATCTTAGCATATTTGGACAAGTGACAAATGAATAAATCAGTCCAAAATAATAATAAAAATTTGTTGCTAGGCAGATTTTTTTTTACAGTCAAATGGGTCTCGGTGTGGGGGCCATAACTAATTATTCCACTATTGGATTTCCTTCATTTTTTGATATGTTGGAGAGATCCTAATTCCACACAACTTGACTAGAGTGATTGATAAAATTATGTTCGAGTCAAAAGTTATTGAAGACTGAGTGGAGGTATATAAAATTGTCAAATCATCACCCGTTGAACCACTTTGAACCCTGTCATGTTTCGAACCTGAACTCTAAACTGTTGAACCTTTGAAACTAATGAACTAACAAAAATTAATCATGAATTGTGAAATATTTTGAATCAACCATTCTACACTTTGAACCATGAGTCTAAATTCAAGAACATGAAACTACATTTCAGAATCTGATTTGGTTTTCCAACTGAACTTCAAATTGTTGAACCATTACCCTTAAACTGATTTATATCTTCAAACTATTAAGCTTCAAAGTCTAGCTTGAACATTTTGGATGATGAATGGCTTGGTAAATCTCAAAGCATGAATTCAAAACTTCATACCTTTCAACTAGGAGCTATTTTCATGGTGTGGAACTACTAAACCATTAAATCAATTTGAACTACTTCAAACCTCAGTTTGAAGTGGTTCAAAAACTTTGCACCTCACATATTCTAAAATTGTTGGGCTAATTGAAATTGAATCACAAATAGGGACTAAATTTTGAACCTTTTCGATCTAACCAATCTGCATTTTCAAAATCATTTGAATTTTCGAACTGCTTTGAACTACTTCGAACTTTAGTTCAAAGAGGTTCAAAAACTCTCAACTTGAAATTTTAAAACCCTGATCATATTGGGTGCTAACACTGGTCTAAGAGCTATTTTAGTAGTAGTTAGGGAAACATGAGATGCTCATAGAGATTACATTTGGATGATGATTTCTTGGCTTTAGTCTATTTTTTGTCAATCTATCTGCATTCTACATTAAAGTTTCATGAATACGTGTTCACACTGTGTACAGCCACAGCTGAAGAAGAGCAACAAGAGGAAAAAAATGTACAAGATGTAAAAGTGGCTAGTGAAAATCGTCCACATGTAGACCAAGTGAGTCAACATGACTCAATACAAATCAAGGATGTTCCTAATAATTCTTCTCAGAACATCAATCCTTGGATTGATGATGACATGAAGAAGATATTGAAGGATTCCACCATGGTAGAAAAATTATGCTCCAATCCTATATTGGTGAGAACTGAAGAAATTGAAAAGGCAAAAATGATAGTAGTAGGGGAGAAACAAATTGACACATTCAGTGTGCCCTAGGCTACAACTACAGAGATAAAAGATCAAAGTGCAAGCACTAAACAACTAAGTGTTATTATTCAAACACTAGTAGCATTGTCTCTAGTGCCACTCATTTCAACTAAGAAAGCCTTAGTTATAGTTGATAAAGATGGAGCATAAGTCAAATTAGGTCAAGAAGCTAGTCCTATACCTACTCCAAAAATTCAAGGTGAATCTCAATAAGAAGTGAGACAAGTTGACAAGTCTAAAGAATTGAAGGTGACTACTACTTTAGAGGAACAAATTGCCATCTACACTTTGGTTACCTTACTAGCTTCTATGACTCCTACCAGTAGTCAAGTTCTTCAAAGGCCGAGCACTCATGCCACACCATTTCAAATATCAAGGCCCAATGCAAGAACACCAAGGAGCTCAAAAGAAATATGTTAGGGAGATGTAAGTCTAGATGAGGTGATTGAACTACTTTGATCTTAACACAATCTCCATTGAGCATATGAGCATTCTATAGGAAGCTCTATAGAGGAAGAAACAACAAGAGTTGCTAAGAAGGGAGCACATTTCTCAATGCTTTTAGTCTTCTAGCTACAAATGAAGACAAACCAATTATTGAGCAACTAGTACACACTATTGATAAGATCAATGATGAAGACATAGATGTAAATACTAAACTATTAGAATGGTTTGAAAGAAAATTTCATACTAAGGTACTTGAAAAGATATCTAGTGCCCTTGCACTATGATAGGTTGATTTAGCAACCAAGATGGAGAGTGTGAAGAACGTGTTGGAGAACATTTTCTCTCTTTAAACCAAGTTATGTGATGTGAATCTTTTCACACATGAGATTCAAAGGCATGTTGATCAACTAGAGGGAGATCTAAAGACCACAAGTAATACCTTAACACTATCTCTTTGTCAAAGTTAGTCACATTTTCAAAGACTGTTATCCACTCAAGGTAGTCTTGCTGAGGTGAAAGCACAAGATACTAACATTCGAGCTACTTTGATCAGCATCCAATCCATGTTGAACCCACACATGGAAGTCTTGTACAAGGAACTAACCTATGCTGAAACATTGATGAAGAAAGATTCTCATCTTTCCACTCATGATGGCCTAGTTAACCTTGTTACCAAACTAGATATCCAATATGAATTTCTAGAGGTTGTGTACACAATTTGGATGCAACATTGAAAATCATAATGGAGATCTATAAATCATTTTTGGATAAACACACTATTAGTGTACCACCCATGAAATAAGTGTCAAAAAGGGAGATAATGAATATAAGGGGGATATAATCCACAAAGGGATATAGTGAAGTGAAGGTGAGTAATGCAGAAATAGGGTACAACTAATATACTCAACAGGAGTATCAAATTCAAATACAAAAAAGAAACATTTACTCAAGGGGAGTAATAGAGTAATGGATGAATGAGGTATGATAATTCATCATCCATTTTAAAATTTTTTTAAGTTTTGAAATTTTGTATAACAACTGAGTCACATATATATTGTCTAAGTTGTGCTCATAATAAGGATTGTATATGCATGACAACATGTTTTTACCACTCATTTCAAAGGGGGAGATTGTTAATCTCAAATTGGTTTTGATAAGGTAGTGACAAAACACTTAGTCATTATTAAAAAAAATTATAGTTGAGCAATCTATGCATGCCTAGTGATCAAGTCATGTGGAGCATCAGTTGCTAGACAATACATGTTGAGTAATATACATAGTTAGTGCCAACCACCAGTATGTGCCAAGAAGATATTTAATACTAAGTCACTCATAAGTTAAGTAAACAGAGTATGTCAAGTCATTCACAAGATGAGCTACAACATTGAAGTCAAGTCATTTATAAGATGAGCTACAACATTGAAGATATAGTGAATTTCAAGCATCAGAGACTTCAATTTTTGAGTGAAAAAATTTGGACCTAGTTGTTTGTAATGGCATAAACTTCCATGCAAACCATTTTTGGTCTAACTTAACGATTGTTTTATGATCTTAGAAGATGTATACAAATGTATATCATGAATTCCTATGCAGTGCATGCAACCGATCAAATTGAGGGATGTTCTAAGTAGAAAAATGGATCAACCTAAGTTGTTGATTGTAACCTAACCCTAGCCAACTTGTGTTTACTTAAGGAGACAAACCCTAAACATTTTTATTGCATGAAGGAAGAGAAGGAGACACAAGAGAGATAAATGCGAAGTACAAAGAGCACTCATGATGGCTATGGAGGTTGTGACAATGTTATGAATTGCAAAATCAATTAGAGAGAATAGAGAAAAGTAGAGAGAGGATAGAGGAGACATATCTTATCAGAAGGATCAAGTACACACCAATAAAGAGAAGATTTGACATCTAGAAAGAGAGTGCTAACCGAAGGATCATGGTGTTGAATCATTCTAACAAGTGATGTAGAGAAAATATCCTAACAGAGAAGTCTTACCAGGCTTCTATAAATCTCTTAACTAAGTGCTTGTTTTATTCCAAGTTTAAGTCATCTAACAATGCACACTTTTAGCAAGGTGTTTAAATCCTTTAATAGAGTGAGATCTAATTATCTATGTAGAAGACCTTTCATAGGGTAGATCATAATTTATGGTCAAACTTCTTGTAACCTTAGTTGGCTACACTTTACAGTTGCAACTATAAAGATTTTTGGGTGGCATCTCCACCCCAATTTTACCTTCTCATTGGAGGGTTTTTAGGTAACAAATTTACTGTGTTATGTGCTATTTGTTTCATGCTATGGATGAACATGTGTAGTTAGCTATTTTAGTTTACATGCTAAATCATGGGATGGATGTGTGGTGAATGTTTTATGATTAAAGTTTTGAAGTACTGATTCACACGCCCCTCTCAAAGTTTACTTTCCCATTGTTATTTCCAACAAAGTTTTGGGAAGTTTTCTAATAATAGGTATAACATCACAAAATAGAGTACTAGAATACTAAGTTTTTGGTTAAGGAATTATTTTGACTTGTCAAAATAATTGCTTGGCAATGTTGGGCCGATATGCTAAAAATTAACTCTCAAATGGAAGAACTTAATATAAGATTTTGGTAGCACGTGAAGAATGATAAGGATGATAGTTCAATATTTTTGGTATAAATGAATATCTTTTTGTTTATTGAACTCACAAATTGTATTATAATGATATGATTGCTACAAGCACACTTTGTATGTACTATATAGATAAAAATTTGGTGAGCAAAGAAGGGAAGATTTTTCTATGAAGTTTTGTATATGTGGGACTACACGGAAACATTATACATTCAAGATATAAACACGGTTGAGGTTTTGTATCTATTCATATAACTTGTAAAGTTGTATATACACATTTGGGAAGTGGGATTGACTTTTATTTTGTATTGTAATTACAAATCCTAATAGCGTTGAGGTGTCTGACAATGCCTAGTCCTCTCATAAGGACATATACACTATATAAATGTAATAGACTCATAATAGGGTCAATATCTTTCACAAGATACTTTTGATTAGATGATCATTTTGTGGGTCCTATCCCCATCAAGGATTTTTACATAGCTATGGGGTTTCCCTAGATAACAAAATATGGTGTTATGAGTTTCTTTATGTTACACGTGGTTTCTCTTTTTAGTTTACTATTGTACATGCAAGTTTAATATTTGTAAATGATATCCATAGGTGGGAAGAATGTTTTTTAAAATACATAACTAATTCACCAACCCCCCTAGTTATATTAGTATAATTTAATTTATAACAATTGGTATCAGAGCATAGTTACTCAAAAAAGTTTAGTAACTTGAGGGAGATCACTTTAAATTTAATACATTTGTTGAAGAATCTTGAAGCAACACTTGAGGAATTAGATTTGGTTAATGATGAAAGAAACATGTTAAAAATCAAGCTTAAGGATGCACCAGACTTTATTCAAAAGATGAAAGATTAGATTGAGAGTACAATATCAAAGAAAAAGGACTCACCAGAACAAATCAAGGATTATAAGTCAGCTACAAAAGTTAATAAGGATAATGAAATTTTGAAGCATGAACTTGGAAACACATAATTGAAGATGAGTATGCAAGAATATGAGAAAAAGAAGCAATCAAAGTTGAGATTTGAGATTACAACTTACTAAGGTGACATTTGAACTTAAGAAAACAAAATTAAGTATGAAAAACTTGAGAAGTATAATTGTTGTGATTCCACTATAATTGTGGTGAGTTGATGAAATCCAACTTTGGAGACACCCAAGATCACCTACATATGAAAACTTGTCAAAGAGAAGCAAGGAAGGAAGAGCGTGGAGCAAGGAAAAAACCCTAAACAGACATGAGAGAGCTCATATGCAAACACAAGAAAATATGTATTTACAATATGATGAAAAGTGATGTGAAATACAATGAGGGAGCTCGAATATAAAGAGCTCCAAGAATCTTCCAGAACAAGCTAGAAGATGCTAGGAGATAAGGGTGAAAACTAAGCATACATCCACATAAGGTGGAAAGTCCTCGAACAATGTGAGAGGATAAGCATGACTTAGGAGAGAATAAACTCCCATATTGTCAACAACTTATAAAAAACTCCTAGATTACAATTAATAAATAAATGCACTTAACTAAGTAAGCTTAAGAAAATAGAATAAATCATAAATAATTAATTATTTACTCTAACACCCCCCCCCCCCCTTAAGTGCAACTTAGGGAAATGCCTTAAGCTCACAAAACTAAGAAAAAATGCAAAATGGGTCCTGGCAACAAGGCCATTTTAGGTACCCAAGTACAATGTAAAGAAATGTGACCTCTACAAACGGGGAAAGAGAGAAAAGCACATGGGAAAAAACCTCCCCCAAAAAGAGGTAAGAACGTAGTGAAGAATTGAAGAAGCCTCCAACTAGGGAAATGTCCCCTAAAATAGGAACAAGGAATGATCAAGAAAGAGCATCACTGAAGCATATAGAAGCCACAAATATGTCAAACTACTGATCTCAAGAACGTCCATGGAAGAAGAATGCACAAACTAAGCATGTCTATATGGTAGATTATCCATCTCACCAAAATGCATATGTAGCTAGCCACTGCAATCACCTTGTACATAGGATCAACCACTGAATACATAGTTCATGCTATCGAACCATCGAACCATAGATGCATTAGACCATTAGAATAACCCCCCCTTAATGCAAATGAGGTGAGATGATAGGCAACTAAAAAGGTGGGCTAGAGTCTCCTTTAGACAAACCAAGAATGACGAGAGAGGAAGAGGTACAGACACCTATAAAGACACGGTCACACTAATGCTACATGGGGCTAATGTCATGGAAGGGACACTCACTTGACAAAGGGAAAATGCCTAAAATAGAAAAAAACTATCCCCCCCATGGTGCTTTATGAAAATAGTGCATGCACAACTGACTCTAAACAACGTTCATGATCTCGAGAATGAAAAAGTGGCACTTTATCTTAGTGCGATACATAAAAGCATTTCAAAATGATAGCTGCAATGATCAAAACTAAAAACAAGCTGCAACAAAATATAGTATAGCCTAAAACAAAGGAAACCATGCCAAGAAAATGATCCTCGAGCCTAAAACACTCAAGATATCCACCATATAGAAAAAATGCCAAATATATGATAGAAAGAGCATGGGCCAAAATCTAAAGAAAATGACTACATTTCTGAAAAGGTGACAAAACCAACTTTCCAAAAATATAAAGTTTTCAAAAAACTGACATGGGATGCAAAAGATATGCATGCCAGAGTCAAAAACATAACTTCATAATTCAACTAAAAAAATAGATAATAAAAATCATCAAAACTTAAAAATACCTACACCAATGTCTCTATCTCAGAACTAGTTTTCTGGTGCTTCTTTTGGATCGAAAAAATACCTCTGTATGCTCAAGTTATGGCCAAAAAACTGCAAGTAGGTCAAAAAGGACCTAGGAGATGTGCAAGCAAGGATGATGCAATGTTGACATCATCATTTCATGGCATTAAAATTGATAGCTAAATGGCCGTCACAACAAAAAGGAAAGCCACATGGAACGCCAGGTGGTAGGTCCATGTGGCAGCCACATGGCAATGATGATGTGGCAAGGGTGACATGGCAGGTCTATGTGGCAAGGTACCACTTGGCACCCAGCCCATGTGCCACCCCCACAGTGGCTGTTGGTGCTGCAAACATGCAGAGGGTGGTGCTACGGTGGAGTCTCTACTGGTGAAGTGGCAAGGTAGCTATAGAACCAAGTTGAGTAGAGGAGAGGAGAGGCTCCGCTGTAATAGAGGAAATGCCATTGGAGGAGGAGGCGCTCAGGCAGAGTGCTAGATGAGGAGGTGGCACAACCTATTTGGGAGGAGCTCAGGTGGTGCATGGGTGGCCCCGTAGTGGCTGCTAAGTGGTACCATAATAGCACCGCCTGAAATTTTCTTAAAATTTTTTTTTTGATGAAATTGTCTGTATGACAGTATGGTAGGGGCCTGTAAGCAAAAAAATTTTGCCTCCCGGAGCTCCGTCTCCAAAATCGACAAGTTTTATATGAATCTAACTGCAAATGGCCTTTCGGATCCAATGTCAGCATCTGTTTGTGTTGAACATACTCCAGAAAAAATTTGTTCCCCCAATTTGAAGAAAAATGTACAAATAAACTAGGGTTTGTGACTTCAAATAATGGCTTCAAAAATCCTTCAACCAAGCAGCAACCAAAAGGCTTTGATACCATGTTGGAGTTCACGAAATCCAACTCTAAAAACACCCAAGATCACCTGCATGCAAAAACTTGTCAAAGAGAAGCCAAGGATGGAAGAGCATGGAGCAAGGGAAAAACCCTAAATGAACATGAGAGAGAACATATGCAAACACAAGAAAATATGTATTTACAATATCATGAAAAGTGATGTGAAATACAATGAGGGAACCTGAATATAAAGAGCTCTAGGAATCTTCCAAAACAAGCTAGAAGATTCTAGGAGATAAGTGTGACAACTAAGAATACATCCACATAAGGTGGAAAGTCCTCGAACAATGTGAGAGGATAAGTACGACTTAGCAGAGAACAAACTCCCATATTCTCAACAACTTATAAAAAAATCCTAGACTACAATTAATAAATAAATGCATTTAACTAAGTAAGCTTAAGTAAATAGAATAAATAATTAATAACTAATTATTTACTCTAACGTCCACAACACACACCCCATATTTTACTTTAAAAATGGGGAGCACCCCTTTTTTCTTTTAGGTCATGGGAATCTTCTCTTTAGAATAGAGTGTCTCTTGAGATGCCCCAGAGAGAAGGAGTATAATGGTTTGGGTCTCATAGTTAGGAACAAGTAACATTATCCAAATCTGGTGGCAAGAAAATTTCGTCTTTGACATAATCTGGGTAATGTGCACCTTTCACACTTACATATTTGTACACATGCACAAGGTCAATAGAACAATGCTAGCATCTTTGTAGTCTTTGCACATGCACATTTTGTGCTCCATGTGCACCTATGCAAGTGTGCAATGTACACAACTCCCCCTTTGACCATTTTTTCCATGCGCACTTGCATACCTTGCACAGATGCACGATGTGCACAAGTGTGCAGAAGCAAGCATCTTACATTTTTTGCTAGTTTGCCTAGAGTCTTAGGGTTTTTTCCTTCCTTTTGAGTCGTTAAGAGTCTTTTAACCTTCTAAAAACATGGCTTGCTGACCTCTATTGGGGTAAGTGCAAGAAGTTGCATCTCACTTTTTGGCAAAAAGTGGAATTGTATTCTTCCTAATTTTAAAATTTCTTGTCAATTGATGTCAAAATTTGAGGCATTTAGAGTTTGAATGTAAAAAATATTTAGAAATAAAGATTATAGTTCTTAGAATCTACTTTTGTAATATGCAATTTATTTATGTACACATATGATAGATTTTGTTTTTGGTCTAGATATTTAAAAATCACTTTTTAAAAAATGTTTGTTTCAGGACCATAGAACACTCATGTATGAATACCATAATTTGACACAAATAAATCGTTTCCTTTTAAAGGAAGTTACCTAACACACCAAAGATTGATAAAATTATTTTTTCTTATATTTAATTTTTAATTTTTAATTAGCTATAAAGGTAAATTTTAAAACCTCTCATGTACGGACACCATAATTTGATCAAAATTTCACCTTTTTCAAAAAAAAATTTAACTTCAAAGAAATTGTATGTAGATTGATGACATATAAATTAATTTAAGAAAAATGATAAAATAAAAAAGTTATTTAAGTTTCAATGAACCTCGTTATTTTACATTTAAGTACCACCTTTATTAAAAAATAATGTAAAAATAGTAAATAAAATAATAACACTAGAAAATTTATATTTCTAAAATAAGGACAATGAGAACTCTAATAGGTTTTTGTTTCATAAAAAAAATATATCTGGGAGACCCTCTAAAAATTATGGCAAGGCCTGAATTTGTCAGTTCAATGCCTTAGCCAAATCTTGAGAGGTCAAGGCATAGGCTTGGTCTCACCAAGCCTATCTTGAACCAAAGTTCAAGGTGGGAGAAAAAAATCCCACACCATATTGTAAGAAATAGCCACCCATTTTTTAAAATTCAAAAAATGGGCACCTATTTTGAAAAAGTATTTTCAACATTTAAAACACATTTTAAATCCTAAAAAAAATTTAAAAAATGATTTTTTTAAAAACAGGCACTTGTTTAAAAAAAAGAAATGGGTACCTGTTTAAAAAAAAAAGGCACCTATTTTTTATTTTTTAAAAATGGGTACGCATTTTTAAACAATTCATTTTTTTTATTTTTTCAAAAATGGGCACCCATTTCTTAAAATAAAAAGTAGGCACCCAATTTTTTTAAAAATGGGTGCCCATTTTTTGAAATTCAGATCGAGCACCCAAGCCTAATATGGGTGCCTAATTGTAGAAGAACATGATCTCAATCTACGAACTTCCACAGAATTGAGAATCATCTTTGTGCACTTACCCATTGGTTTTGAGTAGACTACCATGGTGTCCTCATCATCAACAAATGCAATAAAGATTTCACCTAAGTTAGTGACCTTCACTTGCAAAGGAGCCTCAAGAAGTTTGGGTTTGTGAACTTACATTCATAGATAAAAGATATAGATCTTAGACATGTAAGTCTCAATGAATTCCTCATCTTATGCAACAAACCTCATAAGAGACCTGAGTTCATGTGTGATATGATCCAAAATAGTTTAGTGAATGCAACATCCCACTTGACATCATTGCAATCTTCTGAGCTTGTTGTAGCTTTGGCTCAAAATTATGTCCTGGATGTGAGGGTGGTAAAGAAAATCATGGGAGAGATTATTTTGGGACATATAACTAGATAAAATTGAAAGGGTTCTCCACCTTCCCAATGTTGATCAATTCAACATCGCTTACTACACAATACTTAAATAGTATAGAAAACACAAATAAGAAGTTGATAAGATAGTGCAAGATAAATACTTGATACGAAAGAGCTCCTTAGGGGAAGAAGGTTGGCAAAATTGATATGACTTGAGGATTCAACAAAGACACCTTAGTAGTTTAGATTAAAGAGGCACATGGAGCTCAAGTCCATGCCAATGTTGGACAATAAGGAGGACATAAATCATCAAAAGATAAGAAATAAATGCATGTAAGTGCAAAACCCAAAAACCATTTTCAGATCTAGAAACATTTTTTTTTGGTGATTTTCTCATCTTGGGAGCCTTCCAAGGTCCTCCTTTTTTCCAAGGTGCACAAGATGCACAAATGGGCCTAAATCATCATAAAAATGATATATATATATATATATGTTTTTGAGGATCCCATCTGAGAAAAATCCAAAAACCATTTTCAAATCTAGGAACTTTGATTATTTGTTGATTTACTCATCTTGGGGACTTTGCAAGGTCCCCCTTTTTCTTGAGGTGCACAAATGGGCCTAAATAAACATAAAAATAAGAAATAAATAATAGAAGTTCTCCAAGACCTCATCTAAGAAAAATCCATAAATTGCTTTCAAATCTAGGAAGTCTGATTTTTTAGTGATTTTTTTAGCTTGGGATCTTGTAAGTCCCAAAGTGCAGCATTTAATGAATAAAAATAAGAGCACATTCCTACTTAGCACCTAGTTAGGAGTCTGCTTGTACATAGTTTTTTATAAAGTTAGTATTTTTAGCATGTTTATTGCAATGAAAAATCCCTAGCTCCAAAAATTTCATGAAGGAAAGGGTTTCCTATATATTTAAGAATGTAATATGTATTCAAGATTGATTTTTTGATGCAATAGAGTATGATATTGGTTCTCTCATCCTATGTGTAGTGTTTCTTACTAGAATGTGTGTTTCCTTTATGAATTTTATGTTCATGAATAGAAATGGAGCCAATAGTCATATTGTGTTTTAATGTTGTTGTGATTATTGAGTTCTAGTGTTTGTCATATTTAGTAGCATAATTGCTCTATTGTGCTAAGTTGGAGAAAGGATAATTTGGTTGGAACTACAATTGGAACAATTGTTATGTTGTCATTGATGTCAAACCTTATTGGTGAGATAGTCACCACTTGAGTAGACTGCCATATCAAGATGATTGATGAAGAGGATTTGAGAAGAATAGATAACAAGAGGACCTTGTGGAAAGGTTGAGTTATGTGAAATTGCAAAGGGAACTTGATCAGTTGGACTCTGGTAAGATAATGTGTTGTTTAATTATAACACTAAGTGGAGAAGATAGTTCTGTTAAAGCCTAGAAGAGTGATGTAAATTGGATTTCTTCTTAAGCCATTTTCTTCTCTAAGGACTCACCTCAGCTTCCCTTCTAGCCTATTAGTGTTCCCCATTATCACCCTAACCTCAAGAGGATTTCTATTTTATCCTCCAATCTTCCCTATCTAGATACATAGATGTTTTTACAACTTCCATCCATAATGCAAGAGAATCTTGGGTTGACATGTTATCCTGGTCATTTGTGTTCATTTTGCTAGTTGCTGTCAAGTTATAGTCATTGCCGAGTACCAATAATTTTGCAGCATAAGCCAAGTTAAAATTATCCCATGTTATGTTAACGCTCAAGATAGCGTGTTATTTCATATCACTTTGCAATGTGTGCCAAGTTCCATAGTGTATGACAAGCTATCCTTCATGTGCCGAGTATTCCTTTTGATGCCAAGTGTTAGCATTTTGGATGAGTTTTCTACATTTTTGATGGGAGCCAACTTGTGAGATTAATTTTGATCACAAAATTTATGATTAGATCTTGTCTTGGGATGTGTGTAGACCGTCATTGGGTTGACCTTTCTATTTTGTAATGTTTGTAAGCCATTTTGGAAAGTATAAATAGAGTGTTTAGCCTTAGAGTCAGGGTAGAATGAGAAGGTTTGGAAAGTTCGTGGCATATGTGTCTGGAAGGTGTAAATTTGAAGCTAGATCTTGGATCTAAAATGTATTTTTTAGCTAGTTGTAACCCATAATGCCTTATAGTTGGGCATGTATGCTAATCATTTGATGATTCAATAAAAGAATATTGTTCTCTCTCTCTCTCTCTCTCTCTCACTCACTCACTCTCTCTCTCTCTCTCTAGTGGTGTTCTCTTTGTGTGTTTGCTTAGGATTGTTGGTGTGCCTTTGGCTCTAGTTATTCTTTCCCTCCTTGTGTCAGGAGGTATTAGAACTTGAGGTTCATCCTTATTGATATCAGATTGTGTAGAATTTGTTGGAAATCTGATTGAAAAGCTCATTGTTGAAGATCAAAAGGGGAGATTGTTGCAAAGAAAGAAGATTTTTGTTAAAAAGACCATTTCCAATCATTGTTTTGTCATTGATGTCAAAGCTACTATTTTTAGGAATGATATTTTCTTACAATATCCAAGTACTATCACTTAGTTCATTGATATAACTTACTTAAAGATATAGAGGTTGGTCACACTTAAAAACATTGGAGGAAGAATTTGTAACAAGGTTGACTACAAAGCTTAAACTAAGATCATTAATGGGTGTCGAGCAAGTTAGTTGAAGTAGAGAAAATTCTTAGTTGGAGCCAAGTAACAAGAAATTCTAGTGTGTCCCGAGTGATCTTCAGGTGCTGAGTGAAGACAAGGTGCCGAGCATCAAAAAATCTTACTTGGTGCCAAGTGATCTTCAGGTGTCGAGCATCAGGAAAAATACAATTGATGCTAAGTAACACAGTATATGCTGAGCACCCGTATTTCAATAGTGTCAAGTTGTTGCATTATTTCAAATGACGAAGATTTTCCAAATCTGAGCTGACAAAGTGGTTACCTTGAATTTTGTGAATGAGTTGGAAGATAAGGATGATGAGCTGGTGGCACAAAATTCAATGTAAACCATTTTTAGGTGAATTCAAGAGGATTATTCAGGAAGTTTCTAGAAACAAAATATGGGTTAAATGCAATGAATCCTACCTAATCCATATGAATTGAGATTACAGAGTGGAAGAATCAAGCGAGAAAAGAACTCCAAGACTTCTATCTAAGCAGTCATAGACCAAGAAGCAAATGTTGATGATACTATTGCTACTAAAGAGCCAAATTTTTGAAGTGGTTAGAAGGGTGTCAAGGAGAAGACATCTAGGAGAAGGAAGAGCACAGATGCTCTACTTCTACAAGTGGTCATGAAGAGATGATTGCACTAGTACATTGAGCATGGAGACTCAAGGAGACTAAGCTTGAAAGGAGGTTAAGCTATCAAAGTTGTAGTGATTGAACGCTAGGCAATGGTATGAGTTGAGAAGTGATCTGAGATTTGCAAGATAAGTTGTATGTTGTAGTTAAGTCAAAGATTTTCTAATACTCTCTAAAAATTGTATTAGATCTAAAAATCCTATGGACTTAGGTTGGTTTAATAGCCTTTTGTAAATCCTTTAATAGGGTGGCATTTCAAGTGAATGTTATAAAGTCCTCTAACCAAGCCCACTTCTAACAATGTGGTTAAATCCTCTAAAAAGGTCACATTTGACAGTGTGTTGTAAGCCTTTAACAAGGCAAGCCTTTCATAGGGCATCACTTCAGAAGAGTGAGAATTGAGTAGCATGTTACTGGTGGTTTTTCCCAAATTGGGTTTCCACATAAATCACTGTGTCATGTGTTGATTTCTTATGTGTTATGCTTACATGTTGATTTACATTAACTTTTTGGTTAGAAAAGTTAAAGCTTGGATGAATGAATGATCAAATGGGCTCAATATACCTAGTGAAAAGTTTGAGTAGGACATTTGGACCTTGAATAATCGATTCACCCCCCCTTCTCTTAGTTATTCTAAAGGATTTCTAAAAATTGGTATCAAAGCCATCTACTAATTAAGTTTTAAGGTACTAGAAGCAAGAAGATCAAGATGTCCAAGAGAGAAGGTCCCAAGCTCAACAAAGACAACTTTATTGCATGGCAAATTCTGATGAAATTGCACCTTGGATCCATAGGTGACTATGCAAAAACCTCAATTGGAATAGAACATGCAAATCCAGTAGGACCTCTTACTACAAATGATTTAAATAAAAAGAAGGAGCACAATCATGCAATGCTAGAGATTGCCTCTGCACTTAACTATGTAGAATATGATGACATCAAAGATTGTGACACTACATTCAAGATGTGTAAATCCTTATCGGCTATCTATGGAGGAGATAAAAATATCCAGAGAAAAAAGAGAGAAAGCCTAAGAGGAAGGTTTCATGACATAAAAATGGAGGAAGGTGAAAATGCTGCTCAATATGCTGCAAGAATGAAAGAAGTGGTAAGTGCAATAAGAAGTCTAGGTGGTGAATTGGAAAAGGAAATTGTCATTAGCAAATACTTGATAACTCTACTCCCTATCTATGCTATTAGAGTTTCAACCATTCAAGAGCTAAAAGGAGGAATAGGTCAGTGATTGACTATGCAAGAACTCTGATGCTGGAGAAAAATGTTGCACTAAAATACTAGAGAGAAGCTATTAGTACCATAATCTACACACTGAATAGAGTCCAAGTCAAGAAAGGTACAAATGCAACACCTTTTGAGCTATGGTATGGTCACTTACCTAATGCTAAACATTTCAGAGTATTTGATTGTAAATGCTATATTGTTAAAGATGCTAGAAATGGCAAGTTTGATGTAGAGTGATGAAGGCATATTCCTTGGATACTCCACTAGAAGCAAAGCATATAAGTGTTTAAACACTAACACTAACAAGATTGTGGAGGGTGGAAATGTAAATTTTGATGAGCATGCAGAAGTTCAAGTTGATGATTCTAAGCAATTAGAGGATTATAGAACCCTTGTATACTTCTATGAAGGAATGACTTTTGAAGACAATGTTGTAAATCAAGTTGGGAATCATCAACAAATTTTAGTATTTGTAGCTTCACAGCCTGTGAATGTTGAGTTGCATTCATAAGCCGAGCTATAGAATGTAGGAAATGCACATTCTAATTCTAAAAATAGTACACATGAGAGAAATGATGAAGTGCTAGATAAAGAAGAAAAAAATGGCTTTGAAGCTGAAGTATCAAACATGGAAAGAAGGACAGAACCAAGATTAGCCAAGTATGTAAGAAGGCATCACCCTGCAGATCAAATCATTGGTGACAAGGATACCAGAGCAATGAGAAGGAATAGACTGAGGAATGAATCATGTCTGCTAAGCAAGGTTGAACCTAAAACAATGAAGGATACACTACACAATGATGATTGGTATAAAGCCATGGAAGAAGAGATAGATCAGATTGAGAAGAATAAAACATGGACCTTAGTTCTTAGGCTAGTTGATAAGAATGTGATTGGTACCAAATGAGTGTTTAGAAACAAACTTGATAAGATTGGTGAGATAACAAGAAATAAGGCTAGACTAGTTTGTAAAGTCTATGCACAAGAAGAAGAACTGGATTATGGGGAAACATTTTCCCCTATTACAAGAATGGAAGGAGTAAGAACATTACTTGAATATGCTGCATACAAAGGTTTCAAAGTGTACCAAATGAATGTGAAGTCTTCTTTTTTAAATGATATACTAGAAGAGGAAGTCTACATAGAACAACCGGAGGGATTTGTAGATGAGAAGAACAAGAACATGGTCTACAAATTGCGCAAGGCACTTTATGGATTGAAGCAAGCACCAAGAGCATGGTATGAGAGATTGCACAAATATCTTGTGAAGATAAGATTTGAGAGAACATATGAAAACAACAGCTTGTACATTAGAGTTGAGAAAGGTAAAGAAATTTTGATATCAAAAATCTTTGTTGATGATATAATATTTGGAGGAAAAGATGTTCTATGCAAGGATTTTTCTGATCAAATGAAACATGAATTTGAGATGTCAATGTTTGGAGAACTCAAATTCTTTGTTGGTTTTCAATTAAATCAATTGAAACATGGCATATTTCTGACCTAAGCCAAATACATCAAGGAGATACTCAAGAGATTTGGGTTAGAAGACTCAAGACCAGTCAGCACACTAATGACAACATGCCATAAGCTATTTAAGAATGATGAATTAGCTGAAGTAAATCAAACATTGTATAGATCAATGATTGGAAAGCTACAATATGTTGTACATAGTAGACTAGACATTACATTAGTTGTTAGAATAGTGGCAAGATTTTTTGCAAATCCAAGAGAAAATCACTTAATGACAGTGAAGAGAATACTAAGGTACCTTAAAGGAACTGATGACTTTGGCTTGTACTACAAGAGGAGTGAAAATTTGAACTAAGAGCCTACACTAATGTAGATTTGAGAGGTAACATTGGTGATAGAAAAAGCACCAATGGAGCAGCACTTTTCTTGGGAAAGAGTTTGATTACATGGACTAGCAAAAAGTAAAGTTGTACCTCACAATCCACTACTGAAGCTGAATATGTTACAGCTGCTATAAATTGCACTAATATTATATAGATCAAACATTTGCTGCAAGGTATGAAGGAAGAGGTAATTGAGCCTGTGATACTTTACTGTGATAATATAAGTTCTATTAACATATCAAAGAACCACGTAATGAATTCTAAAACTAAGCACATTGCAATCAAGTATCACTATGTAAGAGAGTTGGTGGAAGATAAACAAGTGAAGATAGAATATGTTAGCTCAAAGGAACAAATTGCTAACATCTTCACAAAAGCACAACCTAAAGATTCTTTTGAGTATCTTAGAGGTAAGTTAGGGGTGATACCCCTAGCCAAGGCTACTTGAAGAAAAAGAAAGAATTCCCTACATCAAATATGATGATTGTTGAAGATTTTACACATTAATGTAGAGGATGTTTACTTTAGGATTCATGCCTAAAGTAGCAGAAGTGCTAAAGTTCCAAATCAGTCACAAGCAAGGTGACAGAGGGAGAAATGGAATGAACCTGCATAAGGAACACTTGCATATTTTGATACAAATATGTCTTTGGCATTATTGTCAAAGAGGGAGAAGTTGTGAGAAACTGATCAACATGAAAAGTTGTGAGAAATTGATCACATGTTGATGATTTTGTAATCAAATGAAGCTAGAGGGAGAAGTTGAAAGAAATAATCAAGGTTGATCAGAATAGTAGAAGATGAACAATACAAAGGGAAGAGAAACAAAGAACAAGGATACAACATCTAAGAGGGAGAAGCAAAAATGAAGCAATCAGAATACTAAAAGGAGACATGAGAACTGATGGTAATACAGTTACTTTTTGGCATTTGACTTACTATTCTAACCTAGTTAACATATGGTTGAATAGTTTAGTCTGATGTTTGATCAGTTTGGTTTGCCATCAATGCTAAAGAGGGAGATTGTTGGAATTCTGATTGAAAAGCTCATTGTTGAAGATCAAAGAGGGAGATTTTTGCAAAGAAAGAAGATTGTTGTTAAAAAGACTATTTTAAATCATTCTTTTGTCATTGATGTCAAACCTGCTATTTTTTAGGAATGATATTTTCTTATAAGATCCAAGTACTGTCACTTAGTTGATTGATGAAGAGGATTTGATCAACAAGATGTAACAAGAGCACCTAAGGGAAAGGTTGAGTTATGATGTTGTAATGAAGTGCAAGGATTAGTTAAGAGAATTGTTAAATGATGCATTGATAACTTACTCAAAGATACAGAGGTTGGTCACACTTAGAAACATTGGAGGAAGAAGTTATAACAAGGTTGACTGCAAAGCTTAAACTAAGATCATTAGTGGGTGTTGAGCAAGTTAGTTGAAGCTAAGAAAATTCTTAGTTGGAGTCAAGTAATAGGAAATTCTAGTGTGTGCCAAGTGAAGATCAAAAGCCAAGCATCAGAAAATCTTAGTTGGTGCCCAGTGATCTTTAGGTGTCAAGCATCAGGAAAAATATAGTTAGTGTTAAGAATTGAGTAGCATGTAACTGGTGGTTTTACCCAAATTGAGTTTCCACATAAATCACTATGTCATGTGTTGATTTATAATGTGTTATGCTTGCATGTTGATTTACAGTAACTTGGTAGTTATAAAAGTTAAAGCTTGGATGAATACATGATTGAATGGGCTCACTATACTTAGTGAAAAGTCTGAGTAGGACATTTGGACCTTGAATAATTGATTCACCCCCCCTATTAGTTATTCTAAAGGATTTCTAATAGAACCCTAATTTGGATTTGGTTGTAGGGTTATAGATCTGTGGATTTGACCTATAACTTGCAGAGGGTTACGATCTTACATGAAACTAATTTGTAAAGATGGTTTGTAGTAGAGGAAATATTGATAATTCCATATTGGATACATTGAAACAAATTGTAGCTAGAGTAGATGTTGTGTAGATATCCCAAAGGAGAGGAGCACATCTTGAGGATGTGAGTGATGATGAAGCAGTAGCACCAAACCCTAATTTAGAACTTGAAGAAGATCAAGATGAGGAAATATTCTTGAGAGTATTATCTTTGGCATATTTGAAGCTTGATGTAGAAGTTGTTCCTTATGATGGAAAATTAGACACCAATGCTATGTTGGATTGGATCTCTAATATGGAGAAATTATTTGAGTATGAAAACACTCTTGATAATGGGAAGGTGAAACTTGTAGTTACTAGGTTGAAAGGTCATGCTTCACTATTGTGGGATCTTTTGCAAACTAATATAAAAAGGAGAGGACATGAAAAGATTAGAACTTGGGTGAAGATGGTGAACAAGAAAAATTCCTTCTTATTTATTACCAAGTTAGCTTATTGAGAAAGATGCAAAATTTAAGACAAAGATACATGAGTGTGAAAGAATATATTGAGGAATTCTATAGATTGGACATCAGATCTAGACATGTGAATGATGATGTTGAGAAAATTGTAAGATATCTAAATGGATTGAGATCTGAAATTCACGATGAGATAATTTTTGTGAAATTGGAAAGTGTGGAAGAAGTATATCAATATGACTTGAAAGCTGAGGAGATCTTGACAAAGAAGCATGAACAAATACAAAGAGGTAGAGGTGGTAGATTCTAGAGAGGCAAAGATAGATCTTATCGTGAAGGTGGCATATCTGATAGTTCTATGCAAGATAAAGGAAAATCTAAATGGAAGAATGATGACAAAGACAAGACCGAGTGGAAAGGTGGTAGTTCATACCAAGGAGGTACAAGTTCTTATCGAGGAAGAGGTAATTCTTATTCTAGAGGTGGTTTTCATGTTAATTGTTTTAGATGTGGTAAAGAATGACATAGATCTTTTGAATGTAGATCCTCTAAAAGTGGGCAAGGTAATAGAAATGTTTTCATTCAAGAAGACATTGATAGTTCACCAAGTGGACCCGAGGCTAGAGAAAATCTAATAGTGAGAAGAACCTTATGTAGTAAGAGAAGTGGTGAGGAACCTGTACTTAGAAGAAGTATTTTTAAGACTAGATGTAAGATAGCTGGAAAATGATGCAAGGTGATCATTGATAGTGGTGTAATCACCCAAAATTGGTCACATCCTTAAATGTAGAATTATATCTTGGAATGGAATAAGTTTGAATAAATCAAACAAGTCAAATCAATTTGAACACATTCAATTGTGACACATGAATATTAGTTTCAGAATAAGCATTAATGAGTCATTATTTTAGAAATCAATTTAATATTGATAAGGGTCCCCCTATCCATAAATGAATATTTTATTCTTTATGGGGTCCAAGGATATTCTTAAACAATTCTGAGTGGGATCACCGCTTCAGATTGTTCATTCTGAGTGGGATCTCCACTTTAGATTGTTTATTCTTTTATTTTGAGTGGGATCTCCACTTTAGATTGTTTATTCTAAGTGGGATCTCCACTTTAGATTGTTTATTTTGAGTGGGATCTCCACTTCAAATTGTTTATTCTTTTATTTTGAATGGGATCTCCACTTTAGATTGTTTATTTTTTTATTTTGAGTGGGATCTCCACTTTAGATTGTTTATTCTGAGTGGGATCTCCACTCTACATTATTTATTCTAGTGGGATCTCCATGATGAATAAAATAATCAACCCCCAACCTCACTATGGTTGGATCAAACTCTACCCCAAGCCCTTGGAAAAATCTATAAATACAAGGCAATTTAAGAGCTAAGGGAGGCAATTTTAGAGCAAAGAAACTCTATTAGATTAAGCATTCTAACATTTCATTTCTTTTATATTTCAATTCTAGATTAATTGATTTGTTTCTTAGCTTTATTGTACTCCATGCTAGCTTAATTTCATTTCAATTCTAATTTTGAATCTTGCGTTCATGCTAGCTTGAGCCTTGCATTCTAGGGGTGTCAATGTCACTATTTGGTCTTTATTCTGAGAGCAATTCATTCCATTTAACTACTTATTCCTTAGTTATAGAGAAATAAGATGGTTTCATAGGTTTTATGCTAAATTTTGATTCATTATATGTGCTAACCCTATGATATAATGTCTATATTGAAGTGTGTTGGTTTTGTAGATACATTATCCACAATTCTCACACACATTTTTGGTGCCCACCATGGGGCAAAAACCAAGTTTCTAGCTCCATTTCTCGCTGGTATTTTAGTTGCATTCTTATGTTTGATTTTTTTTTCAGCAACCTATTGCATCTAACCAAGTGGTTTTGCAAGTTTCTTACTTTGGTTTTAAGGCTAACCCATATGCAGATTGGTTTGAAGGCTACAACTCTATATTTTGAAAGATTTAATCATATCTTCCAAACCATTGGGGATACAAATCTTTAAAAAAATTGTAGAGTGGAAATAGTCTAGTGAGTCTTTAATCCAAAATTCAGACTTATTTAAATTGATTTGCATGATTTGTAATAATTTCTTTATTTTTCCAAAATATGAGATTTTGGGTGCAAATCAGTAAAATTTTCAATCAACTTAGAATTTTTGGATAGGTCTACAAATTATAGAGGGGTTTTTCTCTTTTTATTTTTAGGTTACACGTTATATCAATATTCAAATAGTTGATTTACCAAAACTAGTCTATTTTGACAAAGTGGGTCCCATAGGAGCAAATGGGTAGATACGACCAAAATTATTACATTTTTAGAAACCTCTCTAATTTTTAGTAGGGGTACCTTCTTTTTACTTCTATTTTTGAAGCCAAAATCATAAGAAATAAATCAAATCTTGTTGACTAGGTCAAAAACCAATATTAAAAAAAGGGCATTTGATGAATAGCTTGCATTTAGTTTTCACATGGATCAATGTAGGATGCGAGCTTTTATTTTGGTTATTTGTTAGTTATTATCACTCTTTAAAATCAAATATTTAGATCTAACCCTAGTTTTGCATAAGTTGGATATATATTGCATATCTTGTGTTTGCTTGTTTTGCGTGTTCCTTTATTCTTTGCGAGCGAGTGTCCAAGCACAAATGAAAGGTACAATGGAGAAAATATGCATTGCAAGGATTAACAGGTATTTTTTTAGATCTGTACAACATTTGGATTTGGAAAGGAAATGAGCTGTCTCATGTGTTTTGCTTGACTGATTTTACATACTTCCATAGACTCACACTTCATTTGGTGCTCAAAAATTGGATCTAGATTTACTTTCATGAATATATGTTTCACATAGTAATTAGGCCCTATGAATGGTATTTTTGGAGTTCTCAAGGGAATTTTCTTCATTCACTTGCCTTACATGGGAAGCTCTTCTCAATGATAGATCCCCCAATAGGTAGGGAAATATATTTATTAGTATCTCACTAGTTTGCTTGGGTTTGTCTTCAACATCCATTACTACTTTCTCTTTTAAGATTGGTGGTGTTTTTTATAGGCTTTTTCAAAAATTTGGTGAGGTGATTTCAAATTAGCGTGTCAAAAAATCTTGTTTGCTATGTTTGGGTAAGGTGAAAAGGCTAGAGGATTATGCTCTATTCCCTTTTGGGTACATCAGAAACTTGGAACCCTTGAATCCAAACAAAGTCCCCATGTGGTATGACTTTGTGAGTCTTCCTTGATTAGAGAGGGTTAACCATAGTGAACATTCCCTTTATTGGGTCAACCATGTGGACAGAACCTCAAGCGGTAATAGCCATTTTTAACGTGGTAGTAGCAATTGCTATATAAATGTCCTTGTGGGGGAAATCCTCACAGGTGTAGTCTTTTTTTGGGTTGTCAGTTCTCCTCAGTATCTCTTATTGATTAAATTATCAGAATATGTCAAAACTTTGGTGTGTTGGGGTTGGATTTCACCAACTCTATATTGCAAAAGTTGTAGAGTTGAACATTACTAAGAACCATAGTGCTAACAAATTTTATTTTTTAGGACTATGTGTGTAATTGGAAATTTTTTTGAGAACATACACAGTGGTGGTTCTAGGGATTAGATTGGTACTATGACACTATTCTTGTTTATGTACAAGATTTCTTTGTCCTTTGCTCATTGTTTGAAGATGTTTTCTTGAAATCCCTGATTGTTGTCTTGTGTGCTTAGTTCATGATTCAAGATTAATCACACTTAGTTGGATATTTAAAATGAACCAAATCTGAGTTCCTGAGTTGAGACTTTATGATCAAGCTTGTTTGCTATCATATTATTTCTAGTCTTCCTATGATGATCCAGTTCAAATTAAGAAATTTACCCTAATGTTAGAAGCTTTTTTACACCTTGGGTTATAGTGCTTTGACCCCCTTCAGGATCTTGTCTCAAAACTGTCAAATTGTTCTATTAGAGCTATCCATGCTCTAGGTTTGGTCTATTACCTACAAAATTTCACCACTTTTCTATTTGTAGATAGTTTCAAACAATGAAATCTTGCTTAGTTAACAACTTGTGACCTACACCCAACCTAGTCTCATTTCTCAGTTATCTTGTTCTTATCCTTTAGTGCTTGTCATACTCGATGTCACAATAGTCATCATGTTTGGCTATTCTATTTGTTACTTAGACTGTACCTTAGTATACAACACTCTTATCTAACTTTGAAGCTATGTTCTTGTGTGGTCCTTGTCTAGGCTTTTGCTTTTCATCATTGTTTGTGGCTATAAACATTACATTATTTCTCTATCTACAGTGGGCTTATGTTCTAAAACTTGACTATCACTACTTGAAACATAGTACATCAAAATGGTTCACAATAAATACACCAAGTCTAACATTCCTAGTGAGAAAGAAGAGATTCTAATTGCAAAAATGAAGAAACAAATTGAAACAATAAGCACTCAACTTCAAAGACTAAAAGAAGAGGAAAATACATCATTGGGCACATTCTCCTTGTAAAGTTATTCTAGTTCATCTAAAGATATTGATCCATCAACTTCTTATGATTTCACCAAAGCATGATTTCACACCTTTGGGAAAATCTTACGAAATAACCTTGGAAGAACTTCTTGAAGAAAAACTTTGTTTTACCTAAGGTCACTTTGGTGGGAGTTTCCTTTATGAGTAACTATTGTGCCTATCATAGACATAACTTACATAAAACTTCACATTGTAAGGAGCTGAAGAACAAGATCACCAACATGCCATCACCTTCTAAAGTATCTAAGCTTTCCAACATACCTCCACCGAATGAAGAACTCACTACTTTCTCTATTGACTATGTGTACCCTCAAGGGCTACCTCTAAAAGAAAGCCAAGATAATCTTGACCTAGCTGCAAACCTCTCCCATACTACTCAAACTAAATATCCAAAACATTCATGCCTGACTACTTCTATTACTCCCACTCTAGCTAGTCCTTCACTATCTCTTTAAGAGCCTACCGTGCAAACTCCACATTCTACCTTGTCCTTAGAAGTAGATCCATGTCAAGAGGATTCTAGAAAACTTAAAGATCAAGATCAAGAACCCTCTCATATCCCTCAAGATGCCATCCCTCCATCTCAAGAGCCACATAGTCCTCCATCTCGCATATCATGCCTCTCTACTAGGAAAGAACATGATATTCCTTCCACCATCACTAATGAGTTTATTGAAGATCAAGAGAAGGATAATTTTCCTATGCTACCTAAACTTCCTTATGAAGATAAAAGTATTCCCTCACCCTCTTGTTCTACTTCTCTACATCCACTTCAAATCTACACTCAAGTTATAAGTGCTCCTATAAAAGGTGTTGCTCCTATTAAAGTTACATGTGAGTCTATTAATGGCCTAGGTCATGTTGCTCACTCTAAGGATGTTGATATCCCTATCCACTATCCATTTGTATCTTCTAAATCTATCCTTGTTCCTTATCCATCTAAGCTAAAGCCTTCAAACCTTCCATCTATTTTGGAACCTTTTATTCCTCCATCTCCTGATTCCACTCTTAACTCATTACCTACTTCTCCTAACCTACCTCAAGATCAACAAAGATATATATCTTTGAGTCCTTTATATAAATATTTCCATCTAAACCAACCATATCAACCTTCATCATCCACAAGTCCCCAACCTTTTGGAAGCAATTTGGATGATCAACTTAAAAATGAACATAATCACTATGTCTCCTTGAATAGACATGTGAATGATAAGAAATGAAATGCACAAAAGAGACCACAAAGGTCCATTGTTGCAAAATCAAAGCAAATATAGGTTCCTAAATCCATTATGGAAGAAATACGATCTAAAGTATTTAATGAGAAATCAAAAGCTATATGGATTCCCAAGTCTATTTTGAAGGACTTGAATATTGAAAATAAATCAAAGTTGATATTCAATATTCCAAAGGCTTCCACTCCATCTTCTTCCAAACATCTTCTTAAAAAGGTTTCAATGCCTTCCACTCCATCTTTTTCTAAAACAATTACACCATCTCCTACATCAAAACCTCAAGCTATCTCATCCATATCTACTCAAATATTCCACTACCCTTCAAGGTGTGTGTCTTTGTTGATCTTTCCCACTTTGATATCTACCCTTCTACAATCTTTTGAAGCCTACACTTCCCTATTATCCACCCTCCATCTATCCATCCAAAACCTACAACCTTATCATCCATCTACCTCTCTTTTTCCTACAATCTCCCTTCCATTACCTTGTCAACATCTTTGGGCATACATTTCTATGGTCTTTGTCTATAATGACTTATCCTTCTAATAGGAGCACTATTAAAATTGAAAAAGGCTTGGACTATTTTTTTTTTTTAATTCAAAAATAAAGTGCCTTGGTTGAAACCACTTCTTGTAACACCTTGGTAGCAAAAAAATAAAAATAAAAATGAATATGTCATATGGTGAAAACCACTTCATGTGGCACTTTGGACAAGTACCATGATGAAAAATTAGCAAACAAGCATCATGTGTAATTCTTCCATCACCCATCTATCTTCTCTTTCACCTTTGATCTTGACAAAGTTGATCTACCTATGAGCATTGGCTATCTTATCTATTAATTTCCCTATCATGATCTTGTGTATCCCACATCTCATAGCCTCCGTACCAAACTTTTCTATCCTACTCACTTGACCCTTTGGTCTTGATCAAAAGAAAAAGAAAAAGAAAATTGGTTCTTAGAAACCTCTTGACATGTCCATTCTCTTGGATAACTTACATTTCATGACATCATGTCAATATCCTACATGCTACCTTCCATTACACCATATTGCTATATCCTTTTACCTAGCTTGGGCACTCTTGAGGAGTCAGTCCTTAGGGATCACTTTCACTTGTTTCATATTCCTTACATATCCATCTCTACTTCTCCACCAACTTGCTACTACATCTTGTCCTACACCTTGCTAGACATTGGGGACAAATCAATGTGATCATGCTTGAGAGCTAGATATCTCTTTTTTTTTTTAAATGCTAAAAATTGTAAGAAGTCTTGACAAAATCATTATCTTGGTGAAAACCTAGAAATAGACATCTTGATAATACCAAAATAAATAAATGTAAAAATCCAAAAAAATGTTCAACATTCTTGTACAACTGTCTTTTTTTCTTTCCTGCTTTGAGAGATTTTCTCTCTGCAAGTTTTATACTTTAGCTTTGCTGTCTTTTCTTGTGCATAAGCTCTCATCTAACTTCAAAACATTGCTCATACCTACATGGATTGAAATTGTTCATAAGTCTAGGGAGCAACCTACATATTCTAGGGGGAAATGTCCTATACTTTCTGAAAGTATCTCTTGTGTCACTTACAAGTTGTTCTAACTAAGTCTGTCTACTATCACTCTACTACAATGAGATTCCTTTAGTGTTCTCAAAAACTCTCTCACTTCAGTCACCAGTTGTTCTAACTACATCTATCTACTATTTCTTTACTATAAATATTTCTCACACTCACACTATGACTTTCAAACATGACATCAATCCACTTATACCAAACTTGAAAACTAAAAACTAAAACTCTTTGAGTTATGTTGAGCTTTACTTTTTAAAACTACCAAAAACATCTATATATCAACAAAATAAAATAAAAAATTAGAATTTCTCAAAAATCCCAAAAACATTTGCAAAATTTATAAAAAATTTGAAACATTCATATTGAATTAAGATCATCACAATAACTGATACACATTTGAGACAATATTTAGAAATTTCAAAAAATGCACTTTATTAATGAGTATCTAAAGCATTAGTTATAAACACACAAAGCCAAAACATAAAGCAAATGCTTATTGAGCTCCTCCTCATAGAGGCTGTATATTTGGATTCTCAATAGGTGGCATTCCCACTCCTATTTGTGTAGTTCCAGATGATGAAGCTCCTAGTGTTAGTTTGCACATTCCCAAATTGTATCCATAGGAATTGGGATATGGCCACATCTCAACATAGTGTTTGTTTGTGTCATAAACATTCTATCTGAGAAGGATACTCCTCTCTTGTGCTTTGGAGGGACTGCCTGATGATACATTCCCATGTAGAATGTTTCCTCTTGTACAAGCTTCTCTTACCACTCTTGGAATTCATTCATATTTGACCACAGTCTCATTTCCCCAAGTAGCATTGTTTCCTCTTTAGTGATGTCCCATTCTACCTTATATGTATTCATAGTTATCTTCTAGGACTCCCTCTCATGCTTCACTTCATGCATCTGATTCATGAAGTGGGTGATCCTTGCATTGGCAACATTTAATTGATCTTGTGGTTGATGTGTTGTGACATTAGTCTTTTCCATAGTTTCTCTAAGTGCTTCCACCTGAGCTCCTAGCAAAATGATCTCATTGCAAATTTGTTCCACTGATGCCCGCTTTGCTGCTAGAGATTCCTTTGTAGTCTCTACTCGTGCTTGTTCTACTACCAACATTACTTTTTCCTATTTCACTTCCTCATGTGCTCCATCTTTCTCTACATTATTGACCCACTATGTCTCTACCACCAAAACTTTATTTAGCTTTTCTTCCATTGCCACGATTGCATCATGAACTAGTTGCAAGACAATACCAAGCTATGCTTCTCTGTAAGGACAAAATGAATACATAATGGAACTACTTTCCTTCTCTTTAGATAAGTCAATCATTCCCACCAAGATGTTCTTTACATGCCAAAATGGTGATGCTACTAGCTTCACCATAGTTCCTTGCTCAATGATCAAGGTAGCTTTTTCTATAGGCATTTTATCTTCTATGTAGCTATTAGTAAAGCAGATATGCACATTGCTACCTTCTAGTTGCATCCCATCACCTAGAGATTCTATCTCCTCCACTTTCTCATTTTTCCTTGCAATTTTCCTCACACTTTTAGCTAAAATTTGCAATAGGGTAGGATCCTCTTCATTTTCTTTTGTTAGATCCTAGGGCAGTTCACCTTGACTTGCCTCTATAGCTTCTCGTTCACATTGATGTACATTTCAATGAGAGGATGCTCCACTTGCTTCTGATCAGCTAAAATTTGCTCTTCTATGTCTTCTCCACTGTGTTCCATCTACCACACTATCACTATCATCATCCACCCATCCATCAAGCTTTGCTTCTCCTATATGATACTCTTGTTGCAATTTTTCTTGTGATCTTGCCATGGCTATTTTTGTGCACAAATAAATACAACTATCTTCTTATGGATTTTTGGAGTCTTTTGATGCTTTTGAAACACTATGAATCAACTCATTAAGACTCGTTCACCTATTTATGGCAACAAACTGTCAATACCTTCTGCTACATACTACCAACTTCTTAGGGGTAGAAGAGTTGTCCACCATCTTTTTCAAAATGACACGTAATAATGCCACTTTGATTAATTTTTGTACATCTCATGACACATAAAAATCACACAAAAACCAACCTCATCTTGCCAGCACATCAAACATAATGCCTTTTGACAGTTGCACTGCACTCTTGTTTCTTCCAAATGATGCTTCCCATGTGCACTCATGCTTGTCCTCCAAACAAGACAAAAACTGACACACTTCAACAAACACATCACATGCAATGCAAATTGTAAGATTCTTTACAACAATGATTTATCCAATCTTTACTTGGTTGAATCCTATGAGCATCCAAAAATATTATCACAATAGACAAACCTTTAATTATTTTCTACAATGAGTTTTTTATTTTCACTTGCCAACAAATCCACATGGTTCTATCACTAGCTTTATTTTCTGCACGGTGACAAATTTCATACTATTTTTTATAATTGTTCTTCAAAAAAATAAGCACATGAAGATTACGTGATGTTTATTTTTTTTAGTCATGATTTTTCTAGCAACTTGATGATGTCTAAGACTAGAGATGCCAGGATGAAAAATATGAACTTTTTCTTTGTTTTCTGACTATGGTGTTTTATTGCGACAATTTTGTAATTATTGTACATATTGGTAATTATTATAAATAATTTTCTTTTCATGTACATATTGGCTTGGAATGATAAAGTATTCATATTTCCATGGTTGGACTAGTGGTGATTGTTCTATATCATTTTATTTTTTCTGCTGAATGATGAAAATTAAACCATCTGATTCAGTGAGCAAGTCATAGGGTTGCATTCATTTTAGGTTTGCATTTCAGCTTAGCTTTGTTCTACAAAATATCCCCCATAGCTCTTTGACTAGCCTTTCACAACACAAGGGGTAGAATATTCAACACAAATTACATTTCATCATCCCCTCCTTAATTTGATAAGCATGAGTCCATTTTCGGGATCAAAATCAAAATCTGATATTCTTTGACTTTGAGACAACCATTATCAAACTTGGTCAAACCTAGTCATATGGACCCTCACATCACTCTGAATGGACTCTACACTTTCTACAATCTATTTTGATCTATTCTACATTCTTCTGAATCACTCATCATATCTACATCTATTACTCTACATCACTTTTTTTTGAAGTATCATCTTTCAATTTTTCTCCCGAGGGGGTAGGATGATTACATCATTTAATATTACTTCAAATCTTTCTTCAAAACTCTTTGTTCAAAATTTTTTCTTCAAAATCTTTCTTCAAAATTCTATTTCAAAATTCTACTCCAAATCTTGTTTCTTTCTTCAAATCTTACTTCAATATGTCAACCAAATCTAAAGTCAATGTCGTCATTGCTAGGGGCATTTCTACTCTACATCTCACACCATCTTTTATCTATCCTATCAATCAATCTACTAATTGAATTTGTGTCAGTTATGTCAATCAAACTTATGACAACTCAAATCATAGTCGATGGTGAAGTATTTGGGCATTCTAACCCTGACTCTTGAGGACTAAGCCTCATTTTGGGAAGATTCTTGTGACTCATGATAGATCTTGTCATCTATTTTTTATGGACTAGTATTGGGGCATTCTAACCCACACTCTAGAGGACTAAGCTTTGTTCTCGAGATAGTCCTAAAAATCTTATCAATCTATCTTCATATAATCAAAATTGGAACCAATCTCAATTCTTATTCTACACTTCAAATCAAACTATTCTTTACATCAATGTGCTACTTGCACATCAATTCAAAGAGGGAAAAAATGTAATCACCCAAAATTGGTCAATCCTTTAATTGTAGAATTATATCTCATGGTGATAGTTCAAATTGAATTAATTGAATCAAAGAATAAAATGAATTGATTCAAATCAACTATTACAACCCATTTGAATTTTGACACATGAATATTAGTTTCAAAATAAGCATTAATGAGTCATTATTCTAGAAATCAATTTAGTATTGATAAGGGAGCCCTTATCCATAAATGAATATTTTATTCTTTATGGGGTCCAAGAATATTCTTAAACAATTTTGAGTGGGTTCTTCACTTGATATTGTTTATTCTGAGTAGGATCTCCACTTCAAATTATTTATTTTGAGTGGTATCTCCACTTTTGATTATTTATTCTAAGTGGGATCTCCACTTTATATTGTTTATTCTGAGTGGGATCTCCACTCTACATTATTTATTCTAGTGGGATCTCCACCATGGATAAAATAATCAACCGCCAACCTCATTATGGTTGGATCAAACTCTACCCCAAGCCCTTGGAAAAATCTATAAATACAAGGAATTCTAAGAGCTAAGGGAGGTAATTTTAGAGCAAAGAAACTCTATTAGATTAAGCATTCTAACATTTCATTTCTTTTATATTTCAATTCTAGCTTAATTGATTTGTTTCTTAGCTTGCTTTTACTCCATTCTAGCTTAATTTCATTTCAATTCTAATTTTGAATGTTGCATTCATGCTAGCTTGAACCTCTCATTCTAGGGGTGTCAATGTCACTGATTTGGTCTTAATTCTGAGAGCAATTAATTCCATTTACATACTCATTCCTTAGTTAGAGAGCAATAAGATAGTTTCATAGGTTTTATGCTCAATTTTGATTCATTATATGTGTTAACCCTATGATATAATGTCTATATTGAAGTGTGTTGGTTTTTCATATATGTGATCCACATTTCTCACACACAAGTGGAAGTTCTAAAAATTTGGCATCAGAAGAGTTGGTTACAAAGTTACAATTGTAGACCTAGAAGGCCTTATAGCTGGGCATGTATGCTAATCATTTGATGATTCAATAAAAGAATATTGCTCTCTCTCTCTCTCTCTCTCTCTCTCTCTCTCTCTCTCTCTCTCTCTCTCTCTCTCTCTCTCTAGTGTTGTTTTGTTTGTGTGTTCACTTCCATTGTGTTAACTTTGCAAGGTTGGTTAGGATTGCAGGGTGTGCCTTTGGATCTAGTTATTCTTTCCCTTCTTATGTCATGTCGTATTAGAGCTTGAGGTTTATCCTTGTGGATATTGGATCATGTAGAACCCTAATTTAGATTTGGTTGTAGGGTTATAGATCTATGGATTTGACCTATAACTTGTAGAGGATTATGATCTTGCATGAAACTAGTTTGTAAAGATGGTTTGTGGTAGAGAAAATGCCAATAATGCCATATTGGATACATTGAGATGAATTGTAGCTAGAGTATATGTTGTGGAGACAACCCATAGGAGAGGAGCGCATCTTGAGGATGTGAGTGATGATGAAGTAGTAGCACCAAATCATAATCTAGAACTTGAAGGAGATCAAGATGAGGAAAGATTGTTGAGAGCATTGTTTAGGGCACATTTGAAGCCTAATGTAGAAGTTATTCCTTATGATGGAAAATTGGACACCAATGTTGTGTTGGATTGGATCTTTGATATGGAGAAGTTCTTTGAGTATGAAAACACTCCTGATAATAAGAAGGTGAAACTTGCAGTTACTAGGCTGAAAGGTCATGCTTCACTAGGGTGGGAGCATTTGCAAACTGATAGATAAAGGTGAGCATAGGAAAAGATCAAAAATTGGGTGAAGATGGTGAACAAGACAAATTCCTTACTACTAATTACCAAGTTAGCTTATTGAGAAAGATGAAAAATTTAAGACAAAGAGACATGAGTGTGAAAGAGTATACTAAGGAATTCTATAGATTGGACATCAGATCTAAACATGTGAATGATGATGTTGAGAAAATTGTAAGATATCTAAATGGTTTGAGATCTATAATTCAAGATGAGATAAGTCTTGTGAAATTGGAAAGTATGGAAGAAGCATATCAATATGCCTTGAAAGTTGAGGAGATCTTGAGAAAGAAGCATGAATAAAGACAAAGAGGTAGAGGTGGTATATTCCATAGAGGTAGAGGTAGATCTTATGGTGAAGGTGGTAGATCAGACAATTCTGTGCAAGATGAAGGAAAATCTGAATGGAAGAATGATGATAAAGACAAGACTGAGTGGGAAGGTGTTAGTGCATACCAAGGAGGTACTGGTTCTTAGTACTAGTCCTTACTGAGGGTGAGGTAATTCTTATTTTGGAGGTGGTTTCTGTGGTAATTATTTTAGATGTGGTAAAGAAGGACATAGATCTTTGAATGTAGATCCTCTAAAAGTGGGCAAGGTAATAGAAATGTTGTGATTCAAGAAGACATTGAGAGTTCATCGAGTGGACCCGAGGCTAAAGAAAATCTAATACTTTGAAGAACCTTATGTAATAAGGGAAGTGATGAGGAACCTCTCCTTAGAAGATGTCTTTTCAAGACTAGATGTAAGATAGTTGAAAAATGCTAAAAGGTGATCATTGATAGTGGAAGTTCTACAAATTTTTCATCAAAAGAGTTGGTTACAAATTTGTAGTTGCAGAGGTTGAAGCATCCTAAACCCTATCATGTTTCATGGATGAAAGATGAGCATAAGATATTGGTAAGTGAGTAATGCATTGTAAAGTTCAAGATTGGACATGACTTTGATGAAGTGCTATGTGATATTATGCCTATGGACTATTGTCATATTTTGTTGGGTAGACCTTGGTAATATGATAGATACATTGTACATGATGGAAGATTGAATCAATATACCCTTTGGGTGAATGGGAAGAAGTAAATATTGCTGCCTTTGATTGAAATTCCAAAAGAGGTTAATTGTACTATTGTGAGAGTTTGCATGGTTAATGGGAAACAATTTGAAAAAGAAGTGAAAAAAAATCAAGTTTGTTTTGCTATAGTTCCTAGAGGACCGAGTGTTGGTAGTAATGACTGAGCAACAAAAGCTAGTAATGAAGAAGCTACAATAGATAGTGGTAGCCGAGTACCAGAAGAAATTATAGAATAGCTAAATGAGTATATAGAGATTGTTGTAGAGGATATTCCTAATAGTTTACAGCCAGTAAGAAGTATAAGTCATTGTATGGATTTGATTCCTAGAGATAGTTTGCCAAACAAAGCACCATATAGATTGACACTTATAGAGAATGAAGAACTTAATAGACAAGTGCATGAATTGCTATAAAAGGGAATAATTAGAGAAATTTTGAGTCCATGTGTTTTACCTATTGTATTAGCACCTAAAAGAATAGACAATAGAGAATGTGTATTGATTCTAGAGCTATTAACAACATCACTATGAAATATAGGTTTCCTATGCCGAGGATAGATGGCATAATGGATTGTTTGAGTGGAGCAAAGTATTTTACCAAGATTGATTTGAAGAGTGGCTATCACCATATCAGAATCAGAGAAGGTTATGAATGGAAGACTACTTTCTTGACAAAAAAGGGTTTTTATGACTGGTTGGTTATGCCTTTTGGTTGGACTAATGCACCTAGTACTTTCATGAGGTTGATGAATGAAGTTCTAAAAATATTTTTGGGTAATTTTGTGATTGTTTATTTGGATGATATTATGATATTTAGTAACACTAAGTAAGAACATCTTGAGCATATTAGACAAGTTTTGCAGATATTGAAAGAGGAGAAGTTGATGATTAATATAAAAAAGTGCTCTTTTATGCAAGAAGAGATTGTGTATTTTGGATTTGTGATTTCAGCTAATGGTTTGAGAATGGATCCTAAGAAGGTTAAAACAATTTTGGAATGGCCTACACTTGAGAATGTGGGTGAGGTAAGATCATTTCATGGTTTGGCTAGTTTTTACAGGAAGTTTATAAAGAATTTTAGTATTGTTTGTAATGCTATGACTGAGACAATGAGAGGAGATAAAAAGGAATTCAAATGGACACATGGAGCTGATAAGAGTTTTGAGACTTTAAAACAAAAGGTTGTTGAGTTACCTATATTGACTTTGCTTGATTTCAATAAGATATTTCAAGTTGAATGTGATGCAAGTGGTTACACAATATGAGTTATATTGAGTCAAGAAGGTAAACCTGTTGCTTTCTTTAGTGCAAAGTTGAATGATGCTAAAATGAAGTATTTTGTGTATGATCAAGAGTTTTATGCTATTGTTCAAGCTTTGAAGAAGTGGAGACATTATTTTATTCATAAGGAGTTTGTGCTGTATACTAATCATAAAACTTTACAGCACTTGGGAAGTCAACATAAATTGAACCAGAGACATATGAAGTGTGTTGAGTATTTGTAAAGTTTTACATTTGTGATTAAGAATAAGAGTGGAGTTAGTAATAGAGTTGCTGATGCATTGACCAGAAGACATTCTTTGTTAACTAAGATGAAGATTGAAGTTCTTGATTTTGATGAGATGAAAGAGTTATATGATACTGATCCTAATTTTTTGAGATGGGGAGAGAGTGTAGAACACCAAATCTAGAAAATCACATTAGTAAGTATGATAGATATTTTCTTCAAGAAGGTATGTTGTTCAAGGGTATTCAATTGTGTATCCCTAAAAGTTCTATGAGAGTTAATATGATTAAGGAAAAGCATAGTGGTGGATTGGCTGGAAATTTTGGAATTAGAAACAAATTGAGTTTGCTAAAGGAGAAGTATTATTGGCCATAGATGTATAAGGCTATTTAGAAATTGTGAAGAGTTGTGGAGTTTTTCAAGTTGAAAAATGAGTAAGTCAGAATACTAGATTATATACACCTATTTTTATTCTTGAGAAACCTTGAAGTGACATTAGTATGAATTTTTTTCTTGGATTGCCTAAAACAACAAAGGGGTATGATTCTATGTTTGTTTTTGTGGATAGATTTTCAAAAATGGCTCATTTTATACCATGTAAGAAGACACTAGATGCTAAGCATGATACTAAAATTTTCTTCAAAGAGATTGTTAGATTGCATGGATCACTGAGAAGTATTATTTCTAATAGACATAGTAAGCTTGTTGGTTATTTTTGGAGAACTTTGTGGAAGAAAATGGGTACTAAGCTAAAGTTTAGTTCTACATTCTATCCATAGATTGATGGACAGATAGAGGTTGTGAATAGAAGCTTGGATAATTTGCTGAGATGCTTAGTTGGAGATTCTAGAAGACATCATGTTTTTGAAGTTAGAGATGAGGTAATGGTTCATTTGAAGAAAGAAAGATTTTTGGTTAGAACATATAGTAAGCTGAAAATGAAGAAGTTTGGACCTTGTAAGATTTTGAAAAAATTTGATAGTGGAAATGCTTATGAAGTTGAGCTCCCTGATGACATGGATATATCTCCTATATTCAATATTGCTTATCTGTATAAGTATCATGAGTCAGATGATGAAGTTGTTGTACTTGATGATTATCCTAACAAGAAGATGGAAGAGGTTGAATAGATATTGGATCAAAGATTTGGTAAAAACACAAAAGAAAAATAGTACTATGAATATTTGGTAAAGTGGAAGAATAGACTAGTTGAAGATGCTACATGGATTTCTCAATCTGAGTTGGATTTAGCTCAAGTTGTGACACTTGCATGATTTAGGAGAATAATTTCTTTTTATTCTACTTGTCTAATGTAGGAGCATCCTTGGTTGATGTGTTATCCTACTCATTTGTGTTCATTCTACCAATTATTGTCAAGTTACATTCATTATTGAGTTGTAGCAATTGTCAAGTGCCAATAATTTTGCACTATAAGCTGAGTTGAAGTTATCCCATATCATGTTAACACTTGGGTTAGTGTGCTATACCATCTCACTCTACAGTGTGTGTTGAGTTACACAGTGTGTGTCAAGCTATCCTTCATGTGTCGAGTGTCAGTATTTTGGATGATTTTTCTGCATTTTTAATGGAAGTCTTGTGGGATTAATTTCAATCATGACATTTATGATTATATTTTTTCTTGGGATGTGTGTAGACCATTTTTGGGTCGGCCTTTCAATTTTGTAATGTTCTAGAATGTTCTATAAGCCATTTTGGGAAGTATAAATGAGGTGTTTAGGCTTAGAGTTAGGGTAAAATGGGAAGGTTTGGAAAGTTTGTGGCATATGTGTCAAGAAGGTGAAAATTTGAAGCTGGATCTTGGATTTGGAATTTATTTTGTATCTAGATATAACACAAAAAGCCTTATAGCTAGGCATGTATGTTGATCATTTGATGATTCAATAAAATAATATTGCTCTCTCTCTCTCTCTCTCTCTCTCTCTCTCTCTCTCTCTCTCTCTCTCTCTCTCTCTCTTTGTGTGTGTGTGTGTGTGTGTGTGTGTGTGTGTGTGTGTGTGTGTGTGTTGTGTTGTTCACTTTGTGTGTTTTTTTCATTTTGTTAACTCTTCAAGGTTGGTTAGGATTTATAGGTGTGCCTTTGCCCCTAGTTATTCTTTCCATCCTTGTGTTAATACACCATGGAGACAGTCCAACTTGTTCTCCAGACTCACAATTTCACCAAGAAGGGTCATTCTACCTTCAACAAAGAGTGAGGGATTCAACTTGAGGGATTTTATACTTCCACTATACTCTTGGTCTCCAAATGCATAGGTTTCCCTATTAATTCCTTCAAATTTGGCAAAATTGTCCTAATTAGGCTTAGTTGAATAAGGCCTCAAAACTTGGTATTTAGGCTATAACTCCAAATTTCCTTTAACAAGATAAAAAACTAATCATCATTATGAATATCCTTTTGGGAGTACTTCAAGATTTTAGAGGATCTAATTCTCAACTTTTTCATACACCCCCAAATCTATATTTATGCCTACAATTAAGGGTTTCAAGGGTTTCATATCAGCATCTCCTAGGGTCTAATGAAATTCATAAAAAATATTGTCTTGGAAACTTCTCCTTCCATATATGGATTCCTCATACATCCCTCCTTCTCCAACTCTTAGATTGAACTATCTAGTACATTCAATCTATCAAAACCAACTCGCAAAGCATTGTGATCATGTAGCCATGCATTGATAGCTTGCCTAAGGCATCACTTGAAAAATATAAACTATTTTGTCCAAACTTATCCCTTTCTATGTACATTGTACAAGGACTCTACTTTCGTATTACTCAAGGCCATGATGATTCTATGATGAGGGTTCATGGGGGAGTCATTTTTCACAAAATTTCTAAAAACAAAAACAACAAGCAATCTATTTACAAATGATTTTCAAACTACAAACAAAAAAACTTCTATCAAATTATAATGTGAATCAAAATGTGTTGTAAGAAAATGAATATCACCTAGAGGGAAAGGTTGAATTATGATATAGAAAAGAAGTACAAAGTTCTGTTGAGATAATGATATTATAGTGCATTGATTATCTACTTAAGGTTGTAAAGGATGGATACATTTATTAACTTTAGAAGAATGAGTAAAATGAGTTGAGTCTACCAAGCTTAACAAATTTGGATAGTATATGTTGAGAAAAGTTAGTGTAAGCTGAGCAAAAAACTAGTTGGAGCTGAGAAATGTCAAATTTCAGTATATGTCAAGTGACATAGTGTAAGCCAAGTAAAGTTTAGTTAATGTCGAGTGCCAGTAAACTTTGGTTTGTGTTGAGTGATTTGATAGTGGATGTCAAACAATGTAGTATGTGTCAAGCATTAGAAGCAAGTTAATGTCAAGTGTCTACATAATGAGAAAGACCATGAATTTGATCGATCTGAGCTAATAAATTTGATTTCTTAGATTATGTGAACCATGTGTAAGATAAGCTTGATTAACTAGTGGCACAAAATTCAAGATAAACCATTTTGAGGTGAATTTAAAGAGGATTAAAAAAGAAGTTTCTAGAAGGGAATAAAATGTAGAGATGGGTAGATTCATTGAATGGACTACCTGATCCTTCCTTACCCTATAATGGATGATGGAGGATGAATCAAAAAAGATCTAATTTTTCTGTATAAGGGGATACATGGCATGAAATAACAGTCGGCATGTGCAAGAACCCAAGTAGGACAAGAATTCTAGGGTGTTGTTTCATATGGTGGATGAACTATAGAGTCCAAAATTAGCATGTAAAGTAAGAAGACTTAAGGGAATGAATGCTTGAAGGGTGAACAAGCTATTAGAACTAAAGTGTGTGAAAGCCAAGTAGAATGGAGGATTGAAACAAAGTTTTGTAATCTACAAAGTGAGATGTGAGTTGTTATTAGATCAAGCCTTACTATTACACTTTAATCATTATATCAATCTATGATAAATCCTTTGGATTAAGGTTGACCCAATAGTCATTTGTAAATCCTTTAATTGGATGACATTCCAAGTGAATGATCTAAAGTACTCTAACAAGGCTCACTCCTAATAGGGTGATTGAAATCCTCTAACCAGGTCACATTTAATAGTATGTATTGTAACCTTTAACAAGGTTGGCCTTTCACAAGGCATCACTTCAAAGAAGAATTAGTAGCATGTTATAGGTGGTTTTTCCCAAATTGGGTTTCCACATAAAATCATTGTGTCAAATGTGTTATTGAATCTGTTATGTTTCATGCTTACATTTCTACAAATTTGTTTTGACAATAACCTACAAGTTTAAGTGATTGTATGATCTAATGGATGCATGCATGATGAATATGTTATATGGATATGGGTTCACTAAGCTGTGAAAAGTTATATTTGTATATTTGGACCTTAGACAACTGATTCACCCCCTCTCTCAGTTATTCTAAAGAATTCCAACAATTGGTATTAGAGCTATCTTCTTAAGAGGACTAGTTTGAAGGTACTAGAAGAAAAAGATCAAGATTTCAAAAAGAGAGGTACCCAAGCTTAATAAAGATAACATTCATACATGGAAAAGTCTGATGAAGCTACACCTTAGAAGTCATGGAGATCATGCACAATCTACCATCACCACAGAGCATGTTGATCCTGCAGGAGCCTTAACTATTGAAGATCTAAAAAAGAAGAAATAACATAACCAGACAATGTTGGAGATTACCTCTACCCTAAGTTATGTTGAGTTCGATGATATCAAGTATTATGATAGTGCAAATAAAATGTGTGATGCTCTTCACACTATTTATGGAGAAGACACAAATGTTCTAAGAGCCAAATCTGAAATTCTTAGAGGTAAGTTCGATGACAAGAAGGTGAGAATGTTTCTCAATATTGCTTTAGGATAAAAGATGTTGTTCATGCAATAAGGGGATCCACTGGTAAGATAGATGATGATACTATACTAATAAAAGTTTTGAGAACACTACTACCCATTTATGCTATTAGAGTTTCTTATGTACAAGAATTGAGATGTGTACTAGGTTCTAATCTAACTCTTGAAGGTCTAGTAGGTAGGCTCACTACTTTTGAGATATCTAATTTTGATCATTTCAAATCTAAAAATGTTGAATCTACTTTCAAAGCCAAGCTATCATTTAAGGAACCTAATGAGAAGAAGAAGAAAAAGGTAAAATATATGTCCAGTGATAGTTATATAGATGAGGATGATGTAGAACAACTTGAAGCACTACTAGCAAGGATATTTGATAGAGGGAAAGGAAAATTCAAAGGTAAATTACCTATCATATGTTTCAATTACAATGAGGTTGGTCATATTTCTACTAGATTTCTAAAGAAGAAGAATTATAGAGGTGGAAACAAATACAAAAGTAGAAGAGAAGAAGACAATAAACATTGCAAAGACAAATGTAAGAAGTCTTGCTACATTGCTGAAGAAGAAACCAAAGATAGATCTGATGAAGTAGTGTATTTTGCAATGAAGGATGATTCTAATGAGGATGAGGAAACTACATTGGTGTCTTGTGTAAACAAGAATGATAGATGGATCATTGACAATGGGTGGTCAATCACATAACTGGGGACAAAAGTAAGTTCATTATCTTGAATTATTATGATGCAAATAGTGTATGGTTTAGTAATGATGCACCTTGTCTAATAAAAGGAAAAGGTTCTATCAAACTCACATAAAATATTGTATGTGACAATGCTTATTATGTTGAAGGACTTAACTATAATTAGTTGAGTGTCTCACAACTGAATAGTTTAGGTTGTAAGGCTGAGTTTGAGAATAAGATTGCTAAGATATATGATACTAATGGAAAACTAATTGGAAAATGTGATTAGACTAGAGGTAATACATTATACCATGATATGGATAATGCTACTTGTTTAGTTGTAGAATTTGATGATGTGTGGCTATGACACAAGAGGTTATATCATGTTAATTTTGATAATTTGGTTAGTATCAATAACATGAGAAGAGTCAAAGATTTTCCTACATTGAAGAAACCTAAAAATATGATTTGCAAACAATGTCAGTTAGGAAAAAGGACAAACTCAATTTTTTAGAGTAAGACTCATACCTTTAAAGGAATATTAGATATTGTTCATACTGACTTGTGTGGACCAACTGATGTGAAAATATACAAAGGAGATAAATAAATTATGCTATTTGTTGATGATTATTCTAGAATGATGACAGTTGTATTTCTGGAACAAAAATTTGATGCTTTCCAAATTTTTAAGTGGTACTTAGCATGAGTTGAGAAGGAAATAGGTAAAAGATAATATGTTTGAGATCTAATAGAGGAGGAGAATTCACATCAAATGAGTTTGAGATGTTTTGTAATGATAGAGGAATTAAAAGACAAACATATCCCCCTAGGACCCCTCCACAAAATGGAATTGTTAAAAGGAGGAACTAATTTGTAATGGACTATGCTAGGACACTCATGATGGAGAAATATATTGCTTTAAAATACTGGAGAGAAGCTATAAGTATAGTTGTGTATACCTTGAACCATGTACAAGTTAAGAAATGTACTCATTCAACACCTTTTGAACTATGGTATGGATACTCACCAAATGTAAAATATTTTAAGGTATTTGGAAGCAAGTATTATATTCTCAAAGATTGCAGGAATGGTAAACTAGATAAAAAAAGTGAAGAAGATATATTCCTCAGATATTCCACAATAAGTAAAGCTTATAAGTGTTTAAATACTAACACTAACAAAGTTGTGGAAAGTGCAAAGGTGAAATTTGATTAATATATTATTTGATCTTTGGGAACAAATCATTCCCTTGGATTGGCGACTTTGAGGGTGTGAAATATCACCTAAATTGTTGCATTTGAGGAGTTGGTAATGCAGCCATCTCATTTGGACTTCATTGAGATTCAGTTATAAGGGTTTACTTTGGTTGGAATAAGGGTTTTAGTTGTGCCCTAGAATTTGTGGATGGATTAACAGGGTTTGAAGACACAGTTGTGCATTATTTTCAGACTGCCAGTCCAGGGTTTGGACCCACGTTTTTGCTCATAACTCCTAATTGGCTTGACAGATGAATTTCATATTTTAGGGGGTTATTAAGAAACCCTAGGTGCCAAGATTTATCACTTTTGGAGTGACAAAAAATGCTGCAATATTTTTATCTAGCAGCCGTACCAGGCCATACCTGTACAGCCCTGTCAGTTGGGCAGTAACAACAATTTTGTGAGTCAGATTGGGGCAGATTGTGAGGTCTTTGTGTGGCATTAATCCAGCATTCATATCCAGCAAAATTGGAGCTATTCCAGGTGCACAAAATATTGATTGCCAAAATATTGCATGTTAAGGATTAGAACAGTCAGCACTGTCATTGCATAAATAGTTATTTCCAGTCATTAATAACTGTTGTAAAAGTTTTGTCAGTTACATTCCAAATCTGAACTGGTTTATTGTTCATGTCATAACATTGCATTGTCAAGAGCTTGATGTATTAGAAGTGCATAGTTGTGACAGTCTCTCATTGTAATCAGTTCTATTTGCTGTCATAAAATCATAATTGCATTGGACTTCATATTTGAGTTTCATATTGTCATCTATCTCTTAGATTGGTAGTGTTATAATCTGGAATTATTGTTCATACATTATTGGCATCATATATTGAGGTTTTTTTGTACAACAATTAGTAATATTGCAGCCTTATTGAGTTACATGCCAACTGTTTGACAAAATTCCTAAGTCTAGTTTGAGGGTTTCAGTGGCCTTTATAGTAAGGGTCATTACAGTGGTATCAGAGCTATAAGTCCTGCCATCCTGTGGAGGTCTTAAAGGGAATTTGGAACAGCTAGATAGAAGGGAAAGTGTTTGACAAAATGTCAAAACACTAAAATTAGAACATTTATGAGCATGCGAAAGAGGCTTTATAATTTCCACAATACCAAAGCAAGACAAGATAGGATTTCAGACCTGCAGAGTGAACAGTCTAGCTCATCTGTACAGGTGGACATAGAATCCAGTCATACAAACACAGGGGAGGTATTATTTGATCAAGACTACGACTAAAATATGGATAGAGGCGGGAATGCTGGTCCAGATCAGCAAGAGGAAAGATTTTTACAGTTATTAGACACATTGGCACAGGGACAGCGATTAGCCGAACAAAGAGCATAGGAAAAAAATCAAAGAATGGAGCTTATGATGCAGATGATGGCTTGTCAAATGGGGTTGAACGCTAACATAGGTGGAGGAAATAATCAGAATGGTAACAATCAGAACGGGATTAATCAGGATGGGATACATAATGGAGGCGAACAAGTTGGGAACAATTTCGATCATGCACCCCAGCAAGCTAGGACAGTGAGTTTGAGACCTATGATTTCCATGTTCCTTCCTAGATCTCTAGAGCAACCAGTACCAGAACCCCAGATCACTAACATACAGGATCAGCTGAGGAGAGATTGGGAAGCAGGAGGTCCAGATTTTACAGCTGCAATCACCTTTAGAGAGTATATGGATGTGCAGATGAAGCATATGCCCCGTGGACATGACAGGACTCAGAGCTATGAGCTACGAAAGAAAGTAGGGAAACTTTAGTTACCATATTTTGATGGCTCAAGGAAGTCTACAAAAAGAGCTTGGGTTCAAAAACTTGACACATACTTTCAATTGAACCCTATGTCTGAGGAAGAAGCTATTAAGTATGTAGCAATTCACCTGTATGGGTTAGCACACGAGTGGTGGCATCATGGTATGATCACTATGGGTCATGCACACATTACCTCATATGTGGAGTTTATGGAGAGACTGATTGAACATTTTGATAAGAAGGATCCAGAACTCCATTTCAAGGAGTTAGCTCAGCTTAAACAATGGGGATCATTGGAAACATACATTTTAGAGTTTCAAAAACTTGCAGTGTTAGTAACAGATGTATCTGAACAAAGGCTATTGGTTTTATTTATGGATGGGCTAGTTGATCCGTTGAGAGGGTGGATTAAAGCTCTCAACCCTCTCACTTTGCAGGAAGCCATTAAGAAAGCTCGTGACATGGATTCCTCTTCAGCTTCTAAAAATAAATTCTAGGCAAAGAGTTTCCCTTCAGGAAAAGATAGGGACAGGAAACCCTTTCATAGAGAGGCACAACTACCTAAGGAGGAAAGTAAGAGGTTGGACAAGGAGACACTTAATGACTTGCGTAGGAAGAAGCTATGCTTCAATTGCAAAGACCCGTATGAGTATGGCCATGACTGTCCTATGAGGCCAAAAGGGAAGGCCAATCGAGAAATGTGGGCTTATTACGAAGGCTCAGATTCAGATAGTTCATAACATTATGATGAGGATCCTGATGAAGCAAATGGAGAGCAGGAGATAGACAGTGCAGGGCAACAGCATGGAACAGAGCTACATTTACAGGAAGCACGACTGTCTAGTATCCAGAGAGAGGGATCTTTCAGACTTCGGGGAGTTTTTGCTGGGAAGAAGGTTATTACATTATTGGACACAGGTGCCACACATAATTTCATTGATGCACGATTCGTGGAGAAGCGTGGACTCATTACTGAGGAGTTTGTGGGACTAAGAGTCAAGGTAGCTGATGGATACACTCTTCATTGTGACAGGATGGTATGAGACCTACCTTTGTGCCTGAACAACTATGAGTTTAAGGCGAACAATCATGTGGTCAACATGGGTGACATGGATATAGTACTTGGAATGTAGTGGCTTCATTCATTGAAGGTAATTACCCTAAGACTAGAGGATATGGAGATACAATTCGAAGTGAATGGTAGGACTCATGTACTTAAGGCTATCTGTAATGGAGACATCAAGACTATCTCATTTAGACGGCTGGAGAGATTAACTAGGCATAATGATATAGAGTGGGCAGCAGTTTTTACTTTGACACCTACACAGGAGAAGCAACATAAGACAGAATATCATCTTGATATTCAGAAATTGAGGATTAAGTACGAAAAGGTATTCAATGAGATTCCACCAGGCAGGCCACTGGATAGAGGCATTGAGCATGTTATTGAGCTGGAGGAAGGTGCTAAGCCTATCATGATCACACCATATCGACACCCAAAGTGACTCAAGGATGAGATCAAAAGGACCATCAAGGAGTTGCTAGCTATGGGGCACATCCGACCAAGTAAGTCACCTTTTGCATCTTCTGTTGTTTTGGTAAAAAAGAAGGATGGAACTCTTCAGATGTGTGTTGATTACAGGGAATTAAATAATAGAACCATTAAGAACAGGTATCCCATTCCTTGCATTGATGAGTTGATAGATGAATTTCATGGGGCTTGTTATTTCACAAAAATTGATTTGAGAACAGGATATCACCAGATCAGAGTCCATGAATAGGATATTGAGAAAACTGCTTTCAGATGTCATTGTGGGCACTTTGAGTTTGTAGTCATGCCTTTTGGTCTGACCAATGCACCTGCCACTTTCCAGTCCACTATGAACAGAGTTTTCCACCATCAGTTGAGGAAATTCGTGCTGGTGTTTTTTGATGACATTTTGATCTATAGCCAATCATGGCAGGAGCATCTAGAGCATTTGGAGACAGTGTTGAGCATTTTACAGAAGGAGTCCTTGTATGTAAAAGAGTCCAAATGTGACTTAGGGATGACCGAGCTGTTATATTTGGGACACATTATTAGTGCAGATGGAGTGCGGATGGATCCTGAAAAGATTCGCGCTATTGTTGATTGGCCTCCACTAGAGAACCTTACACAGTTGAGGGGGTTCCTTGGTTTATGTGGTTTCTATCGCAGGTTTGTCAGTGGCTACTCACGACATGTAGCTCCCATGACAGATCTACTAAAAAAGGGGAATTTGTGTGGACTCAGAAGGCACAGGACTGTTTTATGAGATTTAAGGAGATAATGACTACGTGCCCAGTTCTAGCATTACCTTATTTCACAAAGCCATTTGAGCTTCAATGTGATGCATCTGGAGAGGGAGTAGGTGTTGTACTTATGCAGAATAAGCACCCCATAGCTTATGAGAGCAGGAAGCTCAGAGGCCCTGAGTGTTCATTCAGTAAATATGATAAGGAGATGTTGGCCATCATGCATGCTTTGGCCAAATTCAGACAATATCTTGTGGGTAGCAAGTTTTGTATTAAAATTGATCATAACAGTTTGAGGCATTTCTTGGGATAGTGGGACCTGAATGATCGCCAGCAAAAGTGGATAAGTTGAAGGCATATGATTTTGACATCTCATATGTCAAGGGAACTCATAATGTTGTTGCAGATGCTCTATCTCGAAGGCCACACCTCACTCTTATGGTTCAGATATCAGAGGATTGGCAACACTTGATTATAGCAGAGTATGCCAAGGATACATGGGCCTCCGATATAGTGGAGGGTACAGTGATTAATACCAGATACACACTTGTAGATGATTTAATCATTTACAATAATAGGATTTACCTAGTCCCAGGATCGAAGGTTAAGCAATTAATTTTGAGAGCATTTCATGACTCGCCGACAACAGGCCATCCCAGGTACTTCAAGACTTACAGGACAGTTCAAGAGAGGTTCACTTGGAAGGGGCTGAAAGCTGATGTTTTGCAATACATTCAAGAGTATCTTGTTTGCCAGCAAAACAAACAAGAACACACCTATCCGGTAGGGTTCCTATAGCCACTTCTGATCCCTAACAAGAAGTGGGAGTGTATCTCCATGGACTTTATCACAGGTTTGCCCAAGGTGCAAGGACAGGATTGTATTTATGTGGTGGTAGATAGATTAACAAAATATGCTCATTTCTTTCCTATCACCACTACCCACTTAGCAGCTCAGGTGGCAGAGGTTTTCTTTTGGGAGGTTTTCAGATTGCACGGATTGCCTCGAAACATTGTGAGTGACAGGGATAGCTATTTCATGAGTCATTTTTGGCAGGAGGTATTCTGGTTATGTGGCACGGAGCTTACACCCAGCACTAGCTATCACCCACAAACTAATGGTCAGACAGAGATTGTGAACAAATGGGTGGAAGGGTATTTAAGGAATTATGTGGCAGCTCAGCAGCGAGCTTGGGTTAGATGGATATATCTCTGCGAGTATTGTTACAATACTACATATCACATCACTATACAGATGACACCCTTCATGGCACTTTACGGTTATGAAGCACCTAGTTTCTTGGATTTGTTGTTGGGTGATAGTCGGGTACCCAGTGCAGGAGAATTATTATAGGAGAGTAAGGATATAGTTGCTACTCTCAAAGTTAATATTGCAAGAGCTCAGAACCAGCAGAAGCAGTATGCAGACCAGAAGAGGACTGAGCATAGTTTTGAGGTGGATGATATGGTTTACCTCATGTTGCAGCCATACAGGAAATCTACTCTTAAGAAGAGTGGTGCAGAGAAACTCAAACCATGCTATTACGGACCATTCAGGGTTATCAGGCAAGTTGGTGAGGTGGCTTATGAGTTGGAGCTTTCGGCAGACAGCAGGGTGCACAATGTGTTTCATGTGTCCCGCCTCAAGAAGGTTTTGGGTCAGAATGTGGTGCCTTTCACATTATTACCTCCTTTAGACGATGAGGGAAAATTAATTTTAGTGCCAGAATCCATCCTGGAGAGCAGAGAAAAGCAGCTTCGCAGAAGAGTCATCAGAGAATACTTGGTTAAGTGGAAAGATCTACCTGTTGAGGATGCAACTTGGGAGGGGGAAGCTATTTTGCAGCAACCGGCATTGAGATTGCTTGAGGCCAAGCAATTTCAGGAGGGGCGGATTGTAATGTCCCCTCTTTAGTTCGACATGGCATTGATCATGGATTTGCCTATTCCAGACTCTCGTAGGCAAATGGTGTGGAGAGAGAGTCAATTCTGCGGATCAGATGGTCATATCTTGCTCTTGAAGAAGTGTTAAGAGGTTATATTTTATTATTATGTGTTATTGGGGCCTACATGTTATAATTTTAAGTTGAGTTGCACTTTTTATTTTATAAAATTACTTTATTATAAAAAGTGCATTATAATGAGATTTTATAAAGGATGTTTCTAGAAGTTCTAGAAACTTCTTAGAAAAGTGAATAAATAGAGGGCTGGGCCTCTCATTTGGACATGCTTGGATTTGAGATTTCTTCTACTTCTTCCATTGTGGAGCAAATTTGTAGTCTCTTGGGTCTGCAAATTATTATTTGATCTTTGGGAACGAATCATTCCCTTGGATTGGCGACTTTGAGGGTGTGAAATATCACCTGAATTGTTGCATTTGAGGAGTTGGTAATGCAGCCATCTCATTTGGACTTCATTGAGATTCAGTTATAAGGGTTTAATTTGGTTGGAATAAGGGTTTCAGTTGTGCCCTAGCATTTGTGGATGGATTAACAGGGTTTGAAGACACAGTTGTGCATTATTTTTAGACTGCCAGTCTAGGGTTTGGACCCACATTTTTGCTCATAACTCCTAATTGGCTTGACAGATGAATTTCATATTTTAGGGGGTTATTCAAAAACCCTAGGCACCTAGATTTATTGCTTTTGGAGTGACAAAAAATGCTGCAATATTTTTATCTAGTAGCCGTACCATGCCGTACCTGTACGGCCCTGTCAGTTGGGCAGCAACAGCAATTTTGTGAGTCGGTTTGGGGTAGATTGTGAGGTCTTCGTGTGGCATTAATCTAGCATTCATATCCAAAAAAATTGGAGCTATTCCAGGTGCACAAAATATTGATTGCCAAAATATTGCATGTTATGGATTAGAACAGTCGGCACTGTCATTGCATAAATAGTTATTTCCAGTCATTAATAACTATTGTAAAAGTTTCATCATTTGCATTCCAAATCTGAACTGGGTTATTGTTCATGTCATAACATTGCATTGTCAAGAGCTTGATGTATTAGAAGTGCATAGTTTTGATAGTCTCTCATTGTAATCAGTTCTATTTTCTGTCATAAAATCAGAATTGCATTGGACTTCATATTTGAGTTTCATATTGTCATCTATCTCTTAGATTGGTAGTGTTATAATCTGGAATTGTTGTTCATACATTATTGGCATCATATATTGAGGTTTTGTTGTACAAAAATTAGTAATATTGCAGCCTTATTCAGTTAAATGCCAACTATTTGACAAAATTCCTAAGTCCAGTTTGAGAGTTTCAGTGGCCTTTATAGTAAGGGTCATTACAAAGTGCATGAGTTTGAACCTATGAAGGAACTAGAGGAATGCAAATCATCTGTATATTTTTATGAAGTATATTTTTATGAAGGCACATCTATTGATGAAGATGTTGTAAATTAGGTTGCAAATCAACAACAAGTTTCAGTGACTATTGAGTCACATATTATGAATGTTGAGTTGCATTCAAAATTTGATATACAGTTAGGTGCCAAGTTACATAATGAAGTTGAGGCACATTCTAATTATGAGGTTAGTGTACATGAAAAAGATTTTGAACTACCCGATAGAGATGTACATAGTGATTTAGAAGTTGAGAGACTAAATGAAGAAAACAAAGCAGAATCAAGTCTATCAAAGTATGTCAAGAGACATTACCCTGCTACACAAATTATTGGAGATAAAAATGCTAGACCAATGATAAGGAACAAATTGAGAAATGATACATGTTTTCTTAGCATGCATGAACCTAAAATAGTGAAAGATGCCTTAAAATATGTGGATTGGAGTAAATCCATGAAAGAAGAGATTGAACAAATTGAGAAAAATAAGACATGGACTCTAGTTCCTAGACTAGAACATAAAAATGTGATTGGTACCAAGTGGGTGTACAGAAACAAGTTAGATGAAAATGGAGAAGTCACAAGGAACAAGGCAAGATTATTTTGTAAAGGATATGCACAAGAATAAGGGATAGACTATGGAGAAACATTTGCTCCTATTACAAGATTGGAAGGAGTAAGAACTCTTCTTGCTTACTCTGCATACAAAAGTTTCAAATTTTATCAAATAGATGTTAAGTTTGCATTTTTTAATGGTATATTGGAAGAAAAAGTCTATATAGAATAGCCAGAAGGATTTGATGATGCTAACAACAAAAACATGGTATGTAGACTACATAAAGCTTTATATGGTTTGAAGCAAGCACCAAGAGCATGGTATGAAAGGTTTCATAATTATCTTGATCAAGATTGGATTTGAGAAGATTGGTGATAAAAAAAATCATACTTAAAGATAGAGAAAGGAAAATGTATTTTACCATCTAAATTTTTTGTTGATGATATCATATTTGGACGTCAAGATACTTTATGTAAGGATTTTGCAAATGAAATGAAGGAATAATTTGAAATGTGTATGTTTGGAGAGATCAAGTTTTTTGTGGGTTTGAAAGTAGATCAAATAAAATATGGTATATACATTACTCAATCAAAAGATGTAAAGGATATTTTGAAAACATTTGGATTGGAAAATTCCAAGCCAGTAAGCACACTTATGGTGACAAGACATAAATTTTCTAAGAATGATGATTTAGCTGAGGTGAATCAAACATTGTACAGGTTAATGATTGGAAAATTGCAATATGTAGTACATAGAAGACCTGATATTGAATTATCTATTGGGATAGTTACAAGATTCTCTGCTAATCCTAGGGAGAATCATTTGATGGCAGTGAAGAGAATAATGAATATATTTGAAAGGAATAAAAGACTATGGTCTATACTATAAGAAAAATGAAAAATTTGAACTGAGAGTCTACACTAATGCTAATTGGGTTGGAAATATTGATGACAGAAAGAGCACAAGTGGAGTATAAATTTTCTTAGGAAAAAGGATGGTTACTTGGACTAGCAAGAAACAAAACTGTATATCTCAATCTACTATTGAAGCCAAATATGTTGTTGCTATAGTAAATTGTACAAACATTGTATGGATCAAACAACTACTAAAAGGTATGAAAGAGGAAATAATTGAACCTATGATACTTTATTGTGATGATACAAGTGCTATAAATATATCAAAGAGTTATGTGATGCATACAAAGACTAAGCACATTGTAATCAAGTATAATTACTTGAGAGGGTTAGTTCAAGGTAAAGAAGTGAAGAAGGAATATGTTAACACAAAAGAGAAAATAGCTAATATTTTCATAAAAGTATTGCCTAAGGATGTTCATGAGTATCTAAGAGGTAAACTAGGGGTGATGGGGACACAACCCAAGCACATAATGGACACAAAAGGAAGAGGGAAATTGTATTAACTATGAAAATAAGGTAGTACATTCAGTATAGAGAAAATGGACTTCAAAACATGCCCTAAGGGCTTACAATAGCACAAAACTAGAGATAATTTCTCCTTTTGGTATCTCCTCTCAAATTCCACTCCAAATTGCCTTTTACAATGTTAAAAATGTCCTTAAATAGACCCCGGATGGTTAAGGACTAGGAATACATTCTAGAAAGTGCTAGTAGGCATCCACCAACCAAGTAGAAGGCTCTAGAAGCCACGTTAGAAGTTGGTACAAATCTAGAAGAATCCAAAAATGGTAACCAAACTTCCGGGAGGCATAACTTTTGAATTGTAGCTCTGATTGACGAACCGTTTACATTTTTAAAAAGGTCTCAAAGCGCTCTATAGCTCTATGGACCAAATTTGCTTGTCCCCTATTTTTTGTCACTTTTCACAGTCATTTAATGCCCCTAACCTAACTTTGAAGCATTCTTAGGAGGTCTCCAAAAGCCAAAAAACTGCAATAACTTTCAAACCGTGGGGCCTTTTGACCTGATTCTTTTTTTGGAATGCTCTAAATTACAATTACATTCATCTAGCCAATTTACACCTTCTAGTTCACCAAAATGATTTCTCAATTACATACTTCTATTTTTTTGGCATTTACATGTATCCCAATGTGTTCAAATACTCTATCCTAGAACACTAATAATGGAACTATCAGAGTTGGAACCTTTATTTGACCTAAATGGGTATCCAGAAATGAAAATACATGAAATAGAAACTAAGTCTAAGTACATTTTTTTGGGTGACATAGGATTGCCCTTATACCTCTAGATGCTCCTGCATCAAGGGGTGATACCCCCATCAAAGGTTATTTAATAAGCATGAGAAGTTCCTTGCATCAAAAAAAATGATTGACATATGTTACACATTGATGCAATGGATCTTACTTTAGGAGTTGCCTAAAGTAGTTAAAGAGCTAAAGCTACAAATCAATCACAAGCTCGATGATAGAGGGAGAAATTATTAATGTTCATATCTACATATTAAGATGGAAATTCTTTGGCATTCTTGTCAAAGAGGGAGAAAGACAAAGAAAGGAAGAAATCTAGCATAGGGAGAAAGACAAAGAAAGAAAGTGAGAAATCCAACAATCTAGAAAGAGGAGATTATAGAAGATACATGCAGAAAGAAATTCAAAGGTGTTAGGAGAAACATGGCATATCTACTCAAAGGGAGATATAAGAAGTGATCAAGAGGGATTCATAAGGATGAGTGGATCATTTGTTGATTAGAATAGAATTTTGTAACCTATTCAGAAGATGAAAATTGCTAATAGAGGGAGAGATTTTAGTACAAGGAATTATTTTCTTTTTGATATTATTGTTGGTTGTACTAATTAAATTTGGTTTTCCATCAATTCCAAAGAGGCAGATTTTTAAAAATAGATTGTTACAAGTGTGAGAATGTGTTTCAATAATTTTTTTGTCACTGATGTCAAACTTGCTACTTGTTGGTAAGACAATTTCTTAGATGATTTAAGTACTATCATTTGTTTGATTGATGAAGAGGATTTGATCAAATGAGGTAACAATAGAACCTAGAGGAAAGGTTGAGTTATAATATAGAAAAGAAGTACAAAGATCAATTAAGATAGTGATATTATAGAGCATTGATTATCTACTTAAAGTTGCGAAGGATGGATACACTAATTAAGTTTAGAAGAACAAGTAAAATGAGTTAAGTCTTCCACGATTAAAAAATTTGCATAGTAGGTGTGAAGAAAAGTTAGTGTAAACCAATCAAAAATTTAGTTGGAGTCGAGAAATGTCAAATTTTAGTGTATATTGAGTGACACAGTGTAAGCCAAGTTAATTTTAGTTGATGCCAAGCATAGGTAAACTTTAGTTCATGCCAAGTGATTTGATAGTGGATGTCGAAAAATGTAGTATGTGTCAAGCATTAGAAGCAAGTTAATATCAAGTGTCAACATTAAGAGAAAGATCATGAATTTGATGGATCTAAGCCAACAAGTTTGATTTCTTAGATTATGTGAACTATGTGGAAGACAAGCTTGATGAGCTAGTGGCACAGAATTCAAGATAAACCATTTTGAGGTGAATTCAAAGAGGATTGAAAGAGAAGTTTCTAGAAGGGAATAAAATGAAAAGATGGGTATATTCATTTAATCCTACCTAATCCTTCCAAACCCTAAAATGGACGATGGAGGATGAATGATAGAAGATCTATTTTTTCTTTATAGGGGGATACAAGGCATGAAACAATAGTTGGAATGTGTGAGAACCCAAGTAAGACAAGGAGTCTAGGGTGTTGTTTCATATGGTGGTCATATTATAGAGTTTTCAATTGGCATGTAATATAAGAAGACTTGAGGGTCTGAATGCTTGAAGGGTGAACAAGCTATCAGAGCTGAAGTATGTGGAAGTGAAGAAGAATGGAGGATTGAAATAGAGATCTATAATCTGCAAAGTGAGTTGTAAGTTGTTATTAGATCAAGCCTTATTATTACTCTCTAATCATTGTATCAGTTTAGGGTAAATCCTTTAGATTAAGGTTGATCTAACAGTCATTTGTAAGTCCTTTAACTAGGTGACATTCCAAGTGAATGATCTAAAGTCCTCTAACAAGGCTCACTCCTAATAGGGTGATTGAAATCCTATAACTAGGTCACATTTACACAATGTGCATTGTAACCTTTAATAGGGTTGGCCTTTCACATGGCATCACTTCGAAAGAGTGAAAATTAGTAGCATGTTACTGGTGGTTTTTCTCAAATTGGGTTTCCACGTAAAATCATTTTTTTAAATGCATTATTGAATCTATTATGTTTCATGCTTACATTTATGCAAAGTTGATTTGAAAATAACCTACAAGTTTAAGTGATTGTATGATCTAATGGATATGAGTTCACTAAGCTATGAAAAGTTATATTTGTACATCTAGACCTTGGATAACTAATTCACCCCCCTTTTAGTTATTCTAAATAATCCCAACAAGACAAGGGTCCAACACAAACATGAAGCTTTTAATCCATCAAAGCATTCATGTAATCCAAAAACACGAAACTGTCAATTCTAGAATAGTATTTTTGTTGTTTTAGTTTGAAAATTTACTTACTACAACATCTAACCATTGTAATGGGTCTCCTTTTTGGTTTAATAGGTTCTCTCAAAGTTTTTATATAGTGACCATAACTAAAAACTCCATCCTTGCACTATGCAACTTTCTTGTCAAATCTTGTCATGGCACTTTTTGTAATTGTTGACAATTTTTTGCAACTCCTAGCAACTTTTTCATCTAACAATTGGAAACTTCAAAATACACCTACTATGGTCTATTTATGATGTCTAAACCTAATTTGGCCTTTAGAACATCAAATTACCTAATTCAAAGTAATTTGGCTCAATTCACAACTTTTGCAATAATTGACATCTTTTCCAACTTTGCATCAAATGGCAAGAAATGACCTCCAACCTATACAAAAAGATGTAACAATTCCTTATAAGAAAAATAGAACTCAACGCCAAAATTTTCTCAGACATCTAGTGCATAAGAGCCATAACCCAAATCTTGCTTCTTAAAAACCTAAACATAAAGCAAGAAAAACCATCTAGAATGAATTGAGCCTTGTCAAATACATATAGGAGAAAAATCATATGACCTTCTAAGGTAAAAACACACCCAACTAACTTGGCTAAGGTTTTGATAAGCCTAAAACCAAAATGAGGAACTAGAAAAAGGAGTTATCCAAGGTGCTTCTGTACCATACTCCCCTGAACACAAAGAGTTCAATCCATCATTAGATTGAGCAAGCTGGGACCTATGCCCAATTTCTTGAAGTTTGCTTCCTTGATCCAACTAGCCTTTGCATTATCTTTGTCATGCCACTTGACAAGATGTTCCCAATAGTTATTTTTCCTAGTATGCTTGCAAACTCTTGAGTCAAGTACCTTTTCAATTGTCTTAGGCAGTGTAGGAGATAGGCTCGTGTCTAATACCTCTTGAATGACTTTGTCAAATCTATGATCAACATTTGGAGTAGGTCCTTTGTATTTAACCTAAACTGTGACATTGAAAATGGGAGATAACTCTATACTTGCAGGAAGCTCCACCTTGTAGGCATTGTTGCCATACTTGCCTAGTATTTTGCAAGGTCCCAACCTTCTCAGCTAAAGCTTTACAACCATATTTTTTGTAGATGAGCCATCATAAAATCCCTAACTTGGAATTCTACATCTCTTTTTCTATCATCCACCTTATGCTTGAGTTTCTCATCATTTTTAGTTAAGGTCATCCTCACTATTTCATGGAAATCCCTCACATAGTGGGAATATTCCTTAGCATTTTCACTTCCTTTTGTAACATTTTTCATCTCCCTTAGTTCAAACACCCCTCTAGGATGCAATTTATGAACAATTTTAAATGGAGTTTTACCAGTTGCCATGTTTATTATATCATTGTATGCATATTTACCTTGGTGAATGAGTTGATCCAAAACTTGTCCATATTCCTTTTATCTATCTAAGAATGATAGGAAGATCCAAAGGAAAAATTTGTGTCTAGTTTTTGCCACGAGGTCTTCCAAAAATGGCTCATGAACTTTGTGTCCCTATCTGAAACAATGCTTAAGGGTAAGCCACAGATTTTTACCAACTCTTTAAAGAACAAATGTGCATTTTGGAAAGCAATGTGGATTATTTTGCAAGGGATAAAATGTGTCATTTTACTAAATCTGTCCACTACAGCATAAATATTGTTAAACATTTGCATGGTCCTTGGTAATCCTACCACAAAGTCCACACTTAAGCACTCCCATGGCCTATTAGGAATTGGAAAGGGCTAATAAAGGCTTGCATTGAAAGATGTGTCTTTTTCCTTTTGACATACCACATAATATTAAAAATATTATTTGAAATCTCTATTCATTTTAGGCAAAAAGTACAAACTAGTGACTAACTCTTGAGTCTTATTGACCCCAAAATGACCACTAAGTGCTCCATTCTATTTTTCTTGAATCAAATTTTTCCTCTTTGATCCCCTAGGAACACATAGTTGACTTCCCTTAAATAATAAATTATTTTACAAAGTGTAGTAAAAAAATTCACTATGGAAATTATTCTTTTACTCCTTACATATCTTGTAAATGTCTACAAAATCTTCAACATTAGGATAGAGGTCCTTAAAGCTATCAATACCAATGCTTTGCAACTAAACCTATTGTATTGTTAGGAGTCGCCTACTCAATGCATCAACTACCTTGTTGTGCACTCCTTTCTCATGCTTGATATTGAAAGTGTAAGATTGTAGGTATTCCAACCACTTCATATGTTTGGTACCAAGCTTGTCTTTAGAGTTAAGGAAATTTAGGGCTTGATTATTTGAATATACCACAAACTCGTTTGGAAGAAAATAATGCCTCCACTTTCTTAGAGCTTGGACTAGATCATATAACTCTAAGTCATAGGAAGAGTAATTCCTCTTTGCATCATTGAGCTTCTCACTATGAAAAGCGACTAACCTTCCTTCTTGGCTTAGGACTACCCCAATAACCACATTTCTAGCATCACACTCACACTATGAAGAGTTTGTCAAAACTAGGTAGAACAAGAATGGGCTGAGTGGATATCCTCTTCTTGAGTGTTTCAAACCCTTCATTTTAATTTGGAGTCCATTGAAACTTTGTCTTCATTCCACCTTTGATGGTGTGTAACATAGGAGAGAAAATAGCACTAAAATGTTTGATGAACTTTCTATAATATTGGGCCAAGCCATGAAAAATTCTCACCTCTGTTGCAACTTTGGGAATAGACCAATTTAGGATGGCATCGACTTTATTTTGATTCATCTTGAGGTTCCCTTAAGGAAAAATCAAACCTAAGGTACACTAGCTCCTACTTCATGAAGGCACACTTCTCCAAATTTATCATTAGCTTTTCTTCATGTTATTTCTTGAAAATAATTTTCAAATGTTTAATATGATCCTCTCTAGTTTTACTAAAAATCAACATGTCATCTAAATAGACAACAATAAACTTACCAATGTAGTCCTTTAATACCTCATGAAACTTGAGGGAGCATTTGAAAAAAAAATGTTATTACAAGCCATGCATACAAACCTTCTATGGTCTTGAAGGTTTATGTTCCATTCAATGCCTTCCCTCATCCTAATTTCGTGATAACCACTTTTTAGATCTCTCTTGGTAAAGTACCTTGCTTCCCCTAAACAATCCATTAGGTCTTGAATCCTAGGTATTGGGAACCTACTATACCTAATGGTGATCCTATTAATGGATCTAGAATTAGTACAAAGTCTCAAACTTTCCCCCTTTTTTGGTGCTAAAATAGTGGGCACAACATAATGGCTTATACTTTTTCCTAATTACGCCTTGGTCTAAGAGTTCCTAGATTTACTTGGCAATTTCCTCATTTTGTTGAGGGGTCATTTTACAGGAAGCTTTGTTGTGAATGGTGGCTCCTAGAATAAATTCAATTTGATGGCTAACAGGTCTCTTGGGAGGTAGGGCAGTAGGTTATCCATCACTAACAATGTCCTTGTACTCATCAAGAATTTATTGCACTTCTTTAGGTAGGTATGTCTTCTTTTCTGCCTTGTTAGCAACTTCTTGTTTAGGTTTCAACACTAAGGAAAACCCTTCTCCTTCTCCTTCCTCCAAGGTCTTTAAGAACTACCTTTCAATAACCATAAGGATATTAGTACTTGAAGATTTCACTTCTCCCTCTTCTATTAAGGATTGAATCTTGAATATCACACCATCTTTCTTGAAGGAGTATGCATTTTTTATTTCATCATGCATTGCTTGTCTATCAAACTACCATGGCCTTCCTCATAGAAGATGACATCAATCCATAGGCATAATGTAACATGGTACCTTGTCCTTATACCTTCCTATTGAAAATTCCACTTATGCTTGTTCACTTACATGAACATGTTGTCCCTTGTTGAGCCATGTAACTTTATAGGGGTTTTTATGTTGGATTCTTTTCATATTCAGTTTTCTAGCTACCTCCTCTGATATAATATAATCTTTGGAACTTGAACCTATGATGAATTTACCCACTTTTTCCATCATCTTGCACTTCACCCTAAATAGTGCTATCCTTTGGCTTGGTTCTTCTTTTATGGGTTCTTTAATCAATGTCCTTCTTATCATCAAATTATCTTCGTCTTCTGATTCTAAGGAAACTTCAGATGTTATGCTATTGTTACTAGACTCTTCCTGTACATAATTGACCCTTTTTACACTCCCTTTGGAAGTAGAACCTTTCTCAAGGAATCTATATGTAGGGTGATCTAATTGGTTGCAATGATATCATTTCATAGTTACAAAGTGGGATCCTCTACCTTGACTATTGCTTCTTCCCTTACTTTAACTTCCTCTATTTGAGTTGCCTTCTTGTTTTTCAGTCAACTTAGTTTCCCCTTGGGACCTTGAATCTAAACCTCTACCACCATAATGGGTATGTGCAAGATCATGGTGTTCCAAAAATTGATGATTTGAAAAATATGTAGTTCTTAAATGCCTCAAAGCATTTCAAAATATATTCCAACTTTTTTCCCACCCATCTTGATACCAAGCCAAAAAATTAATACTTTTATAAGGCCTATTATATCTTTGGATACCAACCCTACGTGTTCAACTTTTAAAATGTCCCAAAAAATGTGTTTTTGGCTTGTTCTTGTCTATATTTTACTTCAAACATGTATCTAATTATTTTTTTTCACCCAAATTTGATGAAATGAAAAGGGTTTCTTAAGAATGTTCTTAGCTTTCCACAAATGGAATTTTTGTGAAGTTACAAGTTTAGAAAGTAGTTATTACTTATTTTCTAATGGAGTTACATATAAAGTGTTGATTGACACACTAATTGAAAAACAACTATAACTTTCAAATGGTACAAAATTTTTGAAATCCAAAAGATGTATCACATTCTATGCTTCTTCTACTATAAGGAAAAATAAATAATAAATAAAAAATTGTAGAGTTTTGATTTAGTTAAGGTGGTCAAACACAGAAGTTTTTATTTTTAAAATACTATAGTAGAAAATTCATAATTAATTATTCATTTAGAATAAAAATACCCAAAAATATGCACCACATACAAGCATGAGTCTACTTATTATATCTAGAATCTTATTGAAAAATATTATAATTTAATTTTGATTAAGGTGGTTAGACATATGTCTACTTCTTATTTTTGTCCTAAAATGTGTGTATTATTGCATTAAATTTTAAAATGTTGACCAATCAATTTTTATTTTTTAAGATAATGCCTAGTAGTTTAGAAACTAAATTAAATTTCCTCAAGATTTATTTCTTTTAGTTTTTTGATAGAAAGTTCATAACAAATTGAAAATTGCATGTCAAATTGACATAACCTTGATTTGCTAATTTTTTGTTGCCACTTAAGGGCATAGTTTGGTTGACCATGATCTTGCACATACCCTAACCTCTTTGATTCCTACCAACTCTTCCTCTATGTCTACCTCTAAAGTTGGTGTCTAACTTCTTTCTATTCTTCTCTTCCAATTTTAGCGCCAATTGGAAATACTTATGGACTATTGTAGGCATCCGTAGACTACTTTCTTCTTGTGTGTTCCACTTCAACCCACCTATTATTCTTCTTGGATCCCTCATCTCAAACACAAATTCTAAAATTCTTTAGTATAAGTTGCCACATCCATATCTTTTTGTTTTAGGGTTCTCCTTTACTTGTGCAATTGAATTTTATAATCTTTAGGTAGGTATTGTTCCCTTACCTTAGCCACCATGGCTTTCCAATTTTCAATGGGTTTCTTTCCCATCTTCTCCATCTCTTCTTGGAGGTACTTCCACCATGTTAGTGTTGATTCCCTTAGCCTAGATTTGGCTACCTTAACCTTTTTTTCTTTAGTAACACCTTTACACTCAAAGTGGTTTTCCATCTGTTCAATCCATTCCATCACAAGTTCAACGTCCATATTTGCACCAAACAAAAGGGATTCCTTCTAGGGACTTCCTACCCAATTCCTTGATGGCATTTAGGAATGGTTCCTTAGTCAATGGAGGGTCTAGTTCAGGAATGATGCCTTCCTCATCAATCTTTCCTTTTCCTCTATCACTAGTTTCTCCATCTCAATCTTTCTTCTTAGCTACCTCAACAACATCCTCTAATTTTACCTTCATCTCCTCCAGTTCTTCCTTTAGGAGCCTATTCCTTTCCTTTTTCTCCTTCATCTTCTTGGAAAGTTCACCATGTCAATCTTCCCTATTGACTATTGAGTATACAAAGACATGCCACTAGCCCCAAATCTTCAGTAGCTCTGATACCAATATGATATAAATTGGACTGCTTACCAAGAAATTTTCTTCTCTAAGGACTCAACTAGGATTCTCTTCTAGCCTAATAGGGTTCCCCTTTGTCCTCAAGAGGATTTCTATTTTATCCTCCAATCTTCCCTATCTAGCTACACCAATGTTTTTACAACTTGCATCCACCATGGAGACACTCTAACTTGTTCTCCAAACTCACAATTTTTTCAAGAAGGGCCATTCTACCTTCAACAACGAGTGAGGAATTCAAATTGAGGGATATTATACTTCCACTATACTCTTGGTCTCCAAATCCATAGGTTTCCCTATAGATTCCTTCAAATTTGGTAAAATTATCCTAATTAGGCTTCCAAACTTGGGTTTTATGCTATAACTCCAAATTTCCCTTAACAAGGTGGAAAAATAATCACCATTATGAATACCCTTTTGGGAGTATTTCAAAACTTTAGAGGTTTCTGATTCTCAACTTGTTCATACACCCCAAAGTTATATTTATGCCTATAATTAAGGGTTTTAAGGCATCACTTCAAAAATAGAAATTGTTTTGTCTAGACTTCTCCCTTTCTATGTACACTGTACAAGGACTCCACTTCCATATCCCTCAAGGCCATGATTATTCCATAGTGAGTGTTCATGGGGGAGCCATTTTTCAAAAAAATTGCCAAAATAGGAACAACAAGCAGTCTATTTACAAATGATTTTCAAACTAGAAACAAAAAAAAATACTATAAAATTTTAATATAAATAAAAATATGTTGTAAAAATATGAACTAAAAGGATCCAATAAAAATAGGAAGCTTTTAATCCATTAAAGCATTTGTGCAATTCAAAAACACACAACTATCAATTCTAGAACAATATTTTCATGGCTTTAGTTTCAAAATTCACTTACTAAAACATCCAACCCTTGGGATGGGTTTCCTATTTGAAATGATTGAAAAACTCATGAACTAAGAGTAATGGAACTAGTAAAAAATGTTTTCAATCATACTTTTGTCATTGATGTCAAACTTGCTACTTGTAGGAATGACAATTGCTTTAGTGATCCAAATACTATAAGTTGGTTGATTGAGAAGGAGGTGGAAATCAATAAGATGTAACTAGAGTACCTAGAGAAAGGTTGAAGTTATGATGTTGTGATGAAGTATAAGGATCAGCTAAGCCATTGATGAAATAGTGTATTGATGACATACTCTAAGACATAAAAGATGGACACACCAAGACATATCAAAGATGTAAGGTTTAGCTAAGTCATTTGTAAAGCCTAACTAAGTTCATTAGAAAGAGCCGACCAAGCTAGTTAGTGCCGAATAGATTCTCAGTTGAAGCCGAACAAAGTTCAACTTAGTGTGTACCGAGTGATCTTCAGGTGTCGAACAGTCTTCAAGGGCCGAGTGAAGATTAGGTGCCAAGTAGCAGAAAAGAAATAGGTGCCGAGTAAGTTTTCAAGTGTCGAGCAAGATATAAGTGCCAATTGATATTGAAGTGCCGAGTGAATTTCAAGAGCTGAGTTTCACAGAATTTCTTCAAGTGTCAAGCATCAGTAAATCAATAATGCCAAGTTGCTGCATTATTTTCAAAATTGAAGATTCACCAGATCTGAGCCAACATGGTAGTTATCTAGAATGTTGTGAATCAGATAGAAGATAAGAATGATGAGCTGGTGGCACAGAACACTATGTAAAACATTTTTGGCAAATACAATTGGATTCTAGATGAAATTTCTAAATAAGAGCAAGATATTGGATAGATACATTGTATCTTACCTAATCCATTGAAATCCTATAGTTGGAGAGGGAGAATCAAGCAAAAAAGGTATTCCAAATTTCTATTTAAGGAGTCATAAGGTCACGAAGCAAGTGTGAGGTGGTCGAGCATGAAAGGATGAACTGTTGAAGAAGGTGCTAAGGTGGAAGAGAGCACATATACTCTACTTTGATAGGTGACCATAGATATGATTGCATTGGTATGATGAGTAAAAAGACTCAAGGTGACAAAGCTTGAGATGACAAGCTTACAGAGTTGTAGTGATTAAAGCCAAGCAAAGGATTGAACCGAAGTGTGATCTGTAATCTGCAAGATATGTTGTAAGTTGTATTAGATCAAAAGCCATTATTGTTACTCTCTAGCAATTGTAGCAATTAAAATAAATCCTATGAACTTAGGTTGGTTTAATAGCCATGTTGTAAATCCTTTAACATGGTGACATTCCAAGTGAATGTTCCAAAGTCCTTTAACCAAGCCCATTCCTAGCAGTATGGTGAAATCCTCTAACAAGGTCACATTTAACAATATGCTATAGCCTTTAATAGGGTAGACCATCAAAAGTGGTTGAAATCAATTGTGCAGTTATTTTGTGGGTATCATCCCCACTCCAGTTTTATCTTCTTATTTCTAGAGGGTTTCTAGGTTATCAAATTCTTAGTGTTATGATGTGATGCATGTTTACCTTTCATGATTGTTTAATGTTCAATTGCATGCATGATAATTTTAGTTATGCACCATTAAAGATTTGTAGAAAAAGTATTATTAAGGCATTTGGACCTTGGATAACTGATTCACCCCCCCACCCCTCAGTTATTCTAAAGAATTATACAAATTGGTATCAGAGCATTGATGCTGACTTAGTTTAAAGGAACTAGAAGCAAAAAAAGATCAAAATGCGTAAAAGAGAAGTTCCCAAGCTCAACAAAGACAAATTTGTTGCATGGCAAAGCTTGATGAAGCTACATCTTGGATCCATAGGAGATTATCCCCAAAATTCAATTGTTACTGAACATGTTGATCCAAAGGGTACTCTTACTATAGAAGGTTTGAAAAACAAATAGGAACACAATCAGACAATGTTGGAAATTGCTTTTGCACTCAATTATGCTGAATTCGATGATATCAAAGGATGTGACACTACATTCAAGATGTGGAAAGCCCTATCAGACATTTATGGAGGAGATTAGAATGTCCAAAGAGAAAAAATAGAAAGCCTCAAAGGAAAGTTCAATGATATGAAAATGGAAGAAAGTGAGAATGCTGTTTAGTATGCCTCTAGAATAAAGGAAGTGGTAAGTGCAATAAGATGTTTGAATGGTCAATTAGATGAATATACTGTTAATAGTAAGTTTTTAAGAACCTTGTTCTCTATGTATGCTATTAGAGTATCAGCTATACAAGAGCTAAGATGTGTGCCAGGAAAAAATCTAAGTTTTGAAGGTATAGTGGGTAGACACGTTGCATTTGAGTTATCTAACTTTGACAACTATAGACATAAGAATGTTGAATCTGCTTTCAAGGCCAAGCTATTGCTAAAAGATGCTGAACAGGTGAAATCAAAGAAGGGAAGAAAGATGAAATATGTATCCAGTGACAGTAGCACCGATGAGGAAGATGTGTAACAATTAGAAGCATTACTAGCTAGAAGATTTCATAGAGGCAAAGGAAAATTCAAAGGTAAGCTGCCTATCATTTTTTTCGATTTCAATGAAGTAGGACATATTGCTGCAAGGTGTACACAATAAAAGGAATACAAGAAATGTAATAAGTACAAAAATAGAAGAGAAGATGATAAGAGAGATTACAAAGACAAAAGAAATAAGTGCTATATTGTTGAAGAAGATTCTGATGATAATGATGATGAAGTTGTTTATGTGGCCATGAAGGACCAATCTAATGAAGAAGAGCCTACTGCACTGGTAACATGTATGAACAAGAATGACAAATGGATCATAAACAACAGATGCTCACATCACATGACAGGAGACAAAAGTAAGTTTGTCAACTTTACTCAGTATGACGGAAATAGTGTTAGATTTGGTAACGATGCTCCATGTAAAATCAAAGGAAAAGGCTCCATTAAGCTTACAAAACAAATTTTATGTGAAAATGCATACTATGTTGAAGGACTAAACTAGAATTTGTTAAGTGTCTCATAGTTAGGTAATGTATGGTGCAAAGTAGAATTTGGAAATAAAACTACAAAAATCTATAATATTGATGGTAGACTGATAGGAAAAGGAAATAAAACAAGAAGTAATCTATTTTATCTTGATATGGAAAGTGCTTCTTGTCTTGTTGCAAAATTTGATGATGTATGGTTATGGCATAGAAGGCTATGTCATGTCAACTTTGATAATTTGATCAATATCAATAAAATGAAGAAAGTCAGAGGTTTACCTAAACTAAAGAAACCTGATAATATCATGTGTAAACAATATCAGCTAGGAAAGATGACCAAGTCAAGTTTCAAGAGTAAAAACTATACATCTAAAGAAGTACTTGAGTTAGTTCATACTGACTTATGTGGTCCAATAGAAGTACAAAGCTACAAAGGATATAATTATATAATGTTGTTTGTTGATGACTATTCTAAGATGATGACTGTTATGTTCTTAAAGCAAAAATCTGATGCTTTTCAAATGTTTAAGTGGTATGTGGCTAGAGTTGAAAAAGAAACAGGAAAGAGTTTGAAACGCCTGACATCAAACAGAGGTGGTGAAATCACATCGAATTCTCAGTGTTATGATGTGATGCATGTTTACTTTTCATGATTTTTTAATGTTCAATTGCATGCATGATAATTTCAGTTATGTGCCATTAAGGATTTGTAGAAAAAGCATTATTAGGGCATTTGGACCTTGGACAACTGATTCACACCCCCACCCTCTCTCAATTATTCTAAAGAATTATAACATTTCCTTCATTGCTTTATAGGTTTTCTCAAAGGTTTTAGACATTTATCATAACTAAAAACTCCATCCTTGCATTGTGCAACTTTCTTCTCAAATCTTGTCATGCAACTTTTCAAAATTGTTGAGAACTTTTTGCAACTCCTAGCAACATTTTTATCTAACACTTGGAAACTTCAAAATAGGCCTATTATGTTCTCTTTATGATGTCTAAGCCTGATTTCAACCACTTTGGCTCAATTGATAACTTTTGCAATAATTGACATCTTTCCCAACTTTGCATCAAATGACAAAAAATGACCCCCAAACTATGAAAAAAGATGTAAAAATACCTTAGAAGACAAATTAAACTCAAATCCAAACTTTTCCCAGATTTCTAGGGTATAAGACCCATAACCCAAACCTTGTTTCCTAAAAAGCTAAATACAAAGCAAGAAAAAACATCTAGAATGGATTGAACCTAGTCAAATCCATCTAGGAGAAAAATCACATGAACTTCTAATGTCCAACACACCCAACTAAATTGGATTAGATTAGTACAAGCCAAAAATTAAAATGAGGAACTAGGACTAGGAGTTAGCCTAGGTGCTCCCGCACTAAAGAGATGATCAATAAAGAAAAAATATACTTAGGCTTAACTAAGATTCAAATAAGAAGATTAAGGAACTTATAGTTGAAACCAAGCTATGCTAGTGTCAACCAAGTAAATAGTAGAAGTTGAGAAAATTCAGTGTCAATCGAGCACTAGTAAAAGATAGAGTAATAAAGAAGTTGGATCGAGGGCTAGTAAATGAACCGAGAAAATATAATGTAAGTCAAGCAAGAGAAGATAGTGTTGACCGAGTTATCTAGTGATGACCAAGGTTGAGAAACATAGTATTGGCCAAGTGACAACATTTTTTAGTTTGTGAAGAACTCTTAATACCTAACTGACATAGTTGAATTCTTGGAATATGGAAAGTGTGTTGAAGATAAGTATTGATGAGATGGAACATTTAATGCAAAGGAAATCATGTTTGAGTGTTTCTATGCATGGATTCAAAAATAATTTAGGAGAAGTTTCTAGAAGAGGAAGGAGGAAACAAAAAGATGGAAGGATTCGATGAATCTGACTTGACCATACAATCAACAGTGGTGTTTAAGTGGAAAAAGATCAAAAGCTACATATTTAAAGATTCATAAGGGAAACCTAAAGAGGTTGAGGCACAAGTTGATGCTATTGATTCGAAAACTTGAGCAAGAGGCTAAGAAGATTTTTGAAGAGGGGAAGTGTGATTGCTTGAAGGGTTGCCAAGAAAATTAGACACAAAGATGATAATGGAGGCCAGTCAGTGGATCAACATATGAGCTACATTGTGATCTGTATTTGGAATGTGAGTTGTATTTATTCAGATAAACCTATTTTTATTTTCTAACCATTGCATCAATTTGAAATCTTTTAATCAAGGTTGACCTAAGAGTCATTTGTAAATCCTTTAATCCAGGTGACATTCTAATGGGATGTTCTTAAGTCCTCTAACAAGGCCACTCCTAACAGGGTGATTATATCCTTTAATAGGGTCACACCTAACAGTGTGTATTGTAACCTTCAGTAAGGTTGGATCCTAAAAGAGATCACTTCAAAAGATTTAAAATATTGGTGACATGTTGCTAATGGTTTTTCCAAAATTGAATTTCCATGTTAAATCCTAGTGTCATACTTTTGTAGATGTTATTTGTGATGTTTTACTATTAATGTTGCACATTTTGGAAGTTTGTTATTTTTGGGATAGTAAACTACAAATTTTATGTTACTGATAAGTTGTTATAGAGACTGAGCTACTTAATGTTTAGATCTAAGTTGGTTGAAGTATCTAAAAGTTTAATTAGTACATTTAGACCTGAGGATGACTGATTCACCCCAGTCCCATCTTAGTTATTGTAAATCATTCTGAAAATTTGTATAATTTTTGCATAGCAATTTATCTTGTCCAAACACACTTTTTGTGGTTGTGTGATTTGATGATTTGTGAAACATCATTTGTTTTTTCATTAGTTCCTTTGATGATTGCATCAATGGATTTAAAGATGTGTTGGTCTTGATTTGATTGGTTTCCTTCTTGATCCTTTTGAAAATGTAGTTTGTATATGTATTGTTACTATGACTTATGTCCAATTAGGGATTTGATTTTCAATAGTTTTCTTTAATTTCTTGTTACCCTATCGAAGAAATTTGTTTTTGAACATGTGGTTAGAATAGGAATTCATATAGTTGCAATGTTAGAAAACTTGTATTCATGATAAAATCCAAAAATACAAAAAATATATTGGTTTGTGGTCTTTTTTTTTCAGCTCTACAAAATTTACAACTACCACTAAAGGCCTCCAAGATAGCCACCACTACCTTCTTATAGAATGGAAGGGAAACCATAAGGACTTCTATATCTAGTGAAGTCTGATCTCTTATCCTCCCACCTATTGGATTCTTGTCTAGAAGAGCATATGACCATGACCATCAGATGGCCAGTTGAGCATGCTTCTACCACATTTTATTTCTTTCTCTAGGGTCTTTCCAACTCTCTATTAGAGTAGGGTGTAGTTCATCATCCCTCACCCCTAGTAGGGCCCCCATGTAAATATAAATATTTATCTTCAATTAAGCTACTTAGTAGATTGAAAAACAACTATCTGGAACCTTGAAGTTAATGTTTGATCAAATTTTTAAGAGAGATATTTGAAAAAAATTCTGTCATTAACATCATGCAAATGACTACTCAACAATAATATTATTGTGAGAGGAGAGATTATAGAAACCAAGAAACATATTGAGAAGTTGTGCACAAGCATAGAGAAACTTGAGAACATGTTATAGTGCAAAGACCTATTGGAGATAAGATAATAATTGGACATGTTGAAGGGGAGTCATAGAAAGGATCTAAAATTACAAAAAAGAAGAACTTGTGAATCAACAATATAGTCAACAAGCAGATCATAACAATAAAGTACCAAATGAATTTGAACAACCTAGATATCAAAGGATACAATTCAATGAAAGATAATTTGCATGAATTCAACTTGGACACATGAAGAAGTACTACACAGATAAGTATTATGAACCCTTTTATGATTATTGTTATAACGCCTCTATTTATGGACATAGATCTAGTGGATGTAGAAAACCTAATCAAAGATCAAATATGAGAATGCATTAAAGGACTAACAACTAGTAGACCCTTGGGAATGAGTAATTTCACTTTATATACATGCTTTAACTAGGTTAATGTTTAAATATGTTTTTAGAAGGTGTATTAACATTAATACCTTTTGTCACTCTTTTAATCATATCTTTAGCTTGGTAGCTTCAATTTACACATCGTCATAGACATTGGAATTGTGATTTAGTCACCTTTCTATTTGAGTACCTTAGAAAATGGTTTTGAGTTTATCTCAAATGGCTTTGAAAGATGCTCGTCATCACATTCTACATTTAGTTTGATGTGGTAAACATGATTCCCTATTTCACCTTTTCTAAATGAGCAAGCCAAAATAGGAGGGTATATAGCTACTCATGAACTTTATCACCTTTCTCTAGTAATTCCTAGTGATTTTTATTATCACTAACTCATATTTTACAGAATACAATTACTAATATTTCTTGTAGGTATTGCACATGTGGACTTGGTTATATCATTATTCAAAAATATACTTATGATTATCTTACTTTAGCTTGCATATACACATAGTATCATATAATAATAAAGTGAGGCATAAATGTATCATCTCAAATTAGAAAAACTTCTATTTATGACCTTTTAGCTTCTCTTTAGTGCATTTACACTTCATAATTATGCTTGGAGCACACACTTTCCCTTTTTCTCTCTTTCTCTTGGGACAGATTCACCCAAAAGAAGGTAACACTAACTACAAACATAAGCTAATTTGATTGGTGATTCATAATTCCACATGTGCATGAGCTCCTATAGACACCACACTAATGGAGCACTCTCTCTTTTCCATGCTTCTCTCATCCCAATTCATTATTCATTATTTGTAAAAGATTAATTTTGTCATAGTCATGAATCTTTTTATATATTAGGTAGGTATTTCATACATTTGCAGCTGCTCTGATACCATGCTGGTTTTCTAATGATCACTACAAATGTAATATCGTTGCCATATTATTTTGTTATGTGTTTTCTAATTTGCAGAAATCTCTTATCTATGTTGATAATAAATTAAGATGAGACGTGTCCCTTCATGGGACATGCTTTTTCATTAAAATGATAATGACATAATAATATATATAACATCTCTCATATTCAATTTATTATTTAATTAACTACACACACCCACAGACACACACATGTGTGTGTGTGTGTCACATATATGTAATTTCACTTTAGTCTCAAAGTTTACCCAGCTAAAGCTACCAAACATCAACAAATATTAAATAAAAAATATTTATTCAATTTTTGAACTAATTTATTTTGTGTTAAACTATTTTAAACACATTATTTATTTTTATTTGAAATTGTGATTTTGATGGACATCTAAATTTCTCCTTATTAAATACATTAATTTAAGAAAGATTGAAAAAAATGAAAAATGATATCACTCATTTTATTAGGTATAAAAAGTATAGTTATAATTATATCATTTTAAATATTTTATAATATAAGATGACAATATTATATTTATAAATACTTATTTAATATTTATTTAAATTTATCTGTATGTAAGTGTGTATGTGTGTAATATATATTATCTAATATATACTCTATATTTTTTAATTAAAGGTGAATGATTAAAAAATCAACATCTCCATACACATTGACGTATTTTAAATATAGAGTATATATTAGTTAGTAGCAGGTAGCATGTCTAAATTTAGCGATCATGTTCTCAAGCATGTTGGTAAATAGATTTATCACTATGAAGTTTTCTCTAAAACTGACCCTGATCATTATGTAAATAGTGACAACTGTGCCAATAGTTGAAGAGATTGCAATTGATCACTATTAGATTGCAATCTTCTTATGTGTTTGAGAGGGGCAACTTCGTCATAAGATGGGTGTATTTGTGATTTTTGTGTACTTTTCACTTGAAAGTACGAAAGGATAAAACATGAAACTAAATAAGATTAATACTAGAAATCCAAAAGACATACATATGAACGCTGAATGGGATTCCACAATAAATAACAGATTACAAGGAGATTCCAAGAAGATAAATGTAATGATGACAAAACATGAACAACAAACATTGACATACAAAAAAAATGTTATTTTGATATATTCATAACAATATACCATGGAATGAATATGATTTCCAAATAGGAGAACTATCAGATTGCATCAGTATGGAAGACATCAATAACTCAACATATGAGAAGCAAGTGATTCAATAAGCTAAGCACACATTCAAGACATACAACTGAAAGAGTTCTTTGTTATTTTCTTGAAAATATACAAGTTCAAGAACATCCAATTCATAATGCAAATCTTAAAGTCTCTTTATAAAATTCTCCAACATTTTCCCTTTATAAAGTTCCCCACTCTACATTACAGATAGCATAGTATTTAAAGGCTGCATGAGATAACTAGCTTCTCTTCAGGTTAATAACTAACTCCCTTTTACATGTTTTGGGAAAGGTTAATTTACCTCAAAATGTTGCACAAAAATGGTCAACTCTTTGGCCTTTGACCAAAAGTGTCATTTTTAGTCACTAATTAGAAAGAGATCATTTAAAAGCTTGAAACTGCCCAAGACTTGTGACTATGATGAAAGATTAAATTCATAGCTATGTTGAAGTATATCTCCATCTGGATTTGGTGAGAATTCTTTCCTTTCAAAATTTAATTTTCCTTCTAAGAAATCTGACTAAATCTTTTGTCTGTAATTTAATGGTCATTCATATGCACTCTTTCACTCTAACCTTAAGTTGCATGTCATTGAAGCCTCAAGAATTGAGTTGATCTCCTTAATAAACCTTGAATGATTGAAGGCAATAATATATTCAACACAAAAGTCTAATACAAAACTCATAGCTCATAATCAATCTTTCAAGACATTTCTCCAAATAGATTAGACAAGGTAATTGTGAATTGACATTTTCGTATTACAAGTCCCCATTTTCTTGAACGAATTCCATCCAATAATTTGTAGTATTATATATGATTTCACAACTAACCATAGAAAAATGTTTGGTATCATTCCAACATCCATGGTGGTGTGAGCATCCACTACCACTCCACCCATTTCAGTTGCATCAAATATTGTTGTCTATCTAGGCTACGACATCAGTTACAACTACTATTGTGTCATTTACCACTATGGAAGCTTCTATTGAAAAATAAAGCAATACTCAAGAAGAAAATAAATGAGAAAAAGAACTAGCAAATTGATATTATTGAATAATGCAAGCCTATTTATACAGCTGAATGAACAACCTACATACCTAAAATATTGCAAAGAAGATTGACAACAAACTCTTAAGAGTATGACAGCACACTAAGAAGATTTGACACCACAACAAGATTAATGGACAAGAGGACTACTCTAGACAGCTAAGCTAACTGGATTTAAGATAAAGATCTACAGTTAGTCATGTGTTCAAACTAGAACTTTGTGACACAACTACAATTAAACTAAAGTTTTTTTGCCAACAACTCAAACTTGAGTTGCCACATGTAGCTCATTATTCATTATTCTAACAGCTACAACTGCCACAATCGACATACCATTAAATGAATATTCTATTGTGATGTTTGAAGACTTTCATTATGGCCCACGCCACATCTTATTGAAGCATTCTGGCAACTCCTTGAGTTCCTTCTCCATGATGCCAACAATATTTCTTGAGAAACTTATTACACACGTTCGGTTGCTACCACTGGTAGCGGTTCATATATGATTGTCTTCATAGCTTTTATGTCGAATGCATCTTCACTATCCGCTCATTTGGCAAATATTCGGATCAAATATTCGGCACATATAATCCATTCATCCTTTCTATTCTGTAGAAAACCATTATCACCTTCACAAAATACTGTGCCTCGGGTTTGTTTTCATTATCCAATACTGAATCCACCGTTTCAAAATCATGCACATTTGGATAATAACGTTGGAGTAATAACAAGGTGGCAATCCATACCGTGTGTGCACTATGCCATAATGTGTCCAACCTATTCACAAAATATGATCTGAAACACATGTTTTGATAGGAACTCTATTTTGGCGCATGTAGTTGAATGATTGGCATTACTATTAGTTTTGGAATTCATTAAAAAAAAAATATAATTAGGTTAAAAGTAAATATTTAAATTTGGTCTTTCATAAGAGTTAGGGTTAGGGTTGAGGTTAATAATAGTATTATGTAGGATTTGGTTACTTGTAAAGAGTTAGAGTTAGAATTAAGGTAAAGATTTACTGGACTCCTAAACCAATTGTCCCTAATCTTAAACATCAATCAAAATCCTCATTACAATAATCATCAAATGCCAATAGTTTCCTCAATATTAAGTTGGCAGCTAAACCTTCTCAATTCAATTAATTTAGTTTAAAGTCCTAGTACTTTAATTAATTTAATTAAACCTAGGTTCCAAATATGCATAAAATGAATTAAATTGATTAAATTGAATTTAATCTCTCACATTTCAATTATTGAATTTAAATATTATTAATTGAGAAAATTAATTAATATTCAATTATCTTCAAATATCCTCTTAAATTTGAGAAAATCAAGTTAAGTTTGAAAGAGGAAACTTAAAAATAATTTAAAAAGTTGTTGATTAGTCTCATATAAGCAGTTAATTCATTTAATCTCTCAAAAGCTATCATTTAATAAAAATTGTCTTCTTTTGAACTCAACTCTAGATTGATATCAGAGTTCACTAGCCTCAATCTACCGTTGATTTATTTGGGATTTCTATAAAAGGAGGCTTACAAAGACTCATTTTCCACCTAGAATAGATTGAATAAATTAATATAATTAGGGTTAAGGTTAGCATTTAGCAAGTATGATTTTAGTTAGGACTGGGGTATAGGATTTTAGTTAAGTTATAATTCAATATTAGGGTTAGATTTATGGTAGTAATAGTATTCTTTGTTATGATTATGATTATGATTATTTTTGGGGTTATGATTATGGTGATGGTAAGGTTAGGATTAAAATTCTTATTATAAAAATAAAATAATGGTTGGAATTAGGATTTATGTCATGCTTAGGGTTATGCTTTAGGATTCCAATTACAAATACATTTAGTGTGTGATATATAATACATATTTGTCACAAAATCTTTTAATACCACACAAAGTCATGCATATTACAACTAAATAGTAGAACATAATAAATTACCAATAGATAAAATATAAACTTATGGGAAGTCTACTTGCATATCACCTCAATATTTAAAACAAATTCATTTATCTTGTATTATAATATGAATGAAATTAAATTGAAAAATGAGTAAAAATATTTTTACTACATACATAAAACATGTATATAACATTAAATATTGTAAATATTATTGTTTATCAAATTTACATAAATCATTTTAATAACTAAGAAATATCAATGATCAAACAAGAATTATTATTATACAACAATTTTTTTTAAAGGATGCTTTAAATGATGTTTGATAAAGAAATGAACTCTCTAAAACTTAATAATAATTTAACATTTAGATTTCTTAAAAACATTTTCTAAAATGAAAAAAAATGATGATGTGAAGACTTCACTTACCTTATTTGATAAACATAAAAGTAGATCTGAAATGGTTACATTCTAATTAAAATAAACATTCTCCTTACTTTCTTTGATTGTATTTTATATTTATAATATAAATGATTTTAAAAAATAAATTTGATTTATGGAAAATCAATGAATTAGTGAGTTAACAAAAGTCTATATAAGGGTCTATTTGGTTTGTGGAAGATGACAGAATTGGCTTTTTCAAAAATTGGATTTGAGAATTTTTGCGTTTGATTCAAAATTGGCAAAATAGAATTAGAATACCAAATTTCAAACAATCCGGCAAATCCAACACGCATAAAAATCTGTCATCACACTCATCTTCCTAGTGAAATAAGGTTCAAGTAAAATCCCAAAAATAAGAATGAAGATTTGCAAAACCTTGATTTGACTAAATTGAATTTCTACTCTGTTTTGATTTCTACAATTCCACAAACCAAACAGACTTTAAATGAATATAACTTTGGAAGGCCCAACCCTTCCCACAAGATCACTCTTAAGAATAAATACTATTAATTAAGCACATAATTAATTTAAATTAACACATTCATACCATTCTGTATTAACAATCAATTGCCTTTTCTTCTCGTTACTTCAGCTTGCATTGGAAATAAAATTTGGAACTTTTGTTTTCGGATGGGAGGAGGGAATGTAAATCATTTTTAATTCGAACAGATTGTGAACTGGAGAGACTTTCCAATCCGACTTTTTTATTTTTGGCAGAATGAAATGGAATGTGAAGGGTTTCTCATATTCTATTTAACCTGTGATGGATACACTTTTTAACTTAACTCTGTTATGGATACAATTTTTGTATCTCATGCAACGGAAAAATCTACAGAAAATGGCTGTAAGGAATTTGAACAAATCTCCTTCACTTGTAGATGATCTTGAATAGGAATTTGAATATGATCCCATCAAAGAAGAGGTTTTTTCTGGAATGTGCAGCTTTTGTGGGTCTTATAGCAGGATTGCTATCATGTCATGCCTCTAAATTTAATACGACAAAGTACGACTAATAAATTTTTTTTTCTGAAATACTTGCCTCCCAACCGGGCCTCTGAAGAAACTTATTATTTGGGGATTCATGGAAATGGTTTTTTTATGGTTTTGGTTATTTTATAATTCGTGTGGAAGCATTCTTCGTAATTGAGAGGAATTTCATTTTGATGAAAAAGAGTGTCCTCTACTTTGTCTATGGAGTGAGAAGTAGTCTTGTTGGTCTGGAACCTCATGTTTAACAAAAAGGCACTCTTTTGTTCCACAATCTCATTATGAATTGTATTTTCATTATTTTTATTCTCATGAAGATACATTTTCATAATTGTTTTTGTTGGTGGGGATAGAGTTTTTAGTTTTATTCATCTGTAAAGCCCTCTTTTATATTCGTAATCTATTTTCCATCCTAATTTTATTCATCTACAAACACTCATTTATATTCGTAGTCTCTTTGCAAAATCCTAATGTTTTGGTGTGTTTGTGTTACCAAAATTAACTGTTTGAATAAGCTGTAATTTATGGATTGCATGCCGCAATTGAGTAGTATGCTCAAGTATTTGTTAGTCAAAGAGTAGGATTGCATGCCGCAATTGAATAAGCTCTATCAGCTTAACGTTAACCAAAGAGTAGTATGCTCAAGTATTTGTTAGTCAATTTCTCCGTTCTGATAACATGTGAAATTAATAAAACTGGCAGAAAAATAAAGGCATTTTCAGAATGTTTTTTAATTTTTACTATAGGTTCCAAATAATTTGTTTGTGCTTTCTTTCCTTAACATCAGAATCTGATACCGTGTCAAATTTTGCATTGGTACATTTAGATATATTATGATCCAACTATAAGATATACTACTTTAGGTCCTCTCAATAGGTTCATTCTTGTCCTTTTGATGAGCATTATATCATCGTGTCTGATATTTATCATTTATTTGTTGAATCTTTCTTCTTCTTCTTTTTTTTTTTGCAAAAAGAGGGGTAAAAATTTATTAAGACAGAAAGGAATACAACAACGAGAGCTCAACAAGGAGCTCGATCCTGAGCAATAAGATCATCAAATTCTTGCACCATCTCAAAGGACAGTTGCCTCCTATCCCTAATATTCCAACCTGGATCATGACTAGAAGCCCATTTGGCTAAACAATCAACAGTTCTATTCCATTCACGAGGAATATACATCAACCTAATGAACTGAAAAGAGGAAGAGAAGAAAAGAATCTGCTTAACAACAGTGGCCAGCTGCCAACTAACATCATCAAGCTCTTGCAAAGAAAGCATCTTCACCAATACCTGTGAATCAGACTCACAGATAATCTTACTCCATCCCTGCAAGCAACACTGTTCCACAACATATAAAATAGCCTGAGCTTCCATGAGATTGTTAGTATAATCACCCTTATGAACTGAGAAGAAAAATTTAACATCCCTATAACTACAACGAGCCACTCCGCCAATACCAACCAGACCAGGATTCCCATGGGAAGAACCATCAATGTTAATTTTCAGAACTCCACAGGGAGGAGGAGTCCAGTGCCCATCCCGATTAACCCAACTCTTCCTCTGATGGTGAAGCTACCTGAACATAGAAGGAAACCTATGAGCTACAGCCCCATCTTGCAGATGAAAATTGAGGCGATTACACATAGCAAGATCAACTGGATCCATACCCCCATCAAGATCACACTTTACAAGAATAGTTTCCTGAAGAGAATGTGATATTTTTCACCAAAGATGCAAAACACCAAGCCGGACATCTTGGAATATGCGACGATTCCTCTCCAACCAGATATGCCAAAGCATGAAAGATGGGCCAGCAATCCAAGCAGCATGGAGGGAAGAAGACTTGGAGGGAGCACTACCCAAGTGGGCCCAGAACTCAGGCAAAGAGGAAGCATGCTAACAAAAGCAACCCCAAGAACTCCACCAAAGGTGCCATATCTGAGTAGAATAGGAGCAATGGAAGAACAGATGGGAGATAGACTCCTCTCCATTACCACACAAAACACAATAAGAGGGGCCCTGAAATTCACATTTACAAAGATTATCCTAGGTAAGACAATGGTTGTGAGACACTAGCCACATGAAAAAATTGCACTTGGACCAAGAAACTTTATTCCAAACTTGCTTCCACCAAGGGACCTCAGCATCCCCAAATAATTGTCTAGTTATCTCCTGATACCTAGCAGAGACATGATATTTACCAGACAAGGTACCACCCCAAGCCAAAACATCTGGACCAAGCAAAGAAAAACACTCTCTAGAGGCCAGAATTTGAGAAAGCTCCTGATGATCCATGTCTGTACCTCCAGGAGGCCAATCAGAAGAATGCTTCCATCTGTAACCAACAACAGGTCCCAATTAATAAGGAGTCTTGTAATGAGCCACTTCATCCCATCCAATGGCAAGAAAAGAGTCACAAAGAGGTTGAAGATGAGGGTATATGGATAAAATGGAAGGGAATCCATCCCAAGCATCAGACCAAAATAAAGCCTAAGAACCTCCTTTACATATCCAGAACAGACCCCTCTTCACCAACATCGCACCTATCTTCAAAGTATGCCAAACCATTGAACCACGACCTTCAAGAGGAAGTGCAAAAACAGAGCAAGGATCAGCACCATGAAAATATTTATGAGTGATAATACGAGCCCAAAGTTGATGTTGTCCAGAGCACCATCGCCAATAAAGTTTAGCAGCCAAAGCTTGACTACTCAATAGAGCAGATCAAAAACCAAGACCACCCTCCTTTTTAGGCCTACAAATAGTTGCCCAATTAACTAAGCTCCATTTAGTACTACGCAAATTACCACTCCAAAGGAATTGTCGAGAAAGAGCATCAAACTCCTTGAGAAAGTAAATAGGTGCAGTGTGAACCATGCTTCTATAAGTAGGAAGAGCTTGGATAAAAGCTTGAAGAAGAGTAACCCGGGAAGCAGTAGAAAGCCATCTATGAGTCCAATGATTTACCTTATCTTGAAGCTTGGTAATCAAATTTTTCTAGAAGAGACATGGCTGCCTGGAAACAGCAATAGGAATGCCAAGATAAGTCAAAGGAAGTGATCCTATCTAAAACCGTAGGATACCAACAATCCTGTGCTGAATAGAATCAGGAGTGTTAAAAAAGTAAATGGAAGATTTATGCTCATTAACTTTCTGGCCTGAAGCTTCCAAATAAATGTCCAAAGCATGTCGAAAGGCTTCAGCTTCCTTGATCCTAGCAAGACCGGCAAGAGCAGAATCATCAACAAATTGAAGATGGGAAAGAGAAGGTAACCCATTACCCCACCGCTAGCCTTGAATAGAATTTTGGGACACCTGATGCTTAATGAATCTACCCAAGCCTTCAGCCATGATGATGAATAGATATGGGGAGAGAGGGTCACCCTGGCGGAGGCCTCTAGAAACACCAAATAGTTGAGAAGGTTGACCATTAATAAGAACAGAAAAAGAGGCAGAAGTAACCCAACTCATAATCCAACTCACCCAGTCAGAGATAAATCCAAAAGAAAGAAGAATACTCGTTAGGAAGCTCCATTTAACTCTATTGTAGGCCTTAGCCATATCTAGCTTAACAAACATGGCTCTCTCCCTTGAAGTAGCCATAGAGTGAATAGCCTCAGTAGCAATAATCGCTCCATCCAAAAATTTTCTGCCAGCAACAAAACCACCTTGTTCTTCTGAGATAATAATGGGAAGCCACCTTTTCAGTCTCTCAGCAATCAACTTAGTAATAACTTTGTAAACCACATTACATAAGGCAATTGGTCTAAAAAACTCCAATTGATTAGCACCCTCTCTCTTATGAATAAGAGTCAAGAATGTAGAGTTCAAAGCTCGAAGCATCTGCTTGCTAGCATAGGATTCTTTAACCACCTCCAAAAAATCATGGTTAATGATGTCCTAAAATTCCTAAAAGAATTCAACTGGAAAGCCATCAGGACCAGGAGCCTTCCCCTTAGGCATGCTAAAGACCACCTCCTCCAGCTCTTTCAAAGAGATAGGACACATGAGATAATCATTCATTTCCTAAGTGATAAGGGAAGGAATACAGGACAAAATAAGATTTTCTTCATTATCAGCAGGAGGAGAGTCCTCAGAGAAGAGGGTAGAGAAGTACCAAATAGCCTCCTGGAACAAAGCTGGCAAGGAATTCAGTTGGATACCTTGAGAATTAACCAAAGAAGAGATAGTGCCCTGATTCTGACGAGATTGCACTGTTTTATGGAAAAAGGCTGTGTTTCGATCACCTTCCTAGAGCCAATCAACTCTAGCCTTTTGCTTCCAAAAAATTTCTTCTTGAAGTTCCCATTCTTCTAGAGCTCTAGAAGCAAGGGATTCAGCCTTGCCAAGATCCTCTGAGAAACCTCGATCTCTAATCTCCCTTGTGATGACATCAAGATCTTCTTGAGCAAGCCTATTCATAAAGTGAAGGTTCCCAAAGCATTCCCTATTCCATATCTTGAGCTGACTTTTAACATATTGAAGCCTTTTAGAAAATGAGAACATTGCAGTACCATATGCAGGAGCACCATCTTTCCACCAAAAAAAAGCAAAATCATGAAGAGAGGAGTCACGAAGCCACATCAACTGGAACTTAAAAAGAGGATGCTTCAAAACATAAGCCCTTGTAGCGGAGATTTTGATTGGCCAATGATCTGAACCCCTCCAATCAAGGATTTTTGAAGAGATAGTAAGGGTGCCACTAACCCAGAAGCAAGAAATAAGAAATCTATCCAAACGTTCTAAGATAGCAGCAACACCAGTCCTGCGATTATTCCAGGTATAGAGACCATTAGAAGGCTTAAAATTAGAGAGATGCAAAAGAGATATGTGTTTCCAAAGAAGAGCAAAAGAAGGCCCCAATCTAGCCAAACCACCATGCTTCTCCTCTAGACTCAAAAATAAATTAAAGTCCCCTGCTAACACCCAAGGATGATAAGGATGACAATTTCTAACATATTGAATATGTTCCCAAAGTTCCTCCTTTCCCACAAGATCAATAGGTGAATACACATTAGTAACCATGATTACCTCTCCTGAATCTAGAGCAGAAGCTACCATAGCGAGAGCTGAGCGAGAAGACATCTAGCAAGAGGAGAAATTTTTTGAGGATCCCAAAATATAGCTAAACCACCCGCACTGCCTATTGCCCCAACACACTGGCATTGGCCATGAGACCAAATACTAGAGGCATGTTGGACCATAGACTCCATAGAGAGCTTAGTCTCTTGGATACAGAAAACATCAAGACTATGATCAACCACCAAGTTATGAATAGCCTTTTATCTAGGGATGCTATTCAACCCCCTTACATTCCATGAGAGAATAATCATCATTGGGTAGAATTGGGAAAATGAGAATCCAAAGGTTTCATTGAACCAGACTCAATCAATATATCTCCTGTGAGTTTAATATTTTCTTAGTCTATTTTGTGCCCACTCCTTAGAGGGGGAGTAGAAGAAGCCCACTTAAAGGTTCGAGACATTAACCCCAAGGGGAGAGGAGATCCCTTGCCCTTACCTGATGGTAGCACATCCTTAACCAAGTCAGCTAAAACAACATTATTATCCTCCAATAGTAGGAGTCACCAAAGCCTCTATCACAAGAGCTACAGGGACCTCACAGTTCTGATATACTACAACTTGGGATGCCCCACAAGCATCATTAGGAACAGATCTCTCATCTGGGCAAACTGGATCAGAAGAGATAGGAGGAGGAGTACCCTCCTCTAGAACCATACTATCCAGCACCTCAAAGCGGTTAAAACCTGAATCAGATAATCTTTCTTTCAAAGGCCTCTTTTGACCACATCCCTTAGCTCGAGGGCGAACAGGGGTAAATCCATCCTTATCCTGCATTTGAGCCTTACCCTTACCTGTAGCATCTTGTAGATTCATCCCCTTGGTAGTACTAGCCATTTGAGATTGTCCTTTCCCTGTAGTATCTGCCAAACCACCAGCATTGCCAGCTGTAGAACCATCCACTCCTTTGAAACTCGAGTTACAGGGGCACTGACACTGTAAATGACCATACTCATGACAAATCTGGCAATGGAAAGGGAGGGATTCATAATCTAACTGCTACACCCAAGAAGAATCCCCCATACAAATTTCCAAAGAATCTGGTAATGGATTATTCAAATTAATTTCAACACAAATTCTAGCATAAGAAATAACCTTTTTATCGAGGGATTGATGTGCGATCGCAGCCAGCTTCCCCAAAAAAGCAGCAATTTGTCGAAGGATGTCTTCACGCCAAAATTCTAAGGGAAGACGAGGCAAGCGAACCCAAACTGGCACTGTTGAAGGGATATCCTTAGCAGAATTAAAACCTAAATGCCAAGGTTTGACAAATAACTCCACATGGTTGTAGAAATAAGGGCCTCCTTCAAAAATACGATCCTGATCAGACATGCAACAGAATACAACAAAAAAATAACTATTCCCTGCCAACATAATCTCCATATCGCCTTCCACCTGCCATGAGCGGCGGATCCATGCCTCAAGAGAAGATAGAGAAATCCCGATTCCAAGAAATTTGCATATCAAAGCATGCTTGGTCCAATAATCAATGTCCTCCATTACAACCATTGGAGGAATATCTAGAACAGGGCAATCATGGCTCGCGAAAAACAACCATTAACTTTTTTCAGCTTGGAGCTCTCCCCTGAATAAAACAATTCAGATCACATTGCATGCATAGTTGGAGAAGAACCATCTGTTCTCACCAATGGAGAAGAAATCCCAAGCCCTGCCATGCCAACAATAAAACCCCAATCCAAAATTGACTGCAGAAGATTTTCAAAAACACCGACGCAAATTATGTCCAGTAGCTAGCACTCCAAACAGAACGGAAAATTAGTAAAGATCAAACACCAAGAATAGGCTAGGGGAAAAACCCTAGCCCAGCCAGCAACCAACGCTTCCCAACATTCTCCTGCAAAAACTTTTCCCATGACTGATTTAGGTTCTTGGTTGAAACTCTGAATCTTTCTTTAATGAAAACAACATTGAGAACATATTTTCCTCTCCTTAATCATTTTGCTCAGTTTTAATGATCGCCTTATGTTAGACCATAATATCACAGATTATGATCCAAAATGTTGATAAAAAATATTTACATTATCAAATTTAGAATAAACTTCAAATAATCTTATGAATTGTGGAAATCTATTTTTTCTTTATCTCTTCTAATGTCAACCCACGTGGAGTTGCATCTTCTCTTGATTTGAATTCTCTTGTTATCCCTAGCCACTCCGTGCTACTATCTTGACACATTTGGATTCTCATTTGAACAAATCTCACACTTCAGTGATCACTGTTCTTGAGTCTTCTATGACAGAGTTGCAGTCCATCATCAGATTGCAGAAAAATAAGTATTTTTCAGAATCATTTATCTTGATTCCTTGAAACATAATCATTTTGCTCAGTTTTAATGATCACCTTATGTTAGATCATAATATCACAGATTATGATCCAAAATGTTGATAAAAAATATTTACATTATCGAATTTAGAATAAACTTCAAATAATCTTATGAATTGTGGAAATCTATTTTTTCTTTATCTCTTCTAATGTCAACCCACGTGGAGTTGCATCTTCTCTTGATTTGCATTCTCTTGTTATCCCCAACCACTCCATGCTACTATCTTGACACATTTGGATTCTCATTTGAACAAATTTCACACTTCAGTGATCACTGTTCTTGAGTCTTCTATGATAGAGTCGCAGTCCATCATCAGATTGCAGAAAAATAAGTATTTTTCAGAATCATTTATCTTGATTCCTTGAAACATAATCATTTTGCTTAGTTTTAATGATCGCCTTATGTTAGATCATAATATCACAGATTATGATCCAAAATGTTGATAAAAAATATTTACATTATCAAATTTAGAATAAACTTCAAATAATCTTATGAATTGTGGAAATCTATTTTTTCTTTATCTCTGCTAATGTCAACCCACGTGGAGTTGCATCTTCTCTTGATTTGAATTTTCTTGTTATCCCTAGCCACTCCATGCTACTATCTTCACACATTTGGATTCTCATTTGAACAAATCTCACACTTCAGTGATCACTGTTCTTGAGTCTTCTATGATAGAGTCGTAGTCCATCATCAGATTGCAAAAAAATAAGTATTTTTTAGAATCATTTATCTTGATTCCTTGAAAAATTTCACTTGAGAAGAAATTAAAAAATTTGACAACTTTAAGATTCTATCTTCCAAAAGGAAGATGGATTATTTATTGCAGACGTACCTACCACAGTATAGTACATTATGTATTGGCATTCTTTCTCTTGTTTGTGGAGGCACAAATGGATATGTAAGTTCAACAGTCAATATTATTTATTCTTTATATTCATAAAGTTCTTTATAATAGCTATGTGCAGCTCATGTAATTGTATTGATATATATTGTGTTTACCATTTTGTTTCACTTCTCTGATTGTTTAATATTTACACCATATTTGTTGTTTTCAATTTCTCTAAGATGTTAGAGTAAAGGATGTAACAGGATTGAAACTGTCATGCAGCTTTAAGTTAACCAAGGAGTACTATGACTTAAGATTCTTTCTACCTTGTTAGAATCATTCAATCATTTTCTTCACTCTGATATCATATAAAATTTTGCAGCTATACTTACAAATATATGTGATCTAACTAATAGAAAAGGAGAAACTGGTTAAAATGCAGAAAAAAATTTCTTCTAAAATAGTTTTACTCTGCAATACTTGGAAAGAACATGTTTGTGCTTCTTGCTTCTACCATGTAAATTTTGTAGTTGTACCTATAAATATATAGATCTAACTATTCATAGATATAGCTATAAATTTTCACATCAGATAGAGAGCTACCTAGAATAACAAGTTGTTGGATTTCATAGAGAAGCTCCTAATTTATCTCCTTTACTGCGTTGCATTTTATTCAAGACACTATTGGCAAAGGTTTTGGCTTTAAATTTGACAAAATTTAGAAGTCCATAATCCACCAATATTTCATTAAAACTATATCTTTGACCCCAATGCTAGAATTCCATCAATCCCCTGCCATACCAGATAAAAAGTCAATGAAAAATGAAGGACACAGAGAAATTCCAATAGATCCTTCTGATACTACAAATGATTTTAGTACAGGACATAAAGGAAGTGGGCTCCAATACGATAAATATTGAACAACTCTAGAAGTTGAATCAGTGTGTGATTAGAATATCAAGAGATCGATCTGTGTGATTAGGTGTTTAATTGTTAATGTTTTGAAATAAGGAAATTCTTAATGAGTCTAAAATCATTGTTAAACAGCTGCACATACTTATCAATGCTATTGTGATCATAATCATACTAATGTTTTCTTTGATTCTTCTCCACATTGTTAGCACCCATGCTATTGTGATTATATTATCTCACCTGCTACTTGTGGTATTCACATAGGAAATTGTTAACGTATTAATTAGGGTTAAAGAGTTATTTTATAGAAGTTAGAACTATTATATGTCTACTTTATTTATGTAATGAATAGCAATAGATAAAATACAACAAAGTTTTGATTGTACATGGATAGCCAAGGCCAGAAAGGGATTCACACTGAAATAAAAGTGACCACAGGTTTGGAGTATAAAGAATAAAATATGGACATCATGAAACAGAGTAAATTGCAGATGCTAAATATAAGCCAGTGAATTATGTCAAGTAAAGAAAGTTTAAGAATGAGATTTGTGGGTTCAATGTGTGAATGAAAACCAAAATAGTTTCTTTTTTACAATGTTTGGATCATGGACCGAGAAATATCTAGAAGTTATAATGGGTTCTAATCAGTAATTTTATGTTAGAGAATGAGAAAGACGGTTGATGATATATAGATTGAAACAACATGGAACATGGATGCTCTACATTAAACGTACAAATGCATAAGTAATTCATAAAGGAGGGTTAACTGTAGAGCCTCCTATCTCAAGGAGGTTGCAATCCATGGCTTTCTAGGAGAAGGCGTGATGACCATAGATATCAAGACCATAGGAGAAATAGCAAGAGTCAGAAGGATGATTTTTTTATAGATTTTTCATGAGTTGTGTCATTAGTAGTAGAAATTCCAATAGAAGCTCCAAAGGTTATGAAGATAAATATGTGGCCTCTTGTCCACTAGCTTCATCAAGGGAAATGATGCTGTTAATATTATTTCCTCTCTCATCTTTTAAGGGAAGGAATATTATGTAAGCATTGGCTAAATAGCTGAATATTTGCATGGGCCTATTAGCCAGTGCCTTCCTTCCCTCAATCTACCTTCATTAGTTTCTAACATTTTAATTACTGTGCAATAAAGTGAAATGTACTAACAAGGGAATATCACACTTATGTTTGTAATGTCAACAAAATCAGCCAAACTAATACCAAAGAACATATGGACTTCAATTAATTTTTTTTAAAAAATTAAAAAAATAAAATTAGAGAAAGTTGTTAATTTAATAATATTTTATTTTAGACAAGTAAGAATTTTTTTTTTTTTTTTTGAAATAAAAAGTGACCAAAACAAGGGAGTCAGCCCTTACAACCAAAAAGCTGACAACCAGCACACTGCTAGCAAAAACAAGCAGAGGGTAGCCACTGCTACGGAGAACAACAAGTAGTAACCAAAAAACACCACATGATTAAACACAACTAACAAAGTATCATCTATACTAATTCTAAAACTATAGTACTAAACATACTATGATTGTTCAAAACATAAACTATTGGCATAAACAAACCAACCCAACCCAAAAACAAAAAATGATCATTTACAACTACCAGAGTATCATCTATACTAATTCTAAAGACTATAGTACTAAACATACTATGAAAGTTCGAAACATAAAATTGTTGGCATAAACAAGCCAACCCAAGTCTAAGAATAAGTTGTAAACCAGCAAACAAGGTAACTGCAAAAATAAATAAACAACTAGGGCTAAAAACCCCTAGAGACCACTACATTATTGCTCATTCTTATCTTTTCCTTTCCCAACCAGAAGCACCCCAGACCAATCCTCAACAAGAAACTTATACAAGAGTTTGTTGTCCTCCATGTCCAACCCTGCCTTGTCCTTCTCTTGTGCCAATAATTGGAGGGTAGTAGTAGCAACATGGGTAACTTTCAAGGAAATTTTAGAAAAGGAGTAAAACCCATCTTCTAAAGGTTTGACCCTTTTCTCCATCTATGCATTCTTCTCATTTTTTTCCTCCTCTTTCTCCTTGTTTCCTTTTTCTACATTCTTATGTGCCTCCTTAGTCTTTGTCAATGGCTAGTTCTCATCTTGCAAAACCTTAGGGTTAGTAAAAATATTGGTTTTTTTCTTTACCGGAGAGGAGATGGTGATAGGGGAGTTATCCACTTTATTGTTGCCCTCATAGAAGGTAATAGGCTACAAGGTAAAACTAGCCAACACATGAGTGGTCTCAGTGGTATTGACATTACCAGTAGACACCTATGTGTTATCAATAGAGTTTTCACTTATTTCTTTCTCCTTATTCCCCTTTTCTCTCTTGGAGTTAAAATGTATCTCCTCCTCTAGCTCTCTTTCATTGTTCTTAGAATTATCCTCTTCCCCCTCCTCGACCCTAAATCTATTTGCCTTTTTTTTATACCTTGCTTGTGTTTTGACTAACTTTCTTGACCTTCTCCTACCATTTCCTCCCTCCTCCTCTTTTGAATCCCAAATGTCCACCTCCACTAGCTTTTTAATTTTGATTTTTTTGCTACCCTTCTATTCAATTACCAGGTCTAGGTTTTCCTTTTTCTTATTATCCCTACTAGGGGAAGGGTGTAGCGTGTGGATTCTGGTTCCAGTGCTGGTACTCAGAGGGGAATTCTTGTGGTGGTGTTGATTATCAACAACAACAACCCTAGGGGGACAAAGGGCAAACTGAAACTGGTAAAGTCTAAAAATCAGACCTTGGTGAATGACAGTGAAATTATTCCCTTTACTTCTCTTCTCCCTAACATCGCTTATCATGTCCTCAAGGGGATGTAATAGAAAAAATGGAATAGAAATCAAGTCTCCACTTCTAAAATGGTTCAGGAGAGGGAAATGATAATAATAATAAACTCCAAACCTACCTTCGAGCGTGAGGTACTTCATGATCACCAGACAGACATCATCCCAAGGAGCCAATAGCTTATCCCTCTAGAAGCCTCCTCTATAGTGAATAGGTTCTTCATCCTCAACAAAAAAGCTATTCATGTTGGCCTTGTCTACTATTTTTGTAACCTTATTCCTTTTTTTCCCTTTCAAAGAAAAACTAGTGGCCATTGCAATAACCTCTTCATTTACTTGGAATGTGATACCATTTATGGTAACTCTACACTCAGTCCACCCTTTTACAAATTGAAGAGCACAATTTTCATCATAACTTGCCATTACATGCATATAAGGAAGAAAAACCCCTTCTTTTAACTAAAACCAGGTTGACATCCTATCTTAAAAATTTTCTATCTTTGTTGACTCTAATCGATTCAAATTGCTACCCATTTCTTCTCTGATGATTCCTGAACCCCCAACCTCAGTAATTTTCATTTGATCCTTCTTACCCTCAAGATTGCTAACAATGGAAATATTTCTAATAAATAACAACACTACAATGTTGAAAATAACATCTCTAGGGCCTTTAAACATCCTACAAGCATGGTTTCAAGGCACTTCAAAATCCCATAGCCTTTCATTATGGGATTTGTGTGTACTTTGCATCATAACTCTAACATCCCTGAAATCTCTGATAGTATCTATAATGATATTGTAAAGTAACTCTTGCTTCAAATTGTGTCTATTTGTTATCCAACCTATAGGATAGTGTCTCATCATCTTTCCTTTATACTTCTTGTTAAATTTAGCAAGCTTCACCTTCCTAGATATGATATTGCCAAATTTGGCACTAATCTTTATTTGTTTAGCCATGCTCAATTTTTGCTCCCCCACCTTTCCTTGCAAATTAGGGCCTTAATTTCCTCCTTTAAGATATCCACACTTCTTCAACATGTCATTTCTTTTAACTCAGACCCCATGGCAGCAGTAGCATCTACCACCATATTACCTTCCCTATATATGTGTTGTAATTGGACTTTTTCCATCCCATTTAGAATATGTCTAATATATGTAATAATGTTTTGGATATTCTAGCCTAGCTAAGAGACTCCCTTCACCATATCAATTATTAATTTAGAATCGCCTTCTATAGTTATTTCCTTTATTTGCATATCATTAATCAATTGTAGGCCCCAAACTAGAGCCATCACTTTAGCCATGTTATTACTTCTTCCACCAATTTTCCTACAATAAACTAGCAGCGTTTCATCATTTCCATTCCTCAGCACTCCACCAGTGCCCCAACTCCCTCTCTTGCAGCACCTTCAAAGTTTAATTTAAACTGTGTTGTTATTGGTGGTTTCCATCTTGTCTATTGTCTCTTTATTGCCTTAGAGTTATCAAAATGATTAAAGTTCCAGTGGATATCCCATCTTTCTGCTATTTGGTATTCTTTCCTTCCTAGTTCTTCCTTTGATGCCTTATATTTGGTAATCATTATATTTTCTTTAGTAGTTTCTCCATAATTCCCATAACTACCTCCACAAGCCTGTCCTCTTCCCAAAATACTCTATTGTTTCTTTCCTTCCATATCTTCCAGCAAATGTATGGTGGGACAATTCTCCATAGGAATATCAACTTAGGGTGATAAAAGGGACAATCTCAATTTTCCACAAATTGACTAAAATTTTCTTTCAGTACCCAACATAGTCCAAATTTCTCCCACACCAGGGACTATATCTTTAGAGTATATTGGCATTCAAGGAATAGGTGAGAGATACTCTCCTCTTTTTCTTTATAGAGATAACATATGTTTGTGATAAAGAAACCTCTTTTTTTAAGATTATCCAATGATAGTATCTTACCATGTTGAACAGTCTACCAGAAGAAGTTGATTTTGGGAAGAAGATTACTAATCTAGACTTTACGCCATGTTGTGGGACAAAGGTCCTTACAAAAGAGAAGTTTGTAAGTAGATTTGATAGTATAATGGCCACTAGAAGTTATACCCACACAACTATATCCTCTTGTATTGAAGTGGGAGTCTTTGAGCTTCCATTAACTCCTCAAGTTCTTTAAGTAGTTGAATGTCCTCTTGGGGACATGTATCTTTTTCTAATTTCTTCCACTTCCTTCTAGGGTCAATATAATCTGCCACTCTCAACCCCAGTTAAACCTTCAATGTTTCCATGAGTCTTCTAAATTTTTTATAAGCCATCGATTGCCCCCCATCCAATAATCCTTCTAGAACCTAATGTTTTTCCCACTGCCCATAATCCACCTCACCCCTTCCCTCAGTATACATCTACTTTTGATAATATTCATCCATATTTTGGGTCCTCCCAAGAGGTCATTATTAAAAAGATTATGAGTAAATAGGGAGTTAGATAGGTATTTAGCTTTCATGATATTGATTTAATTTCTTCTTTTCCTCCATTCTTGACCAAAGAAAATTCCTTTGTATTCTCTCAATTTTGTCCACCATGTTTTGTTTTGTTTTAAAAAGGGATATAAAGTAAATTGGAATGCCCTAGAGAGTCATAGAGAGTAGTTGTAGTTTTTCGGTATTGCTGAGAATTTTTCCTTTCTATCTATTGGTAAACAGATTGTTCTTTTATATTATTACTCTTTATTACCCAATTAGGAACAATATCTAATCAAAATAGTTGGAAAGCCTCTTGTGAATAATTTAGCTTTCCTCTGAATTGATAGGTACAACTCCCTAGAACAAATTTGCAATGAATTTTTTTTTTCTTTCTAAACTACTGTGTGGTATGTTCTTAACCCAAGAACAGTAGACAAATAATCAAGTTAGACCTAAATTAAATCCAACTTAGGCAGATAATAACTTCTCAATACTAAAATAGATTCATGTACCCACACATCTTATGAATCCATAAATCCATTCACATAATCAACTGATGCTAAACCAAGTCAAACTCAAATCTGAATTACAACTGATGAATTGAGGAAAACTAACAAAATCCTTTCGTCAAATGAATTATAACAATAATTATTATATTCATTTTTTATTCTGGAAAACAAGGGAAATGAAACTCTATTCTTCCAGGTTAGTTCTCTGCGATACAGAAAGGAAATACTAACTAATCACAATACATACTGGAATGGAAAATTATTTGAAATAAAATACCATTCAATTGTCTCTGCAACAAATAGTACTTCACACCAAAATTTTTTTCAACCCTTCATTAATCATTCAATTTCATACATATAGATTTTGAGAGATGACCATTATAATAGGAATTTTAATAGGTTCATCTTCTGAGGAGACAAATGGCAAGATGTCATTTTGTCATATTACAAAATTTACAAAATTAGTAGAAGTTTCAAAAGAAAGTGAAAAGGAGGCATCATCAAATCATTTAGACTTCTTCCCCTTTTCAACTTTTGCCCTATATGCCTTAGCAAAAACCATAATGGGAACTAATTCCTCATGACTAGGCATGTGTACATTAGTGAATCTTAAGAGCCATTTTGAACATGTTCTCGAGCCAATTCTTTCATAGAATTTAGATGTCATGTCAATTCTTTAGTAGCTACGTGTATGCATCCACCTAGTGTCTGTAGCTCTGTTACTCTATTTTGAACGCTTGAAGCCATTCCTGATAGGTTACTTAAATACATGGAGAAGTTTTTCTTCATTATCTCCACTCCAACAAGGGTTTTCCCTTGACCACTAGTTTGTGGATCACTGTGTAATCCTTTCATTAATTGAAATGCCCTATCTTGAGTTCTCTTCACTTTATCTTCTATTTCCTTGAATCCTTTTTGAGCTTCTTGAAACATCTCTAGCTTGAATTGCATACCCTGAAGCCATTCAAACAAGGGTTCAGTTCTTTTCTTCAAAATTTTTACTTCAACCGCCCCCTTTGCCTTCATTTGGATAATCATTTTCATGAGAGAAATACACTCATCACATCTATCTTTCTTTGCAGTCAAAGTGTTTTGATTAGATGAGATATTATCTTTCTCAATCTCCAATTGAAGGATACCATTCCCAATTTGACCAATCAGAGAAACTCCATCTACATTGAGTTTATCAATCCACTCTTTCCCAATCTGATCAAAATGTCTATCTTTCTAGAGCTATGAGATGAAAGCTTGAACTTCCTCTGCTGTAGGATTTTTAGTAGTAGGCACACCAGTAATGGTTGCCAATGGAACAACTAGCTACCTGATGAATCTTTTGAGTTCTTCTGTCTCATCTTTCATCTTAATCTTTGATAATTTGAGGTTTTCTAACTGACATTCTATTATCTCATTACCTGATCTCCATAAGCCAACTTTTGTATCATGTCTAGCCTCTCCAAGATCAATTGAATGCAGAGTGAAGTCTTTAGGAGTCATCTCCTCAATCTGCCCTACTTTATTTGGATTTGCAATCTCCATAGTCAAATGTCCAGTCTCTAGATCTTGCCCAAGTATGGACAAAGTTTTCTGCTTCTTAGCTTTTACTAAGGCTGATCCAGAGTGTACCACTTGAGACACAACATCCTTTGTAGAAACACTTTCATCTCTCCACTTTATTTTTCTTTCTAAGGTGCCTTCAAGCCAATACTCTGTACCAGTCACCTTAAAAGCCATTGCAAGTGACTCTATGTTGAACATTTTCTTCTTTACTAGAGTCATTGCTACTGTTGTTGCAGAGAATGGGTTCTTTGAATCTTGAGAGAGGAGTTGAGATGAACTTGAGACATTCTCTTCTTCTTGAGTTCTCTTTGCAGCTTCATCAGATTTAGTGGACTCGTTGCTGCTACTCTTATCATATCCAATCTCTACTATCTAGATTGGAGAACCGGTTGGCTTCAAAAGAGAAGCACCTATAGATGGAGTAGGGCTATGATAAGGTGATGAAACTGGGGTAGGGCACATATCCATCTTTCGACTCTTTCGACTCTTCTGTCCCTTTTTTCTTTAGTACCAGCCTGAGCTCCAATCACTGGCAAAGAACCTCTTTGAAAAGTTGGAGCTATTGAAATATTCTTCTCCAGGGGTTGATCACCTCCTCCTATAGATTGAGATGGCCCTTGGGTAGCCGATGTTCTAACATTGGGTATGGCACTTTGAGAGGAAGTGGGAGTATAGGCAGTTGATAAGCTTGAGTAGTCTTGCTCCTGCTCTAGCCTTTTTTTGTTGTCCACTCAACCCATTTCTCAGTTCTCTTGAAGATTCAGGCCATCATAACATTAATATCTTCTTCTATATTTACACACGGCTTGGAGCTAATTGGGATGTTTCTCAATTTGGTCAAATATGTATTACTATACATATTTTTCCCATCATCTGCTAGCCCTTCCACATCCAACTCAACTCCATAGGTCTTTATTCGATCTATTGTGAGTCTAACAAAGGCACAGTCTCGGTTCTCTAGCTCATCTCTGCAATTGGCCTAGTAATCTTCTATAGTAGTTACATGTTTGATGACACTTCCAATTTGAAGTGCATCTCTAGCATACCCATTTGGATCAAACATGGGCCTTATCACTTCATACTCCTCTGGTCTGTATTTGTTTTCAAATGCTTTGAGTATTTTCTTTGCATCAGATATGGATTCACAACTATAAGCTCCAACTTTTATGGGGAATTCATACCCCTTCTTTCTCAAACTGGCGCTTAGCACATTTACTTGGATTGCTTGCCAAATGATCTCAATGAGCACGATCATATCATCTAGATATCTAGGAAGCTTCAGGGGAAATCCATCAAATGCTGCAAGATGCAAATAAGAGAAAGATGAGAATTGAATAAAATAATAGCCAAACTGGCTAATGACTACCATTTCTTCTAGGCTAAACCTCTGCTTCGGACACCCTTGGAGTTCCCTATAGATTCTCATAGTGAATGCATCATTAACTCAGATATACTCTGCATAGCTATTCTATAACTGTAAGCATGGATAAAAATCATAACTCTTTACATTTCTGGGAAAAATCTCTATTATGGGAAGTCCTGGCCACAATTGTAGGGAAGCCAACATATATATCAAGAAAGATGATATATAAAATGAATTATAAAACTTAGCTGCACTGAGACCCCTAGAAATATGTTCACTAACTTCAAATGCCCAGTCAACGTACTGTGTGTTTGTGCAGATAATTTGTACCATAAAGAGGTATTGTTCTATAAAATTGAGTGCTTCTACCTCACCTTTTAGCCAATGCAAGAGGACCAAAATATCCACAATTTTGGGCTTAACATCCATGCCAAATAGGGTTTTAGGGACCTTACTTTTTTCTCCCCTGGGCTTTTGGTACCAGGAGTTCATGATCTCCTTCCACCACACCATCTTCCTTAGAGAGAATTCAAACATGGCTTCTCCAATTGTTAGCTCAGAGAACTCCTCTCATTCTTAAATCTACAGACAGTTCACCACCACTTGCCTATCAATTGAAATCAATACCATTTGATTAGGCAATAGGATCTACTTGGTGTCCAGGTTGTAATGATTGATACATTCCACAATTAGCTCTAGAGCTTATACTGTGACAGGAAACCTAGCTGCCTCCACCAGTCCACTTCCTCAAAGTTTCTCTTTTACAGGGTGAATCGATTTAGTTCTCAGCCTTCTCTAAAAATCTTGCATATCAAAGAAACATAATGAAGTATCATAGATACTCTACCATGTTGACTTGATTCCACCCAGCCCATCAAAACCAAAGAATCTTGATGCCATCTTGCCTGATATAGGATGATAGAAATTAAACAATTGTGATAATGTAAAGGAAAAAACCCTAAACTTTGAAGTTTTTCAGAAGCACTATTCAATATAATAGTATAATAGTAAGGCAGTGATTTGAAATTCTGTTAGGTTCTTGTTTATATAACAACCCTTAATCTGCCTGTTCAATTCCACAATCCATGCCACACAAGTGAATTTAAGGATAAATTTGTTGGATTAGTAAATATAAGGGTTCTAACAGATTTCTCCTTGCCATTTCACTATTTCTGTTGGCCCAACGATAACGCTCCTTTATTACTGGTTTACCTTTCCATTTTCACCTAGTTTCAAAAAAATAAGAATAGAGTACTCCCTGGGGAAAAATCCGCTTGGCCAGATTCTGCTCAAAATATCCTTACAAATTTAACTAATTTTCTTCCATTTCTATCCCAAACACATCTAGTGATCAATTCAAACACTTACCATGCTTGCCGTAGCCATTTTTCATTGGATGCAGAAAATTGCTCTCGAGGGTAGAAAATTAGCAAAGGTGAAGGCAATTTCCATTTTTCTGCTTATGCTTTTGTTTTACCTTTTTTGCCTTAAGCACTTTACTATAAGCCTTCAAAAAACATAAAAAGGGCTTCACAAGCAAAAAATGGGGTCCACTAGTAACTTTACCCTTCTATTTAGGCCTTTTTGGAAAACTTAGTTCTTGGTTCGAAACCTGCAAAAGGAGAAGCTATTTCTGAGTTTTTTGTCGATGCTTATTTTGATCATCCTGGTGAGTTCTGAGTGATTCCCACTATGAAAACATGATAATACTTGAATGATCCATCCATATTATGACTCACCCTTCCTTGTTTCAGCCTAAAAATAACATTTATAGATCTCTGCGGAGTTTCACCTTCGGGGTGCGAAAACCCGCTAAGGAGAAGAAGAAACTTGATTTTTTGCCAATTCAACTTTCTTTATACTTGGATCAAATGACCTAAAAGTAAATTCATCTAAGGTAGCATTTTTCAATAATCTCCATCAAGTAAGGATCTAGACTACCCACATGACTCAAAACTATAAGGAACACCCACCCGGTTATATAATGTGGGAAAAGAAAAAAATGGAAACCCGATGGAGAAACTTAACACTTGAGGAAGGAAGAACTGACTTGACTAGCCTAAACAAAATATGAGTTAAATCCTCCACTTTGCAAAATTGGACTATGCTAGAAAGTGGGGAAACACTATCCTGCTAGCTTCTTTTGGATTCTTTCAGCAATGGTATTCCAAAAGTCATTTGTTACCTCCTTGGTGGTTAAAGGTAAACCAAGATAAGTATATGGGAGGTTAGCCTGCTAAAAACCTAAAATGTTCCTAAACTTCCTTTGAATAAAAGCATCAATATTAAAAAAATAAAGTTTACCTTTAGATTAATTTATTTGCTCACCTAAGCTATGTTTGTAGTTTCTAAGGATACTCTTCCATGCTTCGACTTCCATTATAGAGGATTCTTCAAAAAGAAAATTGTCATTAATAAATTGTTGTAACACTTCAATTTTAGTAGTAGTGGTAGGTTTAATACCTTTAACATAGCCCATATTTACAAGTTTGGAAAATAATCTCCCAAGAACCTCTGCCACCATAATAAAGAGGTAGGGAGATAGTGGGTCCCTTTGCCTTAATCCTCTCCCTACTTCAAAATTACCCCAAGGAGAGTTGTTTAGTAAGACCACATACTGGACAGTACTCACCATCATCCTAATAAGGTTTATGACCTTTTAATTAAATCCCACTCTTTCAAGAACATCATAAAGGAAGTCCCATCTTACCTTATCATATGCCTTAGAGATATCTAATTTGAAGGCCATACTAGGTATTTTATTTCTCTCCATTGAATGTATGATCTCATGAGTGGTTATTGTAGCATCCAAGATTTGTCATCCTAGCATAAACCCCTTTTGTGGTGTTCCTATAATGTTCGCTAGGAAGGGCTTAATCATGTTGACCATTACTTTGGCAAAAAACCTTATAGACTATGTAAAAAAGGCTCATAGGTCTTAAGTAAAGGAGACTCGTGGGTGTTGAAGTCTTAGGGACCAAAGAAATAAAAGTCTTATTTATCCTTTTTAGCATCTTCCACATTTTAAAGAAATCCCTGGTTGCCTAAATCAGCTCATTTTTAATAACCTCCCAGAATTGCTGGAAAAATGTTGGGGGGAAACCATTAGGTCTTGGGGCCTTGTAAGTTTTCATAGGAAACACTTCCCATTTCACTTCCTCCTCCATGATATTTCCTAGAATGCTATTATTTTCCACTTCTCCTACACTTTTTGGATCATGTTTATCAAACTTCTTCTTATTACCTGATTTCCTATTCTATTTTCCTTTTTATAAGCCTTCCAAAAGTACTCCATAGCATGTCTTCCCATCTCCTCCTGGTCCTTATATTCTCTTCCTCCTCCTTCCAACCTATTGATCATGTTTCTTCTTTTATGGTTTGAGGCTGACCTATGGAAAAATGTAGTGTTTTTATCACCTTTAGTTAACTATTGAACTCTCGATCTTTGCTTCCAAAATATTTCCGCTCTCAAAATGGTGTCCTTCCATTTTTTTTGTACTCTTCTTCTTCTTGTGTAGCTTCTTCCAAATTATTGCCCTCAACAATCTCCCCCTACAATTCTTTAAGTTTCTCATCCACTTCTCTTTTGACTTTGAACAAATCTCCAAAGGAACTCTTAGCCCAGCCCTTAACATTTCCCCTTATATTATCTAATTTTTGAGTTAGTCTATTCATTGTAGTACCATATATTCTTATTTCCATTCTGAGTGGGATTCCCACATTATTTCATACTTGAAATGTTTCAGACCTCCTTTTATACCATCCTCCCAATGGAAGATTAAAGGAGAATGGTTAGAAGCAGTTCTTGTGAGGTTCTCCAGAAAGGAATCACTTAGCCAATTCTAGTTCTCCATTACTATTAGCTTATCCAGTCTTACTTGAATAAGATCACTTCCTTTTCAATTATTAGTCCAGGTGAATGGGTTCCCTCTCAAGTCTACATCTATTAAACTCATTTTTCCCATAAAATCATGAAGTTCTTGCAAACTTTTAGGGAAATCTCTATTTCCAACTAACTTTTCTTAGTGGTAGAGGGGGGTATTAAAACCTCCCATACACACTATCCTCTCTAGCTTTCCATAGGTTTGTTTTCTCCTTATCTTATTATTAGAAACATATATATTGATAAGCCCCCATCTTTGATTACTAGTTTGGAATTCAGTTATTAGAAAAAAATTGTCTTTCCATAACTCAAATCCAGTCATAAAACATGAGTTCCACATGGTAGTAATACCCCTTGAGGCTCTATCAGCATCCACATGCATGAAGGCAACCCCAGGCCAAACATGACCCACAAGTCTACCAAAATTAGCACTATACATTTTGGTTTCTTGGATTAACACACAGTCAACCTTTTCTTGGAATATACACTTCGTTAAAGCATATTATTTCTAGGGGTTTTTTAGCCCCCTTAAGTTGCAAGAAAGAAATTTCATTTCTTACCTCTTGTTACAGCCTCTAGTGTAAGTTTCTTACCACTAGCCATGTCCCTTGCTGCTTGTTTTGTCCTAGTTGCTCTACTACTTGGTCTTCTAGCTATATCACATGTTCCTAAATCTGGTCCCCCCACCCTTTCTTCCTTTTTAAAACTTCCCATTCCTCATTATCACCTATCTGTGGGGAAGTGGGGCTTAGTTCTTTTTTAGTTTCCACTTTATCTAAACTTACCATCACTTTTGCTGCTATCTCTACTATAGAGGCCTTCATAATTCTTAGAGGGGTGCATAACCTCTCAAGGGTAACACAGTCTATAGACTTTTGTTCCTATAATCCCTTGCTTCTCGAACTTGCTAGAGAACCAGGAAGGGAGTAGTGTACCAGTATTTCACCTTCCTCCATCATCTCACCTTCCTGAGGTCCCCCTAAACATGATCTTATTAATTCCTCTATTTCTCATCTAAATGGATACTCTTCCATTTTCTTCTTTTCATCTAAAGCTTCACCCACTTTGGGTTTAGTTAGCCCCCTAGACCCTATGATAGGGGTATCTTGCACCTTGCTAGCCTCTAGGATTTAAGTGGTAGCAACAACCTCCTCTAGCTGTGGAGCTTCTGAGGATTCCCCTATGGTTTCTTTTACGATTCCCGAGGATTCTTCCTTTTGTTTCTCCTTCTATAGTCAGGCTTTATAGTCCACTATGACATGCCTGAATTGTCCACACTTTTGATAGAAAAGTCCCACATTCTTGTATTTTTTATATATAATATTGAGTAATTATTTCAATATATTTATTATTTGAAATATCTATATTATTAAATATAATTTAAAAAATTATATATTATAAAAAAGTTCTTTATCTTAATAACTCAAAATAATGTATAATCTATTTCAAAATTAAGTAGTAAGAAAAAAACAACATTTGCATTTATTTTAAAAAGATAGTTTTTTAATATAAATAAAAATAATTTAATGAAAGAAAATAAATAAATGGTATTTAAAAAAATTTCTTGAAAGTCTTAAATATATTCACGTATTCCAAATATATTCTAAAAATATTTTCCCATCAAAATATAATATGGAATTTTTTAACAAAATAAAAAATACTTGGATATTAATAAATAGTACTTATAATAATTTTTTAAAATATTACATATTATTAAAAATTGAATTGTAATTTATAAAAAGTTATTTGAAAGACTTTTAATTTAATATTGTAAATTACAAGTTTATAAACTTAATTTTAAAAATTATTGAAAAATCAATCTCTAAAGTTGTCAATGCAAGTGTGAATGGATGTAAATCTAATCCAATTATCACTTCCTAGGATGGAAGTATCATTAGGGAATGGAAATCTATATTCATACCATTAGAATTTGGCACATCATCAAAATTGCATACACCTATAGATAGATCTACAATTGAATGGCAACCCCCTATGCCTGGATTTGTCAAACTCAACTTTGATGGAGCATCTAGAGGTAATCCAGGATAGTTGGGCTTGGGATCATGCATTAGAGATTGCATTGGTAAAATACTAGTAATTACAATAGCACCCTTACCTATAGGAACAAACAATATGGCTGAGGCTCAGTCATTGCTTTCAGGGTTAATTCATGCAAAAAAGGGGAATTTTCATCATGTGCAGATTGAAGGGGAATCTCAAGTTATAATCTCATCTTATGTCAAGAGACAATCACCATATTGGAAACTTAAGTATGTGCTTCAAAAAATTTGGAATATAATTGATCAATTTCACGAGGTTACTTTATCACATACTATAGACACTTAAAATCGTCCCTAAACAATATATTAATTAATTTTAGTATTTCTCGTGACATTGTAATTAATTATATTGTTCACATTCCTCTACTTATTTAATTAAACTAATTAATTAAATGAGTTCATTCTCCTAGGTATTTAAATTTAATTTAAATACTCCTAGTCTTAATGTGTTAAATTAATTTAACACATGATCCTCCATATTCCTCTTTTTAAATAAATCTTATTTATTTAAATTCCCCACATCTCATTAATTCCTCTAAACCCATGATTAAATTAAATTTCATTTAATTTAGTCTTAAACCTAACCTAGAGCCTAGCCTATAACCATCATTTTCATCCTCTTAAGCCTACTTCTTCTCTAATCCCACTTAACCATTCCTAATTATGTCCCTAATCCCCCTCATTAGCCTAAGAGTGTGCTCACACATGTGTGAGATGGCATGCCTGCACACTCTTGTCTCCCACTCTTCTTCTCAAGTTTGCTCACACATGTGTGAAAAAATTTTGAATTCTTGACCATTTGCATGGCTTGCATGTCACCTTATGTGGCATCTACTTGGATGCCACCTCACCAAGCCCTCCCTCAAGCCTATAAATAGAGGTCTTGTCTCAAGCATTGGCATCTCCCATTTTTGCATTATTACCATGCCATTTTGAGTTTTGAGTTTTCATGCTTAGAGTTTACATTTGTAGCTTCATTTTTAGCTTGCATTTTTATCATAGTTTGCATATCTAGTTAGTTCTTTCATTATATATCATCTTCATCCTTGAATGCCTTCAAGAATGGCTCTCTCCATAGCTATTTCTTGATGTGTTCTTCATCTCATTTAGTCTAGATTGATATCTTACTTGCATACACACTTGCACTCACTCACTCAAGAGATTCATTTATTGTTGTGTTTGGGAGAGCACATCAAACACCCCCTCATCTTAACACACCAACAAGGCCTCTCATGGGTGCCTTTGTTGAGCTGTAGAGGTGGCTGGAAGGTTGGATTTGTTGGTTTCCTAGGGTTGCAAGACCCAAGCAAGCATTAGTTGATATTTTTTCTTTTCATTTTGATGAATCTTTGATGCACTTGAAAGGTTTTTAGCTAATGTTTGTTTGTTAACCCATGCTTCTTGTAGGTCACATTTTTTAGCACACATTTTGGCACGCTCTATGGGACCCACGTCCCTATTTTCATTTCAAAATATTTCAAACAACTCTGGTTCAGTCGCAAAACATCACATTGTTGTCTTCATAGGCCGCAGCATCGTTTACATTTTTTGTCTACGCAATTAGCGTCTACACAGACCAGCGTCTTCGCAGATTAGTGTCTACGCAAATTGGCATCTCTGCATTTTTCTTTCTTTTTCTTTTTTTTAAATAATTTTTTTCTTTTTTTAAAAAAATTATATTCTGTCATCTATGAATTTTGTTTTTCGTCTCTGCTTTGTAGATTGTCATCTGAATTGTAGGTGCACTAAATTGTCGTTTTTGCTTCTAAAACTATCGTCTACAATTTTTTGGCGACCTTCTACTTTGTCGTCTTTGATTTTTCAGCAATCTACTCTGTTGTCTAGGATTTTCTAGTGACCTTTCTATTCTGTCGTTTGCGCTATTCTGTCATCTCTAATTTTTTGACAACCGTTCTATTCTGTCATCTGTGCTATCTTGTCATTTGCGTAGTCTGGTGTCTGCATGTTCTTTCATCTCCGCATTGTGGCATGTGCGTGTTTTAGCATCTGCGTGTTTTAGCATTTGCACATTTTATTGTTTGTGTTTTTTTTCTTTTTTATATAATGTATAAATCAAATTTTGACTTTTGGTGGTTCTGTATGAATTAGGTCATTTTGAACATATTTATGTATAGAAAAAATAACAAAAAAAGTTAAAATAATTTTTTTCCATAGTTAGCCTTCATTTTTGAGATTTTGTTGAAGCTAATTAACTTGTTTATTGCACCATTGTGGATGAGAGCATTTTAAACACCTGACCATATTTTCTTGTAGGTTTTTCTTAATGTTTATTACTCTTGAAAAATAAGCTTGAAAGACTTAAAACAAACAATAGTGATTTTCATCACTAAGGGAATTTGTAGTGATTTTTATCACTTGAACTCAAAAGTTAATGAACTTGTATAGCTTAATCACTTTCATTTGAATGGATGAATCTTAGCATAGAAAACATTTGGACTTGGTGTTTAAAATTGACATGAATGTTTAGGGTAGCAAACATTTGGGCTTGGTGCATAAAAAGAACTCACACTATCTTGAATGTATTAAGGGATAATGGACATGTATGCCTAGGCTAGATCACATTTGGGTTTGGTGCTTAAAATGCAGTCACACACTATTGAATGCCCTAAAGTAAATTGATTTTATTTTTAGCATCTTTCATTTTCAACAATTTTGCTTATGCACATGCTTAATTTACTTTTTTGTTGATGAATCCACATTTTCATTTACGTTGGCACTATTTCAAATTGGAAAGAATATTGTATGCTTTAAACATGTGTTTCGTCAAGTAGATTACAAAACCTAAAGCTTCATTGGGAACACATGCGTGTCTTTTTGAACCCCAAGGCCACTTATGTATTCCCTCTCCTCATGCCTTCGAGTGATCTTGGGTGCACAAGAAATAAGTGGTCTTGGTTTTCTTTTTTTTAGGAGGCCTGCTTGGGGATTTCATCAGCCCTTGGGATGACCTCAACTCCAGTGTTCTAGTGGAGTATAAAAATTAGGAGGTGAATCGAAAGACACCTATCTTGGAAGCAAAATATTGTCACTCTTGGCTAAGCCCCAAAGAACTTTATACCTTTGGGAAGTGAAGGAGGAGATTTGGGTTACCGTCTCCCCCTGACTGTGTGGTAGTATTTTCTTTCATCTACAGATTTGGGCCTCATGTACTTTGCGTATATCAAGGATGCCCTCTAGTTGATCCTTGTACATCTTAGTCAAAACCTTATAGGATTGTTGGTGTGTTTGACGTTCTTGAGTGTTTGAAACACACTTGCCTTGCAAATATTTCATTGTATATACTTTGCATCTTAAAACATAAAAATCCTAAAACATCGTAAAACATAAAAATCCAAAAAATCATAAAGTTCAAAAATCAAAAAAATCAAAAACAATTTCAAAAACAACAAAAAAAATTCTTGGTTTAAGACCTCTTAGTCAAGTTGTCCACATCACTTCCACATCACTTCTTCTTTCCATCACATTCATCACCTTCATACATCTCTTGTCTTCATCATTCACATCATTCCTTGACATCTTCATCATCTCTATTTGTCCACATCAAATCCTTGTCATTCAATCTAATTCCATAATCTTCATCCTAGTCATGCTTCATCATCATCTAGATCCAATTTCCTCCGCCAATCTCATAATGCATTCATAATTCAATCCTTCACGTCATCATCATTCTAATCCAATCCCTTGTCAAATTCATTCATTTCTAATCAATTTCTAATTTAATCCATTTACATATTCCTCCATAATCCATCTTCCTAATTTCATTTATCTTCCTCTAATTCAACTTTTCATCAAATTTTCTACTTTGGACATAGGAGCATTATCATTAATATTGGACTTTCATTCAAATCTCACATTCACTTGGTTAGCGTTTTTTATCAAATCAAATCAAACCCTTATCCATATCAAATCCAATCAAATCAAAATCAAATCCAATCAAATTCAATCAAATCAATATCAAATTCAAATAAAATCAACACAAAGTCCAACATTCGCTCCTAGTCCCAAGTTCATATTTCCTTCATCATCAAATCTTTCATCACTCTTCTTCTAGCATCTATGGATTTGAATTTGCTTAATCAAATGGTTGAAAATCTTCAAAGAAAATATGGAGTTCTACCTCATGTTCAACCTACATATCAAATTCATCCTCAACATTTCATATCCAACTCTCATCCATCTCATGTTCATTATTCTTCTACCTTTGACAAGAGAAATCCACCTCATTATCCTTACACTACATACAATTCCATTTATAGCCCACACACTTCCTCAAACACAAATGATCTTGCCATGGAAATGGAACAATTGAAGAATTATCTTTTAGCAAGTCAATAGAAAGAGGCCACCTTCCATGCCATGTGACCTCTTCCCCCATGTTTCAAAGATCATAGTCCTCATGTCCCATCCAACCCCAACCCTCCATGTAATCCCCTCCCCATAGTCCAACCTTCACATGATCCTCATCCTCCAAAATCCACATCATCCCCACCTCATAAGGGGTTTTTCTCATCATTATTGGCTAAGTGTAAAGAACAAGATAAAGTGAGCCAAGCACGCAAAGTTCTTCCTCCAAAGCATGTCATTATAGATGCCTCTTCTCGTCTAGATCCGAGCCTTTCTTCATCCCATCATTCCCTTATCCCTCAAGATCCATTTACCCCTCTTAGTCCATCTCATGATCCCCTTCCTAATCAAGATCAAGGCATTTCATGTACTGCACACATTATCGATTCCACTCCATCTCAAGAGTTAGCCTCCATAGATCCTTCCCTTCATGTAGAAGTCCCTTCCATTTCTTCCACTAACATTCCTCCATGTCAAGATCAAATCACTCCATCTCATGAACTTATTCCATCTCATGATCCATGCATTCCACCAAATGATCCTCTTTCAAGTCAAGATCAAAGCACCTCTCCATTTTCATTTCATGATCCCACTCCATCTCATGATCCTATTAGCCCTCATAATCTTCCACATGACCCTATCATACCTATCCAATCCACTCATGTATCCCATCTACCTAGACTCACATCTTGTGTTGAAAATGATAAGTATCCCATTGAAGAAATAATATTTCAAGATGTTGGTGCACCTTCCACTCCTTCGCAATCCAAAATTCTTCCTTCCAAACCTAAAGCTTCCCATCATTCATCTTCTAAGTCCATTCTAGGTCCTTATCTTCCATCCATTCTAGGTCCTTACGTTCCACATCCAAATCCATCCTCCCTTCCTTCCATTTTGGGCCCTTACATACATCCATCCACCATATCCATGTTTTCCCCCTCATTCGGTCATGCTCCTACTAAAGATCAACAAAGGCACACATCCTTGAGTTCCTTCCAACATTCACAATCCATAAGCTCTCCATCTCGTTTACCTTCATGCACCCCTACCATAGCCAAGGGAAGAAAATTGGATGCCAAAGAAAATATGAATAAAGTCTAAAATCCACAAAAAGCTAAGGATCAAGATGTCCCTTCTAAATGACATGTTCAAGAAAAGAAAAATCTGATCGAAAGAAAAATCAAAAGGCCACAAAGGCTCAAAATCAAAAATGCAAAAAATTTGTGGATACCAAAGCTACTTAATGTAGCAACAAATCTCAAAGAAATATTCACAATGCCATCCAATTCTACTAATCCAAAGGCTTCCCTCATGCATAATCCATCCACGCTTCCACTTTCCAAATCCATTTTGGGTCCTTATGCTCCAAAATCCACCATCCCCAATCCATTGTCGCCTTCTTCCATTTTGGGTCCTACTATCCCAAAATCCACACTTTCCCCTACATATCCTTCAAAATTTCCTCCTTTCCATCACCCTTCAAGGTGTGTGCCAATGACGATCTTTCTACTTCCTTCACAAGTCTTCCAACCTAGCATCCATCAACCATGTCTTCCTCCCACCCACTCCAATCCCTTAATCCAAACTTTTTCATAAGCCATTTTCCTCCGTTCACTACCCTATCAACATCTATGACCAAATAATCAAAATTCGTTGAAAATAAAAAAGAAAAAGGAAAAATAAAATCAAGGGATACCATCCACATATATAGATTCTTGAGTCCTCCCTTCATTTCCCTATCATGTATCCATAGCCTTCCACTTCCACTTATCCCTCTATTCACTCTTCCTCTTCCACTTGCACTCTACATTGGAGGCAAGCTCCATCCATACATACCTTTCATGCTTACATCTACCATTCATTATCCTTTTCCATCTTTGATCTTGACTTTCACTTTCCTTCAATCCATCTATGCACTTTCCATATCCCTTGCACATTTTCCATACATTTTCCTACATGCTTCCATCATCCTTTCATGCATTTGATCTTGACATGCTATACATATCTTGCATCTCATAGTCCTTGTCATGTGCATGCTTTTTCCATCCATAATCCTACATGCTTCCATCTTTTTTTCATTTTTCCTTAATCTTGGTTATCCCTTTCATTTCATCCACTTCATATCACACTTTTTATCCATATCATTATCCCATTTTCATCCCTCCCTCCCATATCCCTTATTCATTCCACTTTCATACCCATGCTCATGATCACTATTAGAGGCACACTATCAAAATATTCATACATGCTTTGGAAGAGCACATGCCTCCTCTTCCTCCATATGCTAGCCTTTGTTCCATCTTTCCATTTTTCATGCATCCTTTCCCACCATATTTTCTTCCATTTTCCTATCCTTTGTATGGGGCATTTGGACTCTTTCAAAACATGGTCCTTGACTCTGCATTTTCTCTCATATCCTTTCACCATTCCTTTCATCCACCAACTCACATTTCTTGTACTCCATTTACCATCCCTTGGTTATCCCTTGTCATTGGTTCTAATCCATTCCACCTTCCATCATTCTTTACTTCTTCCAATCCATTCAATCAATTCATTTCACCTCTAATCTGATCATATTCCCTTCTTCTATTCATTTCATTCAAATCATTTCCATAATCAACTCCTTCATTTTTCCATCTACCTTGATCAAATTTCTAGTCTTCCATACATTTATCTTTTAAGCCTTTTCTCTTTCCCTTTTCCTTCCCATGGCTATTTTTGAGAAAATGGGGCAAAATATATTCCTTTTTCACCCTATTTCCTCGAGGGGGCACCCTCCTCCCTTGTTGTTGCTCTGACACAACTCCTAGGACTCCTATCCTTCTCTAGGGCAACCTATATTTTCTTTTCTTTGATATGATGTCATCTTGACATCACATCAAAGAGGGACAAAATGTAGACACTCAAAATCATCCCTAAACAATATATTAATTAATTTTAGTATTTCCCGTGACATTGTAATTAATTATTAATTAATTAATTATATTGTTCACATTCCTCTACTTATTTAATTAAACTAATTAATTAAATGAGTTCATTCTCCTAGGTATTTAAATTTAATTTAAATACTCCTAGTCTTAATGTGTTAAATTAATTTAACACATGATCCTCCATATTCCTCTTTTTAAATAAATCTTATTTATTTAAATTCCCCACATCTCATTAATTCCTCTAAACCCATGATTAAATTAAATTTCATTTAATTTAGTCTTAAACCTAACCTAGAGCCTAGCCTATAACCATCATTTTCATCCTCTTAAGCCTACTTCTTCTCTAATCCCACTTAACCATTCCTAATTATGTCCCTAATCCCCCTCATTAGCCTAAGAGTGTGCTCACACATGTGTGAGATGGCATGCCTGCACACTCTTGTCTCCCACTCTTCTTCTCAAGTTTGCTCACACATGTGTGAAAAAATTTTGAATTCTTGACCATTTGCATGGCTTGCATGTCACCTTATGTGGCATCTACTTGGATGCCACCTCACCAAGCCCTCCCTCAAGCCTATAAATAGAGGTCTTGTCTCAAGCATTGGCATCTCCCATTTTTGCATTATTACCATGCCATTTTGAGTTTTGAGTTTTCATGCTTAGAGTTTACATTTGTAGCTTCATTTTTAGCTTGCATTTTTATCATAGTTTGCATATCTAGTTAGTTCTTTCATTATATATCATCTTCATCCTTGAATGCCTTCAAGAATGGCTCTCTCCATAGCTATTTCTTGATGTGTTCTTCATCTCATTTAGTCTAGATTGATATCTTACTTGCATACACACTTGCACTCACTCACTCAAGAGATTCATTTATTGTTGTGTTTGGGAGAGCACATCAAACACCCCCTCATCTTAACACACCAACAAGGCCTCTCATGAGTACCTTTGTTGAGCTATAGAGGTGGCTGGAAGGTCGTATTTGTTGGTTTCTTAGGGTTGAAAAGCCCAAGCAAGCATTAGTTGATATTTGTTCTTTTCATTTTGATGAATCTTTGATGCACTTGAAAGGTTTTTAGCTAATGTTTGTTTGTTAACCCATGCTTCTTTTAGGTCACATTTTTTAGCACATAGACACATATAGAGAAGGAAACAAAATTTCTGATTATCTCTCTAACTTACATTGTAATGGGATTACTACTTTTACATTACAACCTTCAACATTCATGGAGCACTACAAAGACTTGTAGAAATTGACATCTAATGAGTTTGTGGACTACCAATAGTAATTGGTTATTTCTTACATTTTCTTGAATAGTGAATACCATTTCATTGTCGAACACCAGTATTACTGCCAAATTTCAACTATTGTTGAGATACAATTCTTGTTAAGATTCAGTAATTGCCAAGAAAGGTAGGGTAAAGCTTTTGCTGAGATACATGAACATAGAGTATACCATGCAATCTTGTGTTTATTAATGACCAAGTTCCTTGAGCCTCACTAAGTTACTCAGTTTAATGTCTACCAAGTGCCTACTTTTTCCAAGCCGCATGAACATAGTGTATACCATGCAACTTCAGGTTTAGTGTTGACCGAGTTCCTTCAGCTTCAGTGAGTAAATCAGTTTAGTGTCTACAAATATTTACTAGGTATTAAGTAGTGGTGTGTTGAATGAGCTCCAGTTGGGTTTTTGCCAAGTTAAGCAAGGGTTTTTGCCAAGTGATCCGGATTTTCCATTATCGAGCTTTTGATGATCAACATGCAGAAGTGTGATGGCTTTGAGGGGACAAGACTTGATGAATGACTAATGGTCACTAAGATTTATACAAATTGACATTTCCAATATGTGCCAAAATTTAGTACCAAACATTAATTAGTGCCTTTATAAATCTTAGGTTCTCATGTGTGAGATTATGGTAAAATCTTGTGAAATCTTTTCTTACTCCTCAGAATCATGTTTTTTGATGTCACTTGAGTACAATCTCACTTAATTTTTGATGTTTGGTTCTTTGTACATGGCAAGATCAAATTCGACACATATGATAGCAGAACAATTTGCTCCTTCTTCAATTCTGGGGGTGTCAGTTTTGTACTTTTCCCTTCATAGTTGCAATTAGGTTTTGATTTAATGGCATATTCTTTATTACTCACATGAGAGTAGGTACTTCACTTCCTTTGAGCATATGATGGGGGATCTATTTATATGTGAAGAATGGACCTCTTTTCATATCTTCATCTTCCCTGATGTTTGTGTTTGTCATCTCGGTTGCTTATAGAATGCCACTCCCACATGATACATGCATGAAATGTGATTCCTGTAACCAATTTCATCAAATTATTCTCCCCAAAAACTTTAGAATCAAGCTTCAACCAACATTGGATGAAGATGCACTCTCTCATCCTTTAGACGATGCAGTCCTAGATACTATGTTCACTGTGCATTCCTACAACATTCATTGAGTGATTCAAACCATAATTATTTTCTGTATCCTCAAGAAATGTGTTATTTCTTTAAAATTTGGTCTCCATATTCCTATCTAATGCCATGGATCTCCTACAATCAACATCAAAATTGGAAATTATCGCTCTCAAGGTGGTTCGAATAGAGTACTAGGTAGAAAATTAGTTGAAATGGGCAATGTAGAGTTATGATCTGTGGTCCAAAGATGCCTTGGTGGGAGGAATATTTCCAAGAACCATAATTATGAAGAATAATGAAGCTATGATGAAATTCAAAGGGCTACAAAAGTCCTTTGAAAATCATAACCCTCGGTTCCTAATTAAGACCTTGCATGTCACGGCATGAGCTCTAGGTTTTCAACTACCCATGTAGGTGAAGAAAGCAGGATTTGCATTGCTTGATATTTTGGGTATTCCAAATTTTGATGCATGAGAAAAATCAGCCCACATGAAGATACCTTTTGTTGATCTCAGAGTGGTTTTGACAATTGAGTGTCGACACACTTAAGAAATTTTCTTAGTTGATGCCAAGTTATAGTATGTGCCAAGCCATAAATTCATCAAGTGCCAAGTTATTCAAATGCTAAGTAAACTATAGGTGTTGAGCAAGATAGAATTTCTATAGGTTCCAATCAAGATAGAATTCCTATGTGTGTCAAGCATAAGTAATCTGTAAGTGCCGAGTAACACAGAATTAGCATAAGAGTTTGTGCCCTCACAAACTAAGATGTAAACTATTTTTGAGCCAACATATGATGAATCTCAAAGGATTAAGAGGTAAGATCAAATCTATTTCATTCCCTATGTAATCAACATGCAACCAATGAGAAAAATGGAAAGATTTGAGTGGGAAAGATGGATGAATCTCAATCATAGATTCATACCTAACCCTAAGTCATGAAACCTTTTTAAGGAGGTCAAAACCCCATAATTCAAGTATATACAAGAATGGAGGAGAGAGTATGCAAATAGATAATGCATGCAAGGATAGAATACTAGCAAAGCTTGAAGGAATTGAAAGGGGTGAAAAGGCTTAGAAGAAGGAAAAAATTACAACATTAGTTAACAGAATGAAGTATCAGTACTTCAAATAGAATCATATCAGATCAAAGTGGATCAGATCATAATGGACTAAACATTAATCTAAAATCAAAAATTAAGGATTGTAAGTTATCAAGTCAACACATTCTACTATAATTTCTAACGATTGTATTAGGAGAATGAAAATCCTATGAAGATAGGTTGGTTTAACAGCCATATTGTAAATCCTTTAACAGGTGACATTCCAAGTGATTATTTTGTAAATCCTTTAGATAGGTACACTTTTAATAGAGTGTTTGAGCCTTTAATAGGGTAGGCCTCTCATAGGGTAGACCATTGATGATGGTCAAAGTTTGTAACCTTGACAAGTTGCATATTGTTGCAATGATAAGTTGTGGGTGTCATCCCCACCCCAATTTTACCTTCTCATTTTGGAGGGTTTCTGGTTGATCAAATATTATGTTGTCTATTTTCATGCATGCCTTTATTTTAATGATTATTAGAAATTTTTAATGCATTTATTGATTTTAGTTAAAAAATTTATAGCTTAAAGTTTGGTACTTCTAATTCACACCCCCCCTCTCAAAAGTATTCTTCCCACTTGTTAATTCCAACAATTGGCTCCCCCAATTTAGTCAGTTCATGAACCAGGTCTCTGGTCAACTCTGGCTATTAGTGCTCTTGGCTTCATGCACCATGTTTCAAAAGAAACTACTTGGTCCCACCATTCAAATTCCCCAAAATCAAATGTTTGGGGTGCACCTTCTACCACTGGCATTTCTACTAGCATTTCAAATGTCATAGCTAAAGGCTTGAATTTAGGATGGGAGGTTGCTCTTGTAACATGTTCAAATTTTGGATGGGGCTTCTCTATCAATCCTTGTTTGGCATCCACTTTTTTTGAGGCCACCTTATGGGAGGATATGGAAGAAAGATAGCACAAAGGATTCCCTCTATTTTTTTGGGTAATTTTTCCAAACTTCAGGCATGCTATGTTAATTGTTGACAATCTTGGCTGAATTCGAGTCCTCCATGCATACTATTTGATACACATGAAAATATAGAATTCGATAAATTTTGAATTCTTGATGGTATTAGTTTTGTTCATCTATATAATATGATTGTAAATATTGATGTTAGTCACTTCTACATATTGCGACGTTGTTGAGTTTTCTTTTCTAGTTCATTCCTAGTTGAGCTCTTGAACCAATTTAATTTAATTATATATATATATATATATATATATATTGGCTTGTCTACTTTTTCCAAAAAATAATAATAATTCTTGTTTGATCATTGATATTTCTTAGTTATTAAAAAGATTAATGTAAATTTGACAAACAAAAATATTTACAATATATAATGTTATATATAGGTTCTATGTATGTAGTAAAATATTTTTACTCATTTTTCAATTTAATTTCATTCATATTATAGTACAAGATAAATGAATTTGTTTTAAATATTGAGGGGGTGTGCAAGTAGACTTCCCATAAGTTTATATTTTAGCTATTGGCAACAATCTATTTTGTTCAACTATTTAGTTGTAATATGCATGACTTTTTGTGCTATTAAAAGATTTTGTGGCAAATATGTCTAAAAACAAACAAATAAATAAATAATGACCCTCGAAGCAAGCTAGGACTTAATTCTTAATAATTGAACAAACACAGTTCAATTTCCTTTGTGAGCTATTTTATTCACTCATTAATTGGAAGACCCACCCCAACCCCCTACTATACTTTAGTCACCATGGATGGATGGAGGAGGTTGATTGGACCTAGGATCAAATAGCTTTCAACCCCCATGAATAGAAAAAGATGAGCTACAATCAATTTGGCAGGGCAAAACCAGTGGAGAGGAGGGCTACCCCATTAGAGATCAAGACACACACATATGTGTGTATTTGTTTTATTTTTATAATAAAAATCTTAATCCTAACCTTTCCATCACCATAATCATAATCATAACAAAGAATACTATACATGGTCATAAATCCAACCCTAACATTGAGTTTTAACTATAACTGAAGTCCTATACCCCAACCCTATCTAAAATTATTGTGGGTGGAAAATAAATCTTGGTAAAATCAATTCAATAGAGTTTCTTTACTCAAATTACACATAATAAATGAGAGGCAATAGGCCTCTTTTCTTTTGAGTTTAATTTTATTGACCACACAATGTGAAATATTCCTTTATATGGGGATGTGGCACATGAACTTTATAAATTTTTATGTATTCATTAGAAACTGGAATACACCTAACATGCCCATTGATTTAGGGGCATTGTTTACCTTTAGGAGGCATCACTAGTAGTTGAGAAAGAAAAACAAGATGCAGAAAAAAGAAGGAAGATAGGTTTCTATAGTTCAAGAGGATTTAAAACCAAAGCAATATTAAAATTATTACACCAAAAAAAAAGGTGAGAGAAAAAGGCTTCATATCTATTTTTTTGGTTATGAGAGATTTATGTATTTGAGCTCATTAACATGAAAAATAGGATGCAACATATAGAAGTAAGAGGAAGAGGGAACATACCAAACTAAATGAGAGTATAGAAAATGAATTCTAGAGAACATTAAGAGCTAAATAGTTTAAAACAAGAATTCAAACAAGTGAAAGCATTGGGAGGGTGGGCAGGAAGAGTTCCAATTAGAAATTTTGAGCATGAAAATAAAAGAAAATAAATTAAAAGAATATATTGAAGTCAAGTCTTGAGCATAGGCTAAAAATGGATTCAAAGTCAAACAAAAAAATTATAGAAAAAAATAAAGAGGCAAATTAAAGAAGAAAAAGAAAAAGAAAAGGCCATAACCATCATCATCAAATATTAATAGGAATTTGGTGAGAGGGAGAGAGAATTTATCCTAATAAGAGACTCTTTTAAGTGTTAGAATTTTAGGTGACTCTACAACACCCCCAGGATCAGATGAAAGACCAAGATAACTTCCACAAGAGAATGGCAAGACAATTGCATGAAGATGCAAGAATGTTATTATTGATAACAAACTTAATTGAAATTGAATAAATTGATTTTAAATGTACATAATAGGCCTCCTTATAGAGAAGAGGCAATAAGGGACATTGATAAGGAGAAGATAAGATATCACCCACACAAGGTGGAATCACATGTCCTCAAAAGGTGGACCATCCTCCATTATGCAATGAAGTATGTGCAAGGATGAGGATGATAATGTGATAAGTACGGTAAAAGTGGAATGAGATAACAACTATGAACACCTAGAGTGGAATTCTCCTACACCATGTGTTTAATTGAGGTGCAAACTCCTAAGTGTCTCAATCAAAAACTACAATGAAATGCATTATCCTAAGTAAACTTAAGCAAGTGTAATTAGTGAATATTTAATTACACCAACATTAAGAACAAGCTTACATGGAAAGGTTGTATTCATCAAGAAAATAGAATTGGAAATAAAATATGAGGAAATAATAGGAATGTAAGATTTGTGCTAAGTAACATGTAAAACGAGATTGCAATTCTAAATATTAGGGGATCCATCAAATGTACTTATATATAGTTAGATGAAGACTTGATATTTCCCCAACAAGAAGATAAAGGGGAGTAAGAGATATTGAAATCACCAAGAGATGAAAGAAAGTGGGTGTGGTTGAACATAGGAAATTTCAATTCAGTTACATGAGAAATAAGGATTCAGGGCCCCATAGGAGTATTTACAGATGATAAGTTAGAATTTTAGAGGTTATCAATTAGGTACTTAGTAGAGTGCAAAGACAAAACTATTGTTATCAAACATAGTGTGACAAATGTAGAGAACTAAATTTTAAAGGACATGATAGTCTCAATATAGAATGAAGATATTGAAAAGGTAAAGAATGTGGAGGGATCATAACCCTAATGAGAAAAGCATGGAGTGGAATAGTAAAAATAGAAAAAGAAAATCCAAACAAGTAGTTTATATGGTCAAAAATAACATTAAAGGAGGAAAAATTAGGGTGGATGCTTGTTACTTTTCTCTAAAATGCTCAAAGTTCTACAAGAAATTAAATCTAGATATAGAAAAGATCCTTAAACTACTTTAAAGAAAGTCAATATTTGATTGGTGATTTTAATGCTAGAAAAACAAACAACTAAACTATTTAATTGGGCAACAAAGGAGGTATAACAATCCTATATAGCTAGAGAAAAGTGAAGGCTTTGAGAAATGATTTCACATTATGGGAATCAAAATGTGTCAAACTATGCAGGGTAACTACTAGGTTTATATAGTTTGTATAGCATTGTTATTTGTACTGGCATGCCAACTTGATCAAAATCCCAAAAGTTATTTCTTGTAAAACCAACAACGAGAAAAGTATCAGCATGATAACTATATGATATATTCTCGAAGTACTATTTCCAATTTGTCATAGTTCAATACTAGAAACACACTAGATATAGAATACATAAATGTGTAGAAAAAGGAGGGAAAAGAAGCAAAAGAGAAGAATGACGTCAGACCAAGGCACACTACCACTAACCATTGACTTAGACACTTCATTTAGAAGGTTTGGTACACACAAGGTGAAGAAACGTTTTGTTCCTTTGTTGATTTCAAAACATCCTTTGATATCATTCCAAGAGTCAAGTAAAATGGACAAGCTTTGGATATCCAATGAGTATAGAGAAATAATTCACAAACTTTATGAGAAGTTTAAGGCTAAATTCAAAATTAAAGAAAGAGGCCATGTTTGAATGCTTTAATAGAAATGTTGGAATCAAACAAGGGTGATCTTGTTAAACATGAAGATTGGTTAAACAAAGCTATTGGGGAAGGGCTTCGACTGACATATTATGTGGTAAAGTTTATTTTATATCCAAATGATTTGAAGGCATTAGAACTCTTTTATTAAAAGGTCAAAATCCAAGTGAATATAAACAAGAAAAAAAACATGATTTTTTCATAGTTTAATTTTATTTTTGAGAAAATATCATTGGAGATAGTAGAGGAATACAAATAGCTAGGAATTTATTTCTGCAAACAATGCAATTGGGGTACTAATAGAGATAAAAGAATACAAATTGAGTAAAGAGAATTGTTCTTACTTTATAATAGGCACAAGAAAGTGGAATCATGGAATGGGAAAGTAAAATATTTTTGATTTGTTGGTTGTTTTGATTATCCTATATAACTGTGAGGTTATGAAGAATAGAATGTCAAACCGTTCGTTAAGGAAAGAAGAAAGTATCTAAAAGAATTTAATTGCTAGCTGCCTCGAAGTCAAATCAATGATACCATATGGGATCCTTTTGGCTAAGGTGGGAATGGTCCCTAATGAAAGCATTGACAATAATTTTTTTGCTAAAGCTACTTAAAATAAATTTAATAGAATATATGAACATAGCTGGTCCAAACTGGTTGGTGAAGAGGAATTAAACCACAGGAAAAAGACTTGGAAGAAACAAAGCTACTAAGAGGGAAAACATAAGTTAGAAGTTTCAAAACTTTAGGACTACCATATTTACTAAATAAATTAGCCAAAAATGAAGATAATCCCCCAAAGAAGAGTGGGAACTACTTTTACTATGGGAAAGGGTGTCATGTCCCCTTTTCAAATAATTAAAAATAATAATCTTTGCTAAGGCAGGTAGGCCAAAAAAGGTGAAGTTTCAGCAAAGGGGGATAATCTTTGGAAGTGAATGGACTAATAAATGAAAATTATTATTAAAATATGTTTTATTAACCTATATTTGAAGTGAGTTAGGTTTATGCCCTCTTTCAAGGGGTTTGGAGGCATTTTGGGCTCATTCCAGAACTTGATTTTGCTCATTCCTTTGTTATTCTTCAGAGGCTGCCAAACCTGTGGAGAAGGAGACCCAAGAACGGGAATTTGCAGCTTTCCAGGGAGACCCAAGAATGGGAGTTTGTAGGTTTCTAGGAAGGCTAAGGATGGGATTTTGAAGCCATTCCATGTGCATGCTCATGCAGAGTTTGCCTTTGTGCTGAACAGTGCAGATTTGTGAATTTTTGGGTGTTTTTTTTGTAAGAGTTTTTTGTTTCCAGTTGAGTATTTCATATCAGTTTGGATTGCTGCTGTATATCAGGCTTTTAAATGTTAAAATAGAGCTAAATATATTTATTTTTATGTGATTATACTTCTGTGATATATTATTAAGTTTTTGTGGTGATTTCGGACTATTTTGTGCTATTTTCGGGAGCCCGATGAGCATTGTTTTGTCCTCCATTTGGGAGCTATTGTGTGCATGTTATAAAGATCTGGAAATGTCATTTTATAGGCTATTATGCTGCTCAATTTTTTTTTTAAATGTCCACTTTCAGATTTACTAATAATAGGAGAAACTATGAAGCTTTTGGCACTATTTCTGGCATACCCGATTTGGGGTTTCTTGAGAAATTTGGTGGATCTTTGTGATATTAGTTGTTTGATCTTGAAAATCTGATTAGAGGTGTGAAATATCATAAAAAATCATTAAAGAGACATTTAAGTGGTATCAGAGCCATGATCTTGCCAATCTGAGGGTTTGTAGAAGTTTGCATGTCAGTTTTGACAACTACCCAGATCTTGCATGTCATAATTTATGGTTGCATGTTGCTTCTAATCAGTTGCATGTCAAAATATATGGTTGCATGCTACTTCTAATCATTTGCATGTTATTTTTTGGTGAATTTGGTGGTTGCATTTTGCTTCTAATTAGCTGCATGTCAAAATCTAGGGTTGCATGCTACTTCTAATCAATTACATGTTAGTTCTTGGTGTTTGAAGAAGTTATAACTTATTGGGGTTACACTCTACTATATCTAGAATGGACAGGTATAGTATAGAGTCTTAGAGGACATGATCTTGGACAATTGATATCCAAAGTCAAAATAATAGAAAGGATGGTTATTTAGACATTCGAGATAAACTTAGAAAAATGAGCCATGACATGTCTGAACAGTTGGTTGAGCACCACTGTATAATGAATGACATGGTGTCTGACCTAGCTAAGGTGGATAAGTTGACTAGATTTCTATTTGGCAGATTTTCTCATAGGGCAGATGACACAATTACTAAGAACTTGCATGAGGAGTTTGAGAAACTAGCTTATAGCCAGGCACAGGTCTCAGATTCTACTCTGCCACACGAGGCAGTGGGTTTAGATGATGATTATAAGGATGTCTTTGTGCATGATGGTGAGATACCTGATAGAGATGAGTAGACATTAAGCATTCATGACTTTGCTAAGAAAGAGTACCAGGCACAGTTAGATGCTTTGTCACATGAGGTTGAGGTTGGTAGAACTTCACATGATTTATCTAGCCAGCCGAAAGTGAACAAAGACAGTATTGTGACTTCATTATCTCATCATGATAGGTATGTGGAGTTAGTTGGTATTGGTCATATTACTCAGGTGAGGAGTTTTTTTGAGTTACTAGCTGATTCTAGTTTATGGATATTAACTCAAGATTGTTATATTAGCATTTGGGATTCAGTTGACTGGAGATCTTTAAAACTTTTTGGTAGCAGTGTTTGTTTGGGTGCTATCATGGATTTTATTAGCAGATTGCACGGTGTTGTCTTTTCTTGTGCTAGCAGCTTGTCTAATGTTGGTATTAGTTTTTATACATTAGTGTTGGGCTTTTTCCATATATCCAATCGACCATACTTGTTGGAATGTGTTGATGATCTTTCATATTTGGTAGTGTGTACAAATGAGTCCCAGGATCATATTGGCATTGATGACATCTGAGAGGATGCAGTGGGCAGTTTTGAAGACTTAGTTTCCTTGGGTACAAAGGAGTTGGACAGCAATGCTAAAGTTTTTGATACTCTGTATGTTGATATGAGCTTTAGAGTTGATTCACAGGATATGGATGGTAATACTGTAGAGACTAGTAACTTTGAGGATACTCCTTTAGATAGTGCATCAAAGGAGGTTTGTAGGAGACAGTCAAGCCAGTGCCATCATGTGTCTAATCAGTTGAGAGTTAGTGAGTGAGACATTACTATCGCTTGCCAACACTTTGATGATGCTCGTCAATTGTTAGCAGTTTATGGATGGGGTTCTGCTACTAGTGATGAGCAGGGAGGCAGTTATCTTTCCTTGACAGAGTTCCACTCTTTATGGGAGGCTATCCAGATTCTGAGATAGGATTATATGCAGTTGGTAGCTAATAGAAATTATCTTATGGAGTGGGGCAATACAGCATATGATGCATTGTTGGCCATGGAAGATGAGGTGAGTGAGATTATCAGTAGCTTGAGGTGACTTCTGAGATTCTTGAGAGTACACAGTTGGCTTTCAAGGAGTCACAGTTTTATTTGGCTAAGGTGACCATGGAGTTAGAGCAACTACAACCTTTACTAGATTCTATACAGTCACAAGTTGTGGTGTCTAATGATCTGAGGATGTCCATGGTTGATATTGTCAAAGATAGCGGAGATGGGGATGCATCCATCTTTGATACTAACATTGGCATATCGGGTTCATCCCCACTAGAGTCAAGTTTAGTTGAGTTGGGTGTTGTAGCAGATTGTTGTGGTATGCTTGACATGGTGGTGACCTCTAGCACTAATGGTATGAAGACTAGAGATTTTGTATAAAAGACCATGTGTGATGTTGGTGAGCCGATAGTTGGCATGGTTCCTGCTAGTAATACTTCTCCCTTGGTGATGTCTTTAGAGGTAGTAGTCAGTTCCAACTTGGTTAGTGATCGATTGCAATTAGTTACATTTGGATTACAGTCTGAACCACTGACTCAGATTGGGACATTCTATCAGCATTACATTGTGAGGTATGCTCATCAATTTACCTCTGATGACCATGTTGATGAGATGATGATACAGAGATGTATTTGGTTCCTAGTGCTTATCATCAGTTATGGGATAGTTTGATGCCTCCGGATGAGAGTTGTGATGGGCACGACATGGCGATAGGTTTTGTAGTTGACAGCTTGATAATATGTGACTTAGAGCAGGAGTTTTGGAGTGATGCTTCAGCGGGTGTTGTTATTGATTCTACTCCTTTGGCTATGACATCTCCTGACTTAGCTAGTGATCAGTCATAGTGGGTTGTATCACTTGTTCATGGTGAGCTATTGACTAAGGTTATTTTTTTTAATCAACATTATATTGCAGGGTATGTACATCAGTTAGCATTTGATCCTTGTGTTGGGGAGTTGATGGCAGGAAAATTTGGTTTGGGTTCCATTTCTTGCTGTTTATCTTGTGATGGCTTTTCACCATCAGGGGTGCATGGGAGTTATGGTTATGAGACAGTGGTTGATGATCTACAGAGCTGTGTTGACTATAGGAGTTGTATAGTGTGTGGATACTCCATACTTGGTATAGTTTCATTTGAGAGCATTCACCATTGTTGCAGAGTTGGATTGTACATTCCGTATAGGCCAGTGGGATGCGTTGATGGTATTTATTGTGTTGGCAGTTTAATTTGTCCACTTTACTTGGGTTTTGATGTTCTAAGATTTTATGTCTCATGGGTTTCTAATTGTGGTAGTGGTGATTTTGGAGTTTGGTTGAGCTATAATTGTCAATTTGATTATGGATTCCTCTTGGTCATATTGCTGAGGGTATTGCAGGAGCCTATGTTATTTGGATGTAGTATAGTTCATGACTACATTTGGGATCCAGGTGGATTGATTGGTTTATTTTTCAGCCATTGCTTGAGGAAAAACAATATTTGGGAGGGGAGGACTTTTCATGTCCCCTTTTCAAATAATTAAAAATAATAATCTTTGCTAAGGCGGGCAGGCCCAAAAAGGTGAAGTTTTAGCAAAGGGGGATAATCTTTGGAAGTGAATGGACTAATAAATGAAAATTATTATTAAAATATGTTTTATTAACCCCTCTTGGATGTGAGTTAGGGTTATTCCCTCTTTTAAGGGGTTTGGAGGCATTTTGGGCTCATTCCAGAACTTGATTTTGCTCATTTCTTTGTTATTCTTCAAAGGCTGCCAAACTTGTGGAGAAGGAGACCCAAGAACGAGAGTTTGTAGGTTTCTAGAGAGACCCAAGAATAGGATTTTGTAGGTTTCCAAGAAGGCTAAGGATGGGAGTTTGAAGCCATTCCATGTGCATGCTCATGCAGAGTTTTCCTTTGTGCTGAACAGTGCAGATTTGTGAATTTTCGGGTGTGTTTTTTGTAAGAGTTTGGTGTTTCCAGTTGAGTATTTCATATCATTTTGGGTTTCTGCTATATATCAGACTTTTAAATGTTAAAATAGAGCTGAATATATGTATTTGGATGTGATTATACTTCTGTGATATATTATTAAGTTTTTGTGGTGATTCTGGGTTATTTTGTGCTATTTTCGGGAACCCGATGAGCATTGTTTTTGTCCTCTGTTTGGGAGCTATTGTGTGCATGTTATACAAATATAGAAATGTCATTTTATAGGCTGTTATGCTGCTCAAATTTTTGTAAAAATTTCCACTTTCAGATTTATTAAAAATAGGAGAAGCTATGAAGCTTTTGGCACTATTTCTGGCATACCCAATTTGGGGTTTCTTGAGAAATTTGGTGGATCTTTGTGATATTAGTTATTTGATCTTGAAAATCTGATTAGAGGTGTGAAATATCATATAAAATCAGAAAATGAACATTTCAAAGGGGCGCTTGAAATAGAATGCTACTTCATCTGAATACTCAACATATGCAGATATTTTACTCAATGGAGAAAACATTGTGAAGGTGAACAATTTAAATGAGTTACTTGAATGCAAGAGTTGACATCAAAAGGAAATCTAAAATGTTTCAATTTTCATATTACTTGGTGATTCATGATACAAGATTTTACATCAAATGGAAATTGAAATATTGTTATAGAAAGTCCACTTCAATTTGAGAGATTGTTATAGAAAGTCCTCTCTCTTTTTTATCAACAATAAGATGAAATGTACAACACATTGAGAGCCAAAACATGCAAGATGCACTTTCAAAAGAGTTCATTCTCTATCAAAAAAAATTAGTGTTGAACATAGCTTGGAAATAGATCTAAATTTGTCTTTCATATCAAACTACAATGCTTAAAATATTGAAAACTTAAAAAAATTTAAAATTCCATCAAATGTAGTTTTATAGAATTTTGACTTCTGTATGTCCAAAATCCAAATGCATGGTCTTTTATGCTCTTCTTTAAATTCAATTACTCCTAAAATGAATTCTTTGATACCTTCTCAAATCTTGGAAATAACTCTTATTGGGCTTGAATTCCAAAACAACTCTTCAAAGGGAGGCACTTTTTCTTTTAAAACAAATGTTGGTCTGATTCGTATAGTAACTATAGTTCTTAGAAATAGAGGTTCTTTCGGATTGACATCACAATTGGAAGGATATTATTGTTGTATATTTCTTCTTTGTGATGTGGACAAAAGAGTGATCTTCCTCTTATAATCTATAGATGGATAGGTTGTAGCCCAAACTACAGAAGAATGAGTTATACTTCTATTTTGATGAATGTGTAACTGTGCGTCATATTATTACTATTGCAAAAAAACAAAAAAATAATCACATATAATAGGACATATGTATTATCTCCTTAAGTCCAACAATCTTGTCCATAGTATTAAGTAGTACTAGCATTTACAAAGAAGTCATTATTCTCTCCCATATCTGGACTCCTATGATAGTTTTTTTTGGATGGATAAGAGGCTGTGAGTAGATTCAAACCCAAGACCTCTTTGATAAGAGGTGTGTTGTAGGCTCTTGCCTGATATAGATGTTTCAACAATGGTGTTTCCCAGGCTCGAACTGGTGAACTAGGACTCCTATGATAGTTACAATCTGTAACAATTTCTACATTTTCCCACAAATACATGAACAATGATCTATGGATTTTCCTGATATTCTCAGGTCCTATTTATGATGGTAGGTTCATGCTTTTTCTTTGGCATTTTGGCTTTTCCCTTGGCCTTAGTACAAAAATGAGCATACAATACAAATTTTTGGATATAATGCTTAGAAAAACCCTTTTGATTTTAGATTATGGTTAGATTCCTAAACATATGAATGGGTACATAAGAGAAATATTTAATATTTTTGTTATTAGTGAATAAGAGTTCTTTTAGATTTAGGCAAGAGTCTACAATACAAGGGTAAATTGTGAGTTTCTTATATGGAAAGTCTTGAATTAGAATCGACTTAAGATTAATAAATATAAATGGAAATAATTTACACATAATTAAAATTAATCTCAACTCTACCCTCTTACCAATAAAACAATTTTTCAATAACACTGTCTACTAGAAAATCATTGTATGAAAAATCTCCCATAGAAGCATCAAAGACCACTTCTAATCTCCTCCACCTGCAGATGATCTTGAAGGGGAAGATGATAATCTTAAGAAGGAATATAATATGATCATATTCCTCCCTCTTCAGGATCATCTGCAAGTGAGGGAGAATTGTTCAAATTCCTTCAATCCATTCTATAGATTTTTTCCACAGCATGAAGTAAAGAAATTGTATCCATGACATAGTAAATAAACTATGAGAAGCTGAATCCACGATACAACAATAAATAAACAATGAAAAACCTTTTCACATTCTAGTCCACATTCCGTTGAAATAAAAAACCATTTGCATTTCCCACCATTCTATAACCCAAATTAAATTCCAATGGGAGCATGAATGCACTCGAATGAAATCGAACAAAAATATAATTAATCGTTAATTTGGAATGGTAAGAATGTTCTAATATAAATTAATAGTTAGAGATTTCATTAATACTATTTTTTGGTTGGATAGTAGATCTATTATGACATGTTAATTCACAATTTGATTTAAAGATAGATTCCTCTAATTTTTGTAGATAATTTATGGATAGAAATTATTTACAACATTTTTAGGAGAATAATTGAAAATGTATATTAAGGTTAGATTTTAAATACTATAGTATATTATATATAATTAATAGATGTCTTTCAAATATATTAGATATATACTGTAAGAAATGATAATGTTGAGCAAGGAACGAGAAACAATTCAAGTAAGTTAAGTGTGAAACAATGTTACCATAAGATAAGCAAACTCCAAGAGCATACACCAAGATGGTTCGACAATGGAGACAAGGATTTATAAGGGGAAAGCAAAGAAAACACCTTGTGAGTATTATGAATGACAGAAAATGCCTAGAGAAGAGAGAGAGAGAGTGTGTTGGAGCAAAAGTAGCTCAATACAATAAGATAGCTCAATACAATAACATCAAGTGCTAAGAGTGTGTTAAAGAAAGAAGGAGGAGCATCTCTTATATAGAGATGAGAGAGGAGTTGCATTTGTAACTCCCATTTCTATGAATGCCACATTCATAATAGGTGTGTGAAAAGTGTCACAATCCTCTTAAGGAGGATAAACTAAATAAAGAGATAAACAAGAGTTGTCCTTACATGTGGAACAAAGGACAAAAAATGACATGTCCTCCACATGTGTACAAGAGGACAAACTATATTTAGGGACCCTTGGAATATCCCAATTAATATATCCAAGGAAAGATTAACCTTTCTAACACCGCCCCTTAATCTTTACTTGGGGAGTTTACATCAACGGGTTGTAAACTCAAATTTTTAAAATGGAACTGAAATCTCTCTTTAGAAAGTAGTTTGGTTAAAATATCAGCCACTTGATCTTCTCCTTTACAATAAAGAAGAATAATTTAATTGTCTTCATCTTGTTCTCGAATGAAGTGATGTTGAAGTGAAATATGTTTGGTTCATGCATGATAAACTAGATTCTTTGCCAAGGCAATAGCACTTTGATTGTCACAATGTATAGGTGTAGGTGATTGTTGAGGTAGACCCAAATCGTCAAGAAGTCTTCGAATCTACAAAGCTTCCTTAGCGGCATTGGTACAACCTTTGTATTCAGCTTCAGTTGAGCATAGGAAAATAGAGTGTTCTTTTTTGCTTTTCCAAGAAATTGGACCTGAACCAACAAAGAAAAAATAACCACAAGTGGATTTCCCATCATTGGGATCTCCACCTAGATCGGAATCAGTATAGCCATGTAAAATAAATTTAGAATTTGCATCATAAAATAATCCCATATTAATAGTTCCTTTAGTGTACCTTAAGATTCGTTTAGTAACTTTAAAATGAGTTTGTTGAGGTTTAGACATAAATTGAGAAACTAAACCAACACTATAAGCAATGTCAAGTCTAGTAAGAGTTAAATAATTTAAACTTCCTACCAACTGTCTATACATAGTTTCATCAACAAAAGGAGTATTCATATCAGTCATTAATTTAGTACCTAATTCACATGGAATTGAAACATGGTTAGATTCATTCATCTTAAATTTTTCTAAAAGGTCATAAGAATACTTTCTTTGAGAAACAAAGATACCTTTAGGAGTTTGAAAAATTTGCATACCTAAGAAATAATGTAAGATACCTAAATCTGTCATTTGAAATTTCTCTTTAAGTTGGAATTTGATATCAGAAATCAAAGTGTCTGAACTAGAGGTGAGTATTAGATCATCTACATAAATAATAACAATGATAATATCATCGTTAGTATGTTTAATATACAAATTAGGATCATTCTTTCTTCTAGTAAAACCTTGAGAAATAAAGAAAGAATTAATTTTAGAATACCATTCTCTAAGTGATTTTTTAAGACCATAAATAGATTTGTTCAATTTGCAAACCAGATTTTCACTACCTTTCTTAACAAATCTAGGAGGTTGAGCCATATAGATTTCTTCATGTAAATCACCATTTAAGAAGGCACTTTTAACATCCATTTGATGAATGGGCCAATTCATTTTAGATGCTAAAGCAAGAATTAATTTGATAGTAGGCATCTTAGCAACAGGAGCAAAAGTTTCATTATAGTCTAATCCTTCAATTTGTGAAAAACCTCTAGCAACTAGTCTAGCCTTGAATTTACTAATTTAATTATTAGTATTCAATTTTGTTTTGTATAACCATTTACATGAAACTATATTCTTTCCATGAGGTAATTTGACTAAGTCCCAAGTTTGATTAGCAAGTAAAGAATCATATTCCTCTTGCATGGCTTTCTACCAATGAGGTTGAGAGTTAGCTTGATCAAAAGACTTAGGATCATTAGAATTCATAATAGTAGTCATCAAAGCATAATTACAATAATTAATCCTTCTATGTTTAATTCCACCAGATTTAGAAATATAATCATCAGCTTCATTGATTAGGTTTTGAGCCCATTTAGGTTTACGTTTAGTTGTAATAGAATTATCACTAGAGGAAGAATCATTAGTAATAAAAGTATCAGTAGTATCTACTTGAGTATCATGAGTTGTAGGAGCAGAAATAATCGGTGGTACTTAATTTGAAGGATTAAGAGAAAGAGTAGGGGTAAGAGAAGGAGGTTGGTCCTCCACCAGCACAATTTTAGTGCCACTGAATTCTTCATCATGTGTAGTAGAGCAATCATGAACTCCATTTTCTGCAATACAAACATCTCTAGCAACTTGGACTTTGTTAGTAGTGGAATCATAAACACGATAACCCTTAGTGTTTTCATCATAGCCAACAAACATATACGGAATGACTTAGCATCTAATTTATGCCTTTTTTGTTTAGGCGTATGAACATAAGCAATAGAACCAAATATCCATAAATGATGTAAATTTGGTTTCCTACCAGACCAAGCCTCTTCTGGAGTGATAGCCTTGAGAGCTTTGGTAGGAGTCCGATTAAGAATATAAGTTGCACAAAACATGGCTTCAGCCCAAAATTTATAATGCAGATTCTTAGCATGCAACATGCTTCTAGCCATTTCAACAATGGTCCGATGCTTTCTATCCGCCACACCATTTTGTTGTGGTGTATAAGGAATAGTAAGCTCGTGCTTAATTCCACATGATTTCAAATAAGAATGAAAAACATTATTGACATATTCCTTCCCATTATCAATTCTAAGAATTTTAAGTTTATACCCAGATTGTCTTTCAACATATAACTGAAATTCAATAAATATATCAAGGACTTGATCCTTGCTATGCAAAAAATAGATCCAAGTTCATCTAGAAAAATCATCAACAAAGGTAAGTGCATACCGAGAACATTGGATGGAGGTATTCTCCATGGGGCCCAAAAGATCACTATGGACAAGATGCAACTTATGAGTTGCTTGCCATGATTTTCCACTTGGAAAGGGCTCCCTATGCATCTTACCACTCTTACAACCTATACAGGCAATCTTGGAAGGTATAATGTGAGGCAAGCCATCAACCATATTATGCTTTTGCATGAAAGTAATATAATTGGAATTTAAATGACCAAGTCTTTCATGCCATATATTGAAATCAATAGAAGTATGTAAAGAATATCGTGAACTAGCAAATTCATGGAATTTAAACAAATTGTCATTATCCATTTTAGCATGAGCAATCACTTTGAGAGTTTGAGGATCTATGATATAAAATGTATCTTTGTAGAATTCAACTTTATAGTTCTGACATAACTATGAAACAGAAAGAAGATTAGTTTTCAAGTCAGGTACATATAAAACATCATGAATTTTACCATTAGGAATAGTAACATCACCTAATCCTTCAACTTTACAAGTCTGATTATTAGCTAACTGAATAGGAATGTTAGCAATATCAGGTTGTAAAGAATCAAAAATTTCTTTATCAGAAGTGACATGTTGTGATGCACCACTGTCAACAATCCATTCTAAAGGTCTGCAAAGATCAAAGCTACAAGTAAAAGCATGATGAGGATTAGAACCAATCGAGTTACCTTTTTTATGGTTTGAGGTTTGATGATTGTTACTATTATTCATAGGTTTTTTATCATTTTTCTTTTTAAAATAGTTATTGACAATATGACCATCTTTTCCACAATAAGAACAATGAGGTTTGGAATTGGAATGGTTCTTTTGATTATTAGTATTATGAGTATTATTAGGATGATTGGTATTATTATTATATTTGGTATGAAATTTATTGTTGGAATTATTTGAATTAGTATTTTATTGTTTGTGATTATGATTATTATTATTGGAACGAAAATTATTAGTTGAATTTCTAGATACAAATGCATGTTCAGTTGATTTAAGGGTACCAAACTGAATTAGCTTAGCTTCTTCCTGTCTTAATAAAGTTTGAAAAATAACATAAGTTAACTAAGAAGTTAAAGTAGGAATAGCAAGCTGTGCATGAATATTAGTTATAAACTATTGAAACTGTCGAGGAAGACATTTTTTAAGAATAAGATGAATTAAACAAATTTCCTCTAATTGAACACCTAAGGCCATAATTTGGCTTTTAAGAGAATCAAATTTTAAGAGAAATTCATCCATACTTTTAAAATCTGCATACCTGAGATCTTCGAGTTGATCCTGCAACTGTATTTTGCGGTATTCATCGCCACTGTCATACTTGGTTTTCAAGATGGACCATGCATCATGAGCTTTAGAACAGTGAGCAATTAAGACATATAAATCTGGAATAATGGAAATACCAATTAACCCTAAATCTTCTTCATTTTTAGCTTTCCAAGTATCTTTCTCGTCTTGAGTAGCCGCTGAACCGGGTTCAAGAGAAGGGTCAGTGGCTGTTTCGAAGAGGTGTTTAAAACGAAAAATAAATGAGATATGAGTTTTCCAAGAATGATAATTGGAGTAATTAAGTTTTATTTCTAGAATTAAGGTTGACATGATTAAAAAAATTGCCCCTTTTTTTTTAATTAAAAAAAATCCTTAATTTGAAAATTAAGTTAAATGAAAAAAAAATTTGTTAATTGAGAAAAAAATATTTTAATTTTATTAATTGAGAAAAAAATTTGTTTTTTTTTATTTATATAAAATTGAGAATATATATATTTTTTTAATTTCAATTATTTATGTGAGAGAAAACAAGAAAAAAAACACATTTTATGGTTTTGTTGTTGTTTTTTTTTATTTTAATAAATAAAACAAGATTTGAAAAAAAAGAAAAAGGTGGGCAAAGATGGGGAAAATTTAAAATGGTTTAGAAAGGGGGAGCGGAGCGCAGGCGGTGGCTGCCGCGTGGCCAAAGGGAGGAGGAGTTGGTTGGCCCTAGTCGGTGGAAATGGCGGGGTTAAAGAGTTTAAAAAAAGATCGAAGAGGATCAAGAAGCGAGCGTGGCTGCGCAGGCGGCGGTTGCCATGTGGCTTGGACGCAGGCCGCGCCGAAAGGTTTACGCCGAGTGTTATGGGGGCGGCGGAAGCGGTGGAATGGGGTTTGTTTTGCATGCAGCAGTGAAGAGGGCGTCAGCGGAGTTGCAAATCTCGTAGTGAATGCAGGCGACAACGTGCGACGGCGCACTGGTGTCGCGCGGCGGTGCACGGCGGCGCTACTGGTGCGCGCGGTGGCGCAAGTAGCTCGCGGCAGCGTGAGGGTGTCACGCGGCAGTGCGGCGGTGATGCTGGCTCACGACGGTGTCACGCAGCGGCGCGGGTGGCGCAGCCGCCCAACAAATGCAATGTAAAAAAATAAAATGTGTGCTTTAAAAATCAACAAAGTTATTAGATTTATAAGGATGAAAATCCTATAAAAACATGTATGTTGTATGCTTGAAATTTTCAAGAGCATACAATAAATAAATATAGAAGAATATATTAAAAGTTTTTAAAGAGTAGGAAAAATTTTGTTTAAAAGGAGTATAAAAATTAGAGAGTTATTTAAAACGTTACTCATGTAATACTTCTTGTTTTGGTGGCATGCCATCCAAAACAAGAAAAAAAATTGAAATTTAACAAAAAAAACCTTTGGCGGCAAGCCTTCCAAAGAGGGTTAGTAAAAAAAATATGAAACTTTACAAGAAAACCCTTTGGCAGCAAGCCTTCCAAAGAGGGTTAGTAAAAAAAATGAAACCTGCATACACAAGATTTGTTAAAAAGAGCTAAAATCACAACACGAACTTCTTCTCTCAATAACGTCTCCAAATAAGGTGTGCTCCAATGAATGGCAACCTTCACCACAAAACTTAAAACAAGGATTAGATAGCCAAGCTCTGATACCATGTAAGAAATGATAATGTTGAGCAAGGAACGAGAAACAATCCAAGTAAGTTAAGTGTGAAACAATGTTACCATAAAATAAGAAAACTCCAAGAGCATACACCAAGATGGTTCAACAATGGAGACAAGGATTTATAAGGGGAAAGCAAAGAAAACCCCTTGTGAGTATTATGAATGAAGGCAAATGCCTAGAGAAGAGAGAGAGAGAGAGTATTGGAGCAAACGTAGCTCAATACAATAACATCAAGTGCTAAGAGTGTGTTAAAGAAAGAAGGAGGAGCATCTCTTATATAGAGATGAGAGAGGAGTTGCATTTGTAACTCTCATTTCTATGAATGCCACATTCATAATAGGTGTGTGCAAAGTGTCACAATCCTCTTAAGGAGGATAAACTAAATAAAGAGATAAACAAGAGTTGTCCTTACATGTGGAACAAAGGACAAACAATGACATGTCCTCCACATGTGTACAAGAGGACAAACTATATTTAGGGACCCTTGGAATATCCCAATTAATATATCCAAGGAAAGATTAACCTTTCTAACATATACAATATAATATATATATACATTAGATATCTATGCTTTAATTTTAAAATGGGAACTCTTTTATAAGAAATTAAGGTGTTGACATGTTAGAATTTATCTATATATATTATAGATTAGATAATGTATATATAACTAGTAACTAAGGGGATGGATACAATTATTTTATAAGGCTTATGATTTGAATTGAAATGGTTTGATTTTATGCTTAGGTTCTTTGCTAGAGTTTTCAAGTATATATGCTTTAGTGCCTAATTAGAAAGGTAATAGCTTATGATTAAGTTTTAATTTGATATATAAAATTCAATTAGCCTTAAGCTTAAAGTTTACTTAAGTGTTGTTTGGGACAAGGTTCATTTGAGTTTAGTGTTAGTGTTAGGTAACTATTTGGTGTAGATTAAGATTAAATTAAATTTTTTATTAGTGTTTGCTTTTATTTTTGTTTCTTTTATGAATTAAGTTAGACTCCATGAATTTACATTTAGTATTCAATTTTCTTTAGTCTGAACAATTCCAATATTGTTTAAGATGACATTTAATTTTATTTAATGTTGAAGTAGGTTTAGTAGCAAGGTTAAGATATGTTCAGGGTTACTTTTTATATGATTTAGGGTTTACTATTTATTATGTAAAATTCCAAGGGTTCAATTTTGTATAGATATATAATCAAGACTTAATTTTATTTAGGCTTATATATAAACTCTCCTCTTCCCCTCTACCTATCACTCTCCCTTTCATATCCCCCATTTCAATATCTCATATCTTGATTTCCCTCTCTAACCCCCTATCAATTTCTCTACATTAAACTCATCATCTCATTGTCTTCCCATAAATTTATATATCTCTCTTGAGTTCACTCATGTCCTGTATCTTTGTCTCTCCCTTATTCAAGACCACTATCTCTATCTCCCCACTATATGTATTAATATATACTTATATAATATTGTTTCACTATATTTTTCTCCATGTCCCTCTCTATACATGTACTTATATGTCCCTACCACTTATGTTATTATCTAAATGGGTATGTCTCTTTTCTATCTATTTCAATATTTATATTTCTCTATCTCTCTTCCTATATTTTTTATTTTTTATTTTCCTCATCTCTCTATTTATTCCTTTGTATCATATATATACACATTCTATATGCTTCTCTCTCCGTATATATATATCCTCCTTTCTATTTATCTATTAGTTGGTCTCCATCAACTCATTCTCCCCCCCACTCACCCTCTCTCTTTAGATATACATACATACATACATACATACGTACATACATACAAACATACATACATATATATATATATATATATATATATATATATATATATATATATATATATATATATATATATATATGGTTTACTGTCCATTATTGTAAGGGTTAAGGGATAAATTTAGTGTACTTATATAATTAGGGTTTAATTTGATTTAGGCTAATATGCCCACATTGTTTTGCACCTCTACCTATATCTCTCCCTTTTTCATCTTTCATTTGCATATCCCATATTGGTTAATGACCCTAACCATCTCTACATATTAAACTCATTATCCCATTCTCTTCACATATATTTTTTTCTCTGTCAAGTTATCTTCCTTCATATATTTGTCCCTTCCTCATTTTACCTCACTCTCTCTATCTCACATTCTATATATATCTTATCAACTTATCTTTGTTTATTTCACTATCTTTTAATCCCTCTCCCTTTATCTTTGTTCCTCTATATACTTATATGTCTCTATCACTCTATCTCTACATATCTTATTCTTTGATTTGAATATTTACATCTCTCTATCTCTATGGATCTCTATATATCTATATCTTTTGATCTTCTTCATCCCTATATTTATTTTTTCTCTATCATATGCATATATATATATGCATTCCATGTTTCTCTCCCTATATATCCTCCTCTCCTAGATTTTCCTCTAAGTTATTTTCCATCAATTCTTTTATGAGCTATTTTTTTATGGAAATTATATAAAGTCTTTAGAGCTCTTTTTGTTGGATACAATTATTCAATTGTGTGTTGTATTTGATGTCACACAAATTTCATATCAGTCAAAAGATAGAGTCTACCAAGCTCAGATGGTCAACAAGGCAAAAGACAGAGTCTACTAAGCTCAAATGGTCAGCAAGACAAAAGATAGAGTCTACCAAGCTCAAAAGGTTAGTAAAGAAAATTTACAGTGTCTACCGAGTAGACAGTTGTTACCTAGTTTTCAAGCTTAATCAAGAAAATTTAGTTGTTACTGAGCTCACTCGGTCATCAAAGGAAATTATGGCAGAAATAGTTCTTACTGAGCTCTCGTGGATAGAGAAGGAATTTAGTTCTTACTGAGTAAACTTGGTAGCCAAAGGATTTTACAGATGATACAGTGTTAATCGAGTTAAGATGCTTAACTCAAGAAATTTTGAGAAGTAGTATTTTTATATGAGAAATATGTTAACAAGAAACACTAATCTATTAAAATACCAAAGCATTAACTAGCATAAAAATCATAACATATGAGATAGACAAAGTGAAAACCCTCAAATGAGAATACGAGCCATGGAATGACTCTCCCAATGAGGATGGTCACTTGATTTAGGGATGAGTCTATTATGTGGATGTGGGATGTATGCTCAAGATACTCAAACTATGCTTCAATGGAGATGGAAAATGGAAAATTGGTAGCTTTGTGAGCTCTCAATTTGGCATTATAAGGGTATGATTAAAGGCTTTTTTTTCTCAAACTAGCATTATAACTTTGGCTTAAAGGTTGTGATGAAATGGCTTAGGAGAGGATTCAATTTATAGGCTAAGGGCTTGAGGGTTTGAGGGCTAAGATGCAAGGATGGGGAAAAACTCATGGAGGGCTTAGATTGCATGAGAGGAGAGCACATGGATTGTGCTTCCTTACAGCCAATCAGAGAGTGACACATGTCATGAGGTGAGTGGATGGAGGAAAGGGCAAGGATGAGTCAAAAAAGGAGGCTCAAGGGATAATATCTTCATAAAGACCCTTCATAAATGGCTTGTAAGAGCATTCATGGTTGGGTGGTTGGGATATTTTGGAGGGAGTTGAGATTGTTGACTTTTCTTGGTTTAAGAAAGTCTTAAGCTTGCTTAGGGAATGTGACAAGGTTAGGGGGGAGATTAGAGGTGATTTAGGATTTAGATTAGGGATGTTAGAGATATGCAAGTGGATGGCATTCAATGAGGGTGGGTGAGTTAGTAGTTAAGCTTGGTTAGTATGCATTGATGGGGTGGATTAAGCTAAAAAGGGGGTTTAGAGATAGGCTTAGGAAGAGGATAAAGTCCTTCTAGAAGAGTCTAGGACTTCATAAGGTTTTGAGGATAAATAAAGTTTATTTATCTCAAGGGTTTGGGTTGAGGAAATATTTATTAAAACATTTTTAATAAACATGAAGATTGATATTTAACCTTAGTTAAATATTTTGAGTTGGGATTAGGGGTAGAAAATGATGGGATTAGCCTTTAACCAAAATTAAGGAAGGATTAGAAGATTTTGGAAGAGGTTAGTGGTCTTAAAGAAATTGGCCAAGTTTTGGGCAAAAAATAAATTAAATATTTATTTTGGGATTTTTGATCAATTTATTAATTAAATAATTAATAAATAAGGAAATAATGTTTAAATAAGATTTAAACATTTTTTGGAGGGATTCCTTAATTAAATATTTTTAAATTAAGATAAAGGGATTTAATGACATAAAAATAAATAAATTAATAAATGATGATGTGATCAGGGACTTTTCAGAAAATAAAAATACTTTATTTTCTAAGGGATTATAGGTGTCTACATTTTCCCCCTCTTTGATGTGATGTCGCAAGTGGCATGGCATCAAAGATAAGAAAATAAGATGCCCAAGGCTAGAGCAGAAGAGGAGAGAATGGACTACAAGATGCCCCCTCTAGAAGGCAGCGGGGAGAGAAAGCGAGGCGCAACGGCTTCTTGAAAAAATACAAGAATCTGGGATGAGGAAGGAGACTCAGACTGGCAAAGAGAAGGGGCTGAATTAGCTCAAACTCTCACTATGAGAGAATGATAAACAGAGAATCAGAGGCACAAGAGTAAATAAGATTAAGACTTTAGGGAAGGTGGAGGATGAAGGAGTGGAGTGCTATAAAAAGTAATCCAGGATAGGGAGATGGATGAGGGGATTATAAAGCTGATGCAACAGGATTTCAAAGAGTCAGATTGGCAAAAGATGGGTTTCAGAGATCTCTAGGACTAGGATTGTGGATCTCAAAAGATGAAGCTTGGTGGATTGATTGGATTGGTGGATGCCTAAGACTAGGATTGTGGATCCCTAAAGCTAAAAGTGAAGATTGATTCAAAGAGATACTAATTCATAAGCTGGGGTAGGAGAGATAGATGCTAGATATGGATGGGGGATAATGGAGATGAAGGGATTCCATTGAAGCTTTTTTGAGCAGGGGGATACTTCAAAGAGAAGTACCACCATGTAGTTGAGCACTAGATTTGCTATAGGACTGTTGGTTAATTGCCAAGGTTACCAAGAACATTAAGGCGTTTTCACCAACTATCCAGAGAGCTGACGAACTAACTCAAAACAAACATGCAAGGATTGCCCCAGCATCACACATGAATCTCAGAAGAATCAAAGTGGAACTAACACTAGGTAACCCACAAGTAGAAAAGAAAAACAAACAAAAGACTTGATCAAGACCTTACGCCCAGATTGTCCCATTCGCAGTATACCATGATATGGAAGATCATGGCAACCTTGAGGAGGGAACAAAAAGATTGTTTGGAAAGGATACTTCAACACCCAAAAGGGAAGATTCCAAATCAAAAGAAATCAAAAATCCAAAAGAGAAGCATTTGCCAATGAGATGGGTGGGATGCGGTACTAACAGACAAAGGTCAAACATGAGGAAAGATATATCCTACAAGGATCTATCAGAGAGCACCTCAGCTGATGGATCTGGATGAGTGATGCGTCTGGCAAGCTGAACTAAGAAGGATAACACTTTGGTGATAGGAGATCTAGCTAAAGGATGCATTAGGATAGCTAACCAAGGGTTGTATGATGTGTGCAAGATGTTGATCAAGGAGGAACTGACACGAAATCTGGATAGATACAATGGTACTAAGCTAAAGAGGATGTACAAGCTGACAGACCCAGATATGTTACAAATGTACAAGGTTGTTCATGTTTTGGTTTTTGTGAGATGGAAATGTTTGTGAAAGGTGGGATGTCTGTAATAGTTGATAGGTGGATAGGTAGATGGTTTTCAAAAATTTTAAGTAAAAGTGGGGTTCTTTGTGTGCATGTGATAGGATACAAGCTAGGATACAAGATTATTTACAAGCTAGAATATGGTACAAGCTTTGGACAAGATTCAGATATACAAGCTATGATACAAGGGATGATACAAGATTTACAAGCTAGGGTACAAGATTTAGAAGTTGTACAGGAGGTATTTACAAGCTTCATTAGATTTTGGATATTTGGTTGGAACACGAAGGGAACAAGTAGGTGTTTTATTGGATTGTGAATGGATGGATGAGGGATAGGATAGTGATAGATGATGGATTGGTCTTAGTACACAAGGCACTTGAATTATCAAGTTTTCACCAAGGTACCTATCCAAGGCTCTTGAATTGCCAAGTTTTCACCATTGGACACTTATTTCTCTTTACTATTTTTTTGTATTTTTCAAAAGCTGGGTATACGAAGGATCTTCAAGCATAGAACTTCTTATGATGAATGATGTTAGTAGGATCATTCAAGAGTTCTCCTTTTGGTGTAGATAGCTGATAAGCTCCAGAGCCAAAGGATGCAATGACAATATAAGGACCAAGCCAAGTAGGTTCAAACTTGCCTTTCTTTCCTCGATCTGCTTGGACTTTCATATTTTCTTTGAGGACCATGTCGCCTAGCTAAAAGTGTCATGGGAGAAGCTTCTTGTTGAAATTCCATTTGAGATGAGTTTGATAGACTATGAGATGATCATAGGGTTGTTGTAGCTTCTTGTCTAAGAGATCTAGCTAGGTGAGCTGAGCTACTCTGTATTCTTCACCCGATATTTGCCCCTGCAAAGATATGTGCAAGGAAGGAAGTTCAACTTGTATGGGTAGTACTGCTTCGGCACCATAGACTAAGGAGTATGGAGTTGTGCCTGTGGATGTATAGAAGGAAGTTCAATAGGCCCATAGGGCTGGATTTATCTGTAGGTGTCAATCACAGCCAGAACCATTGACAAGTTTCGTTAGAATTTTGAGGAGGATTTTGTTAGTTGCCTCTACTTGGACATTACCTTGTGGAAAATATGGGCTAGAAAAGTGGTGATGGATGCAGAGGGAAGTGCATAATTATTCCATGTTGAGATTTTCAAAGTTACATCTGTGGTCAGTGAAGATGGTGGATGGGATGCTAAAGTGGCAAACAATGTGGTACAAGATCAACTTGGAGACCTGAACTCCTGTAGCTGAGACTGGGGGGACTGCTTCCACCCACTTAGTGAAATAGTTTGTAGTTGTTATTATCCATTTATGTCCATCAGATGAGAGGGGTGTGATAGTTCCAACTAGATCAAGGCCCCAACAAGCGAAAGGCCAAGGTGGTGCAATAGGCTGTAGATCTTGTGCTGGAGCGTGCACAAGATTTGTGTGCTGCTGAGATGGGAGATAGTTTTTGACAAAGTCACAGGAGTCTTCTTCGATGGTAGGCCAATAGTAGCCTACTCTAAGGATTTGTTGCACTAGGACAATACCACTCGTGTGGGCACTGCAAAGCCTATAGTGTACTTCTTTTAATGCCATCGTGGCCTCATTTTGGTCTAAACATCGAGAGAGAGTATCATGATAACCTCAATGATATAGGGTATTGGCTATGATAACATAGAGAGATGATTTTTGGATGACATTTTGGCATTGGGTACGTGTGAGGTGATGGGATATGATACCATCGTTAAGGTAAGCGTAAATCTCATGGTACCAAGGGGATTGGGGACCAACCAAGATACAAATACGGTTTGAATCCTCATTCAAAGAGGTAGGTGTGAGGAGTTGTTCGATTGAAAACTCATACTGTGTAGCTACTTGGGAAATTTCCAAGAGTGAGCCAATAGTAGCCATAGTGTTTGCTTCTTTGTTCTGCATTCGAGGCACTTTTGTAAATTGAAGCTTTGTAAAATGCTGGGTTAGCTGATCAACTAGCTCTTTGTAGGGTAATATCTTTTCGTCTTTATTTTGATATTCATTCAGGGCTTGCTTGATGATGAGCTAATAATCACCAAAGATTTGTAACTTAGTAATGTTCCATTCTGCTGCTATCTTTAATCCTGCTATGAGGGCCTCATATTCAGCTATATTGTTGGTGCTAGGGAATTGTAGCTTGAAAGCTTTTGGAATGTAATCTCCTTGAGGTGTGACCAACAATATTCCTACCCCTAATCCATGAGATGTGTGTGAGCCATCAAAATAAAGTTTTCATGGGGTTTGTTCTTCAATTAGACAGACATGTTCATCTGGAAATTCTATTATCAAAGGATACGTATCTACTAGAGGCGCATCAGCTAGGTGATCTACTATAGCTTTCCCTTTGATTGCCTTTCTGTCCACATACTAGATGTCAAATTTGCTAAGCAGCATAACCCATTTGGCCAAATAGGCTGTAAGTGTTGTTCTAGAGAGCATATACTTGAGAGGGTCAATATTGGAGACTAGTTGGATGGTATGCCTTAGCATGTAGTGGTGAAGCTTTTTAGTTGAGAAAAGAACTACCAAACAAGCTTTTTCCATAGGAGTATAATTGAGTTCATAACCAACTAGGGTTCTACTGATGTAGTAGATGGCTCTTTCTTTGTCGTAGTCATCAAGCTATTCTAGAAGTGCCCCTAGAGTAGTAGGTGTTGTTGATATGTACAAAATCAGGGGATGACAAGAAACTGGTGGAATCAAGATAGGAGGATTGTTGAGATACTGCTTGAGCTGATCGAAGCTGCGTTGACATAAAGGATCCCACTTGAAGTTCTCATCCTTCTTTAGTAAATGTGTAAATGGTGCACACTTATCTGCAAGCTGGGAGATGAAGTGCCAGATGGATTGAAGCTTTCCCTGAAGAGAGCAAAGCTGTCACAGTGTCTAGGGAGGAGGCATGTCTAAGATAGCGTTGACCTTCCTGGGGTTGATCTCTATACCTTGTTTAGAAACTATAAAGCCGAGAAGCTTGCCAGATGTGACCCCAAAGACACACTTCTTGGGATTCAGCATGAGATGATATTTGGCTAACCTATCAAAGACTTTTTCCAAGTCAGCAAGATGATGCATGAAGGTGTGAGATTTAACCAAGATATCATCCACATAATCCTCCAAAATTCTATGGATGAGATCATGAAAAATAGCTATCATAGCTCTTTGATAGGTAGCCCCAACATTCTTTAGGCCAAAAGGCACCATGTTGTAACAAAAGGTTCCCCAAGGGGTAGTGAATGTTGTCTTATGTTGATCCTCTTCTGCAATCTTGATTTGATTGTACCCAAAAAATCCATCCATGAGGGACAAAATTTCATGTCCAACTGTAAGATCTACAATCATATCTATGTTGGGCAAGGGAAAATCATCTTTTAGACAAGCTTTTTTAAGATCTCTAAAATCAATGCAGATTTTAATGTCACCGTAAGGTTTAGTGACAGGGAGCATGTTGGATATCCACTCTGAGTAGTTGATAGGTTAGATAACCTTAGCAACTAACTTTCTTTCTAATTTAGCTTTGACTAGTAATGCCACCTTGGGGTGCTTTTTTCTAAGCTTTTGTCTGACGGGCTTGATCTTTGGATCGACTGCAAGATGATGAACTACAAGCTTTGGATCAAGTCCTGGCATGTCTTGATATGACCATACAAATCAGCCAATGTTCTCTCTTAAGGTCTCAAAGAGGAGGTTAGTTTGGTCTTGTGATAGGGATGCAACAATATGAACAAGTCTAGGGATCTCTAGAGAATCGATGTTGACTTCTCTAATATCCTCAATTAGAATAGAAGACACCTCTAATCGATTATCTTGAGGAGGCAATGCTAAATCCTCGTGTTCTTCTTGTGACTCTAGATTTTCTTACTAAGGGGCTCTCTTTGCTGCCTTATCTAGTCCCAGATTCACCTTAGTTCTAGTTTTGGGTGTATCAGAACTAGGTTGGGGATTTTCTCCAAAATACCCCTTGGGATCTAGCTTATAGATATAGGCAAAATCAGGCTTTGTCTTCTTGTGAGGTGTTTCAGCTCCCATGAATCTCAGAAGTGCTTCCTTTGATGTGAAATTATCAATGTGTATGACACTTGGTTGGTCCCAGTCTATGAGTTGTGGATGGGCGAGTGGTAGGTCAATGAAATGGATGGATAGTTCTTGGAGAATAGATTCTTTGAGGAAGATTTGGTCTAGGATATCATCGTAGGCTCTCTTTTCAACTTCCTCAGGAATGTCTTCAATTTTGACAAGGTCACGGTGAATGTTTGAAAAAGTGTGACCATTCTCATTGGTGCCCCCAGTTGTGGGTATGCCAAAGCCAAGACCTGACTTTGACTCCCACTTGTGTGTGTCGATGGGGTAATGCATGCCTCTTTCTTCTATTCCTAGACCACCACCTTGATAGTTCCATTTGTTAGTGATGAGCTTACATTCTTGGAGATACTTCTGGCTGAAGTGATCAAGGTGTGCTTGATTTCTTGGAGGTGCATCCTTATGTAACCAATTGTTGATATCTAGATTGAGCTCCTCATGAAGAGGGATCTTCGAGGATACAGAGGTTGTTGGGCCAAACATTTTGTATCAAGGAGGTAGAATGTCCTTAGCTTTGTGATATGTCGGCCGTCCATGGGCGTGTGGATCTAGTGGGAGTGCCCTGATAGCAAATGCATCTCACAGACTATACTCTCCATAGCCTTTGTTATTGATCTTCACAGTAGATAGGGTGGAGGCGAGGATAGTTTTTGGGTCATTACAAGTGTGGGATGAGCTGGCAATGGATGTGCTGATATCAATTCCAAGGCAATGGTTTGTATATGAGGCTTTAACCACATTGCAGTAAGCAAAGGGTTCTGGATCGACATGGATGGTTACCTCAGTGCCCTGAAGCAAAAATTTGATGCACTGATGGTAAGTGGATGAAATGGCTTTCATGGCATGAATCCATGGGTGACCGAGGAGGATGTTGAATGGTAGGTTTAGATCAATAAAATGGTAGAGTGTTTCTTCGATGTCTGGCCCAACCTTGATTGGCAGCAAAATAGTACCTTCTATGGTTCTTTCTAAGTTGTCATAAGCTTTGATGATGATAACTTCACTGATGATATCTGCCTCAATATACCCATCTTGTTTTATAGATTTTAGGGTGAAAATATTCAAGGCCGATCCATTATCTATCATTACTTTTTTACGGTAAAATTGGATACAATGATGGCTATGCAAAGCGGAAGGGTGTGATCTAGCTCGACTAAGAGTATGTTGGTGGGTTTGAATTGTAGGGCACATGAGGAGGATAGGTGTCAAACAAGATTAAAAAAATTAGTAGCATTGATATCTAAAGGGACATGAGATTCTATGAGAGCACTATCAAGGATGTTCTTGTACACAGGACTAGTGCGGAGAAGGCCCAAAATGGAGATTTGGGCTGGCATGTTCCCAAGGTGTTCCAAGATATTGTACTGGCTTTTTGATGGAGCTGGTGAAATGGGTGGGCCTACAATGTTAAATCACACTCTTCAAGTGGTGACTGCACACTCATTGTTTGGTCCTTGGATATTGATAAGATTGACAAAAGGCTCTTTCTCAGATATACAACCTATGAGGCTACCATAGTCTATATAGGATGAAATGTGGTCATTGTTCCTCCCATGTTGTTGGTTTGGTTGGCAGTTGTTGGTGTTGTTGTTGTTGTTAGTTTGGATAGGTGCTTTTCCAAGATTTTGGTTTTTGTGAGGAGGAAAAGCATTTTGATAGATCTGTAAGCTTGCATTGGGAGAGCTTTGGGCACCAATGGTGATTTCTTTCTGATCAATGAGGTCCTACACATAATCTTTCAGTTTCATGCATCTGAGGGTAGTGTGACCTTTTACCCTATGAAATTTGCAGTACTCATTATCTTTGTACCATGTATCTTTGGATTGGCCTGGGTCAATTTGCTGGGTAGGAGGAAATTTGATGAGGTTTTCCTTAGTCAATTTCTCAAAAATGACATCCAATCGCTCACTAAGGGGTGTATAGTTTCTAGGTGCAGGTTGGAATCTAGGCTTTTGCCCTATAGCTACATTGATGGCATTAGCTTAATTTCTAGACCCTTTAAAGTTGGGTCTTGGATTGTGGCTTTGATAGTGTTGGATTGTTATAACCCTAAAGCGGTTTAATACTTGTATAAAAAGGGTTTAGGGTTGGGTATTTTTATGTGTGGTGATACGAAATTGGTTCTTGTAGCAGTATTGAGCTGTAAGGGATTACGGATTGTAATCAGGTTGTAATCATTGGATTATAATAAGATCAGAGTTTTTGTTTGGTGGAACCACATTAAATATTGGTGCCTTGTGTTCATTTCTATATGTTCTATTATTTTCTGTTATTGGTTATATTTGCATGTAGTTTTTTATTTCTGTTCGTGGTTTATCCTAACAGATAGCGTTGGTGATTTTGTTGTTGGTAGTTGATAGCTTGTTGATTGTTTGGTTGATATGGTAGGTTGGGCTGACTTTTGGAAGGACCAACAATATTCACATGCCTGGTGTCAGTGATGCCATCTCTTGCAACGTGCTTGTTTTTGTTCCAATACCTAGACTTTTCATTGGAATGTGTTTGATTTTGGTTGGCTTCCTTGTAAATCTTGACCAAACCATATTTAGTGAGTCCTTGCTCAAGGATCCTTCCTTTCTCTTTGATATCTTTGTAGGTCTACAAACAGTTCATGGTCATGTGGTGATCCAAGCTAGGATGGGCATTATCAATACACATTTTCATCAAATGGCACTCTAGTAAGGTGCAAGATATGCGGGTGGTAAGGGTTTGCCATCTTTACAGATATTCAGGAAGGCTTTCTCCACCTTTTTGCTTAGTGTGGACAAGATCAACTACTGATAGCTCTGTTTCAACAAGATGGGCATATTGGGCTACAAATGCCTCAGATAATTCAGCAAAAATTTTAATTGTGCCATAGGGGATTCTATAAAACCATTCAAGAGCTGGTCTGGCCAAGCCTTTGGGAAAGAGATGCAAGAGAAAGATGTCATCATATGCCACTTCTTGGCAGTGCATGTAAAATTCTTTGATATGTGTGACAAGGTCTCCTTTTCCTCTAAATTTGTCAAATTTGGGTGTCTCAAAATGTTTGGGAAATGGTGTCATGGTAATGGCTTTGTCAAATGGGTAAGGACACACATTCTCAAACTTGAAGGTTTTTAGATTATTTCCCTCCTAGATGTTTTTCAAATCTGTCTTCATGGCTTCCCATTCTAAATTAATGGGTGATGGGTGGGGTGCCCCCAATGTAGGAGTGCCCTGAGGTAGGCATGTGCTAGATGGGGCAATGGAATATGGATGGCTTTGAGGTATGGGCTGGTAGGGATTATACATTGCTTGGGCAATTGAATGGTGGATGATGGGTTGCTGAGGTGGAGGTAGCACATATTATTGCATGTGTTGCGAGGCTTGCTGCTAGTATGGGATTTGGGATAGGATTAAGGGATGTAGGCTGGTTGTGGGATAAATGGATTGCTTTGTGGAGGTAAGGTATAAGATGGTTGTGAAGCTTGGAGAAAGGATCGGGGAGCTTGTGGAACTTGACTTTGGATTTGAGGAGTTTGACCAATATATGTTTGTTGTGCCCCCATTTGGGAAGGTATCTACATGGCAAAAGAGGACAAGTAATTGGTGGTTGGTGGTGGTGCATTTCCTCCTAGAAGTGGCATAGAAAAATAGTTAGTAATAAGAGGTAATGGATTAGTTGGTGGTGGAGGTGGTGGGAATTGAAAGCTTGGAAATGGAATTGATGGGGTTTGATAGCTTGGTGGCTGGATTTGAAAGCTTGGTAGAGTGGTGGTAGGAGTTTGGGTCACTTGAGAGCTTGGTAGAACATTGGTAGTAGTTGGTGGGGTTTGATAGCTTTGTGGAGTGAGGGTAGTAGCTTGTGGATTTGTGGCTAATGGCACTGAGCTCTAAGGACCTAGTGGAAATGATGGAATTGTGTTTTGAGCTGAGGTAAACAAGCTGGGGGTGATGAAAGGTTGATTACTTGACCCCATGGGTGGCATCCTGGTTGTATATTGCTGAGGTTGGCCAAAGATACTAGCACTGATTTGTGAGATGGGTCGATTTGGAAGGATGGGTTGGAGAGTAGCAACAACAATAGTGAAGGGCCTTCATGGTGAGGTATTTTGGGCAAAGGGGGTTTGGGATGGAGTGTTATGGACCAATGGTGGAGTGGTGGTGGCTGGATTGGCTTGCAGAAGGGAGATTTCAACTTGAGTGGAGGCTGCTATGTTTAGGTCTGTTTGATCATAAGGACTGGTTTGAGGCTCTTCTTTTGGCTCATATTGAGGATAATTTGAATCATAAGAGCCTATGGGTGGTGGGAGTTGTCCAAACAACAAGTGAAATGGATCTGATAAGGGAGGAGGTCTTCTAAAGTCAAAGGCTTCTATGTTGTCCCTTCAAAATTTAGCCATGATTGTTTCTTTGTTCTTGTCTATAATGGAATTCACTAATACTACATTTTTTGGTTTGTTCATGAAAGCTTAAATGTCAGTAGGTGATGGTATAGTGTTCTCTGGGCTGAATGATGCTTGACTACTCAAGGGGAGTGAAGCTATTTGATCCAAATGATAGGTCTCCATTGTTTCCTTCTTCTTCTTGCCTAAGCGAGTGACAGGTGGCATCAAAATGCAGAATGTTTCCTAGGGATGAGATGCAACAATATTGATGGATGCAAAAGGGGAAGGCTTTTCTATGAAAATGATTTCCTAGGTTGAGGCAAAGCTATATGGAAAAACCTAAGGAGGATTGGGTTGGGGATTCTAACTTCAAAGATATGTTGCCAAAGCATGAAAGGTCTATTTTCCTATGTTCAAGCTTGGTGGTGATTGTGTCAACTTAAGGATAGATTGATGATCCTTTAGGAAGAACATGAGATTGACCACTTGTGGATCCCACCCTTTAGCTCAAGGTGATGAGGAATAACAAGTGACAAAGCTAGATTACCCTAGACAAAGTTCTGTCAAAGGAATAACCTTGGTGAGATTGGTGGATTGGCAAGATGGTAGGAATGGCAAACTTTTGGCAAGGTGACAACCAATTTGAAGGCTTGGATGTGAATTTTTTGGATTGCTAGCTAGATGGTTTGATTCTAAATGAGATGGATGAGCTAAAATGCTTTAAGGGAAGGACTAAAGATGGCTGGATGTCCTACAAAGATTACTCTAAAGTGTAGCTTATGCAAGAAGATGTAGACAAACAAGGGGGTTTAATCATAGAAATCATGCCTAGTTGGTAAGGCATAAGCAGGGTTAACTCCTGGATGTTTGCTAAATTTGATAGTGCAATCTAACTAGGCTTCTTGAAGGGCTTCATTGGAAACTTTGTCTTTTGTTTTGTGGAGTTTGGCAATTCGAGGGCTTGGTGTTACTTCCTTCTTCTTAGCTGCAATTTCTTGGTATACCTGAGATGGCTTGAGTTTGGCTTTGTGAAACTTCTATTTGGGTTTGGGTTGTTCTGACATAAATTCTTGAATTTTTTTGGCTTTGAGAGATCTCAATTGTTTTTCTTCGACTTGTTCAACTTTTGAAATAGGCAGTGACTACGCTAAGTATGCCCTAAGCTAGGATTGCCCAAGTTTGGCAAACATTCATTCAACAAATAAAAAATCAAGCAATAGATAGGAACAACCAGATAGAAGTTTTTTATTTTCAGAATGTGATACTTGCACCAAGGAGTGTGTATGTTCCAAAAATGTTTTGATCAGTCATTTCAAACACATTAACATCCTAGATGGTTGTCTACAAGGCTGACAGTTGGTTTAGCTAGGGAGTCCTTGATATACCCAAGGTACGTGAGGCCCAAATCTATAGATGAAACCAAAAAGATGTCACATAGCCAAGAGGAGTGGTAACCCATTTCTCTTATTTCACTTCTCAAGGGTATAAAGTTCCTTGAGGCTTAGCCCGAGTGACAAAAATTTTGAATTCAAAAGAGGTGTCTTTGGATTCACCTCCCAATTTTTATACTTTGCTAGAATGCTGGAGTTGAGGTCATCCAAGGGGTGATGAAATCCCCAAGTAGGCCTCCTAAAACTTAAACAAGATTTTGGATCCTAACCTTATGCACCCAAGATGGCCTCGAAAGATGACAAGGGGAGAGAAGACTTGGATGATCTTGGGCTAAAAAACACGTTTGTTCTTTTACCAACTGACTCTTATGTGTGCTGATCTAAACTTTGCAAGCACTCATGTTTAAGATGCAAATGTTCAATTCCAACTTTGAAATGCACCAACAAAGCAAAATCAATCGAAGAATGTGAACAAGAAGAAGAGTTAGGGTCAAAAAGAAAGGAAACCCGTGTGTTTGGATGCCCTCCACATCAAGTATAGATTAATTTCCTTTAAGGCATTCAAGAGTTGGTGTGATTTTGTTTTAAGCCCAAAACAAAGATGTGTAAAACTCGATTTTCAAGCACATGCCCAGAGGCCCTCCACGTTAAGATTTGTTCAATTTTTTATGCCCAAATAAAGTGTTAGCAAGACTAATTTTCATTCAAGAGATTTTCTAACTTAGAAAAACCTCTAAAAACCCAAGTGAGTGGAGTTTGATTTGCATGGAGCACTTAACACCCTATTAAGTAGACCCATCCCCATAGATGGAACTGAGATTGCAACTAATGGTTAAATTGATGGGTTATTAAAGAGGGTGAGTCCAACTACAAACTCACTCAAAGTGTCTTTAATTAGGGTATGTGCAGGATCATGGTGTGCCAAAAAGTGGTGATCAGAAAAATATGTAGTTCTGAAATGCCTCAAAGAATTTCAAAATTTATTTCCACTTTTTTTCCACCCATCCTGATACTAAATGAAAAAAATTAATACCTTTATAATTCCTACTATATCTCTCAATACCAACTTTATATGGTCATCTTTAAAACATCTCGAAAATGTGTTTTTGGCATGTTCTTATGTGTTTTTTACTTCAAGCATGTAGCTGACGACTTTTTTTAAACCAAAATTTGATGTAATGAAAAGGGTTTCTTAAGAATGTTCTTAGCTTTTCATAAATGTAAGTTTTGTCAAATTACAAGTTCAGTAAGAAATTATTACTTATTTCCTAATGGAGTTAGCTACAAAGTGTTGATTGACATACTGGTTGAAAAATAGCTATAACTTTCAAACAGTATACAATTTCTGAAATCCAAAAGATGCGTCACATTCTATGCTTTGAATTGTATAAGAAAAAATAAATTAAAATTTAATTTTGATTTTCTTTGAACTAGTTAAGGTGGTCAGACATGGGAGTTTTTTAATTCTGAAAACAATATAGTAGACAAATCATAATTAATTATTTATTTGGAATAAAAATTGCAAAAAATAAGCATCACATCCAAGCATGAGTCTACTTTTTATATCTAAAATTATATTTAAAAATATTATCATTTGATTATGATTAAGGTGGTCAAACATACACCTACTTTTTATTTTTGCCTTGAAATTTTTGTAGTACTGCATTAAAATCCAAACTTTTGACCAATCAAATAATTTTTTCTCCAAATAAGGCCTTGTAGTTTAGAAACTAGATTCAATTTCCTACAGATTATTTTCTTACAAATTTTTGATATAAAGTCCAGAACCACTTTAAAATTATGTGTCAATTTGACATAACCCCGATTTGCTGGTTTTTCACTGCCACTTAAGGCCATAGTTTGGTACACCATGATCCTGCACATACCCATTAGTTTTTGTAACTTAAGAAATCTCTAAAATATGGATTCTTTTTATGCCCCAAAATTGAACTGTGAGATATTGCAATCGTTAATTGATCCTTTGCATTCAAGATTGAGTTTGTTTTTTTTAAGCATGTATTTCAAGAAAGATTGATTTTAATCTATGGCATTCAAGATTATGTTTGATCAACATTCATTCAAAGATAAGTGTTTAAGCATTCAAGTTCATTTTAGCAACATGCATTCAAAGACAAGTGTTCAAACATTCAAGTTCATTTTTCAAGAGCATTAAACCATGTAAGGAGAACCTGCAAGAAACATGGTTAATGGTTTCATAGATGCTACAACCTGTAAAGCTACAAAAGACAATTTGATTAGTCGCCCAAAAATCTCAAAATTTGAAGCTTAACTATAAGGAAAATAAAATCAACTTTTTTTGTTCTTTTTCTTAGGCTATTGTTGATTGGCCACCACCAAAGAACCTTACATAGTTAAGAGGGTTCCTTGGTCTATATGGATTCTATCATAGGTTTGTCAGTGGCTACTAAAACTATGTAGCACCCATGAAAAATTTGCTAAAGAAAGGGGCATTTGTGTGGACTCGGGAGACATAGGATTGTTTTATGCAGTTCAAGGAAATAATGACTACATGCTTAGTATTACCATTGCCTAATGTCATGAAGCCATTTGAACTTCAATGTGATGCTTCTGGAGAGGGAGTTGGTGTTGTACTCATGCAAGACAAACATCCTATAGCTTATGAGAGTAGGAAACTTAGAGGGCCTGAGAGATCATTCAAAATATATGATAAGGAGATGTTGGCCATCATGCATGCCTTGGCCAAATTCAGACAATATCTTATGGGCAGAAAATTTTGTATTAAAATTGATCATAATAGTTTGAGGCACTTTTTGGGATAGTAAGACTTGAAGGATCATCAACAGAAGTGGGTGAATAAGTTACAGGCATATGATTTTGATATCACATATGTTAAGGGGACACAAAATATTGTTGCAGATGCTTTATCTTGTAGGCTAGACCTCACTTATATGATTTAGATATAAGAGGATCGGTGACACTTGATTGTAGCAGAATATGCCAAAAACATGTGGACCTCTACTATAGTGGAGGGAACAACAATCAACACCAGATACACTCTCATAGATGAGTTTATCATCTACAAGAGCAAGATTTACTTAGTCTAAGGATTGAAAGTTAAGTAGTTGATTTTGAGAGCATTCCATAATTCACCTATAGCAAGACATCTTGGGTATTTCAAGACTTACAGGTTAGTATGGGAATGGTTCACTTGGAAGGGACTTAAGGATGATTTTTTGTAGTATGTGTGTGAGTGTCATGTTTTCTAGTAGAACAAACAAGAGCACACTTGTCTAGTAGGGCTCCTATAACCACTTCATATTCCTAACAGGAAGTGGGAGTGTATCTCTAAAGATTTTATTATGGTCTTACCCAGGGCCCAAGGGCACAATTGTATCTATGTGGTGGTGGATAGGCTGACAAAATATGCTCACTTCTTGCCTATCACAACTACATACTCAATAGCTTAGTTGGTAGAGGTCTTCTTCAGAGAGATTTGCAGGAGTTCTTTTTAAAAAAAAAAAATAAAAAGTGTAGGAATAGAGATGCTAAAAAAGAAATGCAACAATAACAGACAAAGATGATAGTTCATCAGGAAGAGACGCCAAACTGCGAAGATGTTAAACTGTGGAGATGCCAATCTACAAAGATGTTGAACTGCAGAGATGCCAATCTATGGAGACAATAGAGAAAGAGGTAGAGATGCCAATCTATGAAGAAAATAAACTATGAAGATGTCAATCTGCGAAGATGTTGAACTGCGAAGATGCCAATCTATGGAGATGACAGAGAAAGAGCTAGAGACGAAAGTTCAGTTTGGTGGCACAAAAAATAGGAAACCAGGCAAAGATGTTGAACTACAAAGATGATAGTTTAGTTTGACAGTGGCCGAGATGATAGAAAATTAGAGGCAGTGGTGAAGACAACAGAGTATCTAGCGGAGATAACAGTTTGCAAGAGCAGATGCCAATCTATGGAGATGACAGTTGAAGTTGTGGAGATGACAATTTGGTAGCGGTGTAGCCAACAGTAGACTAGGTAGAGATGCCAAACTTCAAAGATGATGATTGAGGCTGCGGAGACGATAGTTTACCAGGGGCAGATGATAGTTCAGTCAGGAAGCTTAGAAAAATTTAGATCAATGACTTCATAAATCTTGCAGTGATGGTGCTTGACATTTCAGAATGGAGGCTAATCATTTTATTCATAGAGGGATTAATTGAACCACTCAAGGGGTGGGTAAAGGCTTTTGATCCTCCTACATTATAGGAAGCCATCAAGAAAGACTAAAATATGGAACTTGCTGCTCTAGCAAACTAGTTTAGTTTGAAGGGTTCTTCATCATTTAGAGATAACAAAGGGGAATTCAGCAAGGGTAAAGAGAAGGTTAGTGACTCAAAAGGAAAGTCAGTTGTACCCTTGGATAAGGAAACACTTAATGACCTATGTAGGAAGAAGCTATGCTTCCTTTGCAAAGGTCCCTATGAGTTTGGTCATGATTGTCCTATGAGGCCTAAGGGGAAGGCTAACCGGGCGATGTGGGCTTATTACAAGGGTTTAGATTTAGATACCTCAAAGAACGATGATGAGGATCCTAATGGGGTAGAGGGTGAATAGGAGATAGATAGTGCTAAGAAAAAAGAGGCTTACAAGTGGCACATCTATCTAGTATTCAAAGAGAGGGATCTTTCAGACTCCGAGGAGTCTTGACAGGGCAGAAGGTTATTACTATATTGGATATAGGTGGCACACATAATTTCATTGATGCATTATTTGTGGAGAGGAGTGGACTCATTACTGAGGAGTTCAAAGGATTGAGAGTCAAGGTAGCTGATGGATATACTCTTCCCTATGACAGGATGGTGCGAGATCTAGATTTGAACCTAAACAACTATGAGTTCAAGGCAGAATATCATGTGGTCAACATGGGTGACATGAACATAGTACTTGGGATGTAGTGCTTACATTCTTTGAAGGAGGCTACTCTAAGACTAGAGGATATAGAGATATGGTTTGAAATGGATGGCAGGACTCATGTGCTGAAGGCTATTCATAATGGTGATGTCAGGACTATCTCACTTAGACAGATGGAGAGATTAGCTAGGCATAATAATATAAAGTGGGAAACGATACGTGCCTTGATGCCTACCCAGGAAGAGCAGCATAAGACTGAATATTATCCATATATTCAAAAATTGAGAATCAAGTATGAGAAGATTTTTAGCAAGATTCCACTAGGCAGACCATTAGACAGAGGCATTGAGCATATTATCAAGCTGGAGGAAGGTGCTCAGCCTGTCATGATCACACCATACTGACACCAAAAATGGCTCAAAGATGAGATCAAGAGGACCATTAAGGAGTTGCTAGCAATGGGACACATCAGACCAAGTAAGTCACCTTTTGCATCTTCTGTTGTTTTGGTAAAGAAGAAGGATGGTACTCTACGAATCTGTATTGCTTATAGAGTGTTGAATAAGAGAACTATAAAGAATAGGTATCCCATCCCATGCATCACTGAGTTGATAGATGAATTGCATGGGGCTTTTTATTTCACAAAAATTGATTTGAGATCAGGCTATCACCAGATTAGAGTTTGAGAGTAGGATATTGAGAAAATTGCTTTCAAGTGTCATTGTGAGCACTTTGAGTTTGTAGTCATGCCTTTTGTTTTGACTAATGCACTTGCCACTTTTTAGTCCACTATGAATAAGGTCTTCCACCATCAGTTGAGGAAATTTGTGTTGGTGTTCTTTGATGATATTTTGATCTATAATAGGACATGGTAGAAACATTTAGAGCACTTAGACACAATATTGAGCATTTTACAGAGGGAGTCCTTTTATGCCAAGGAGTCCAAGTGTGATTTGGGGATGACAGAATTGCTGTATCTTGGACACATCATTAGTGCAGAAGGAGTGCAAATGGATCTTGAAAAGATCTATGCTATTGTTGATTGGCCACCACCAGAGAACCTTACATATTTAAGAGGGTTCCTTGGTCTATGTGGATTCTATCACAGGTTTGTCAGTGGCTACTAGAACCATGTAGCACCCATGAAAAAATTGCTAAAGAAAGGGGCATTTGTGTGTTGAATAATGTTGTCCTTAATGTCACACAAATTTCATATCAGTCATTAGTCTCAAGTTCACTGAGCTCAGATAGTCTGCAATGCAATTTACAGTGCCAACCGAGCTCACTCAGTCATCAAAGGAAATATGGAAGACAGTGTTAATCAAGCTAACTCGGTCATCAAAGGAAATGTGGAAAATAGTGTTAACTAAGCTAACTCGGTCAATGAAGGAAATGTGAAAAGTCAATGTTAACCAAGCTTCACTCAGTCTCCAAAGGTTAGTTTCCACCGAGCTTACTCAGTCATCAAATGAATCATGGAAAAATTAGTGTTAACCGAGCTTCACTGAGTCTCCAAAGGTTAGTTTCCAATCGGACTCACTCGGTTATCTCAGGAAACTCAGTACTTACCAAGTTCTCTCGACAATTGAAGCATTGTCACGAAGTTCGCTGTATCAACCAAGCTCAATCAGTTAACACAGGAATTATTTTCTGAACAAAGTTCACCATGCATGGTCGGCCAATATAGGGATTTGCTAATTAATTACTTTTAGCCGACTGTTGTAATTGTTTGTTTTAGTCAGTGATTTGAGCCAACTAAGATAATTTGAAAGGTATATATGGTCATTCAAGTTATAAATTAAAGTGTTTGATTATGAAAAAGAAGTTATGAATGGGAATTATAGTATGAAGAGGTGAATGTTGAGAAAAGTTTGATGAAGGATCAGATGTGTTGAAGGAGCTGCAAAGTTGTATTTGATCAGTAAGGATTCAGTCAAGCATAACAAAGATCTGCAATCAGCAAAGATAAGTTGTACCTTATGTGAGGTCACTTCATTCTTTCTTTCTAACCATTGTAACAGTGTATTCAAAATCTCTTAACAGAGTTGGTTTAACAGCCATTCAATAAATCCTCTAACAAGGTGACAATTCAGTTGAATTGTTCTAAAGACCTCTAGCAAGGCCACTCCTAATAGGGTGATTAAATCCTTTAATAAGGTCACACCTAACAGTGTATTTTTGTAACCTTTAATAGGGTTGGCTCCTAACAGGGCTCACTTTAGAAGAGTGAAAAATAATATCTAGTTACATTGGTGGTTTTTTGATATTGGGTTTCCACATTAAATCTGGTGTCTCCTACGTTCTGAAGTGCTAAATTACTTTGTGCATGATAACATATCAGTTCTTAATATTTGTCATTTGCTACATTATCAAGTTTCAGCATTTTATTAATCAGATCAAGGGTATATTCAGACATCTTAGGGACTATGGAAAGTTTTTTAGAATAACTGATTCACCCCCTCCCCCTCTCAGTTACTCTATTTTCATGTCCAACAATTGGTATCAGAGCTTTTGGTACTTGCAAGAAAAGATTTCAAGGATCTAAGGCAAAGATCAAGATGTCTTACAAAAGAGAAATTCCCAAACTCAACAGGTATAACTTCTCCGCATGGCAAGGATTGATGAGACTTCATCTGGCTACTGTTGGTGATACTGGACTAAAATATCTTGAAAAAAAATATGAAGAACCTCCTGGCATATTGTCTGTCAATGACATTACTGGAAAGAAGACTCACAACAATATGATGATAGACATAGCATCCACTCTTAGTTATGAATAATTTGATGACATTAAGGATTGCACAACTTCCTTTGAGATGTGGAACAAGCTAAAAGAGATCTATGGAGGAGATGATAATGTAAGAAGAGCAAAAGTAGAAAGTCTAAGAGGAAAATTTGATCAAATGAGGATGGAAGAGGATGAAAATATTGCAAAGTATGTTGAAAGAGTTAAAGCATGTGTGAGTGCAATCAAAGCATCTGGAGGTGATATCAAAGGAGAAACAATTTTAAGAAAAGTTCTCAGAACCTTGCTTCATGTCTATGCAATCAGAGTTTTTGCAATTCAGGAAAGAAGGTGTGAAGAAAATCATCAAATAAATCTTGAGGCCATAGTTGGAAGACTAACTACATTTGAACTAGATAACTTTGATAACTATGTTCCAGCCTCCAAAAACATTGAATCAGCATTTCAAGCCAAGCTCTCACTCAAAGGGAAAAACAAAAAGGAGAAGGAATCTCAGTCAGAAAGTGAAGATGAATCAAGCCAAAGTTCAGACAGTGACCTCGAAGTGATTGAAGCTCTACTAGCAAGGAAATACTCTAGAGGTAGAGGAAAATAAAAAGGTAAAGTTCCTCTAATCAATTTTTTCTTGTGAAGAAATTGGTCATATTGCAGCAAGGTGTCCAAACAAGAAAAACAATGATGAAAATAAAGATTACAAATGGAATGGCAAGAAAGACTTCAAATCATCCAAGAAAAAAGGTAAGAAATCATGTTTCATGGCTGAAAATTCTGAAGATTCTGATAATAGTGAGGATGAAATTGTTTATATTGTCATTAAAGATGATTCTGACAGTGATGAGGAAGATAAAATGGAACTTGTCTCTCATTAAGTAAAAATGATACATGGATTATAGACAGTGGTTGCTCACATAATATGACTTGTGATAAAACTAAGTTTGATCAGTTTGAAGACTATGATGGTGGTAGTGTAAGGTTTGGTAATAATGAACCTTGTTTTATAAAAGGAAGAGGAAGAATCTGTCTAACCAAAGAACTTGTATGTAATAATGCCTATTGGGTTGAAGGTCCTAAACATAATTTGCTAAGTGTGTCACAGTTACTCAATACTAGATTCAAGGTGGAATTCATGCATGGAAAGGCAAGACTGTTGAATGAGCAAGGAAAGCTGATAGGATCTGGCACCCAAACTAAAGGTAACTTGTTTTATCTAGAACTTGGTGAATTCTGATGTTTTATTGCTCAAATTAAAGAAAGTTGGTTATGGCATAAAAGGTTTTGTCATGTCAATTTTGATAACCTGGTAAAAATAAGAAAATTCAAGAAAGTAAGAGGCATTCCTAACATTAAGAAACCCGAGGTTGGTCTATGCAAGAATTGTCAGATTGGTAAAATGGGTAAGACTAGTTTTAATAGTAAAAACTACAAGTCTGAAGATATATTAGAAAATGTGCATACTAATTTGTGTGGACCCATTGGAATAGAAAGCTATACTGGAGAAAAGTTTTTTATTCTTTTTGTTGATGACTACTCAAGAATGATGACTGTCATGTATCTAAGGAACAAATCAGAAGCATTTGAGAAATTCAAATGATATTTGGCAAGAGTAGAACAAGAAACATGAAAAAGACTAAAATGCTTAAGGTGAGATAGAGGTGGTGAATTCATCTCACATGAATTAAACAACTTCTGCATTGCAAAAGGTATTAAAAGACAAGTCTCAGCACCAAGAACTCCTGAACAAAATGGAATAGCTGAAAGAAGAAATAGATCCATCATGGATTGTGCAAGAATCCTGATGATAGAAAAGAAAATTTCTATCAAATGCTGGAAGGAAGCCATTAACACAACAATTCATACCTTAAATCGAGTACAGTTGAAGAAGGACTCATTCAAAACTCCCTATGAATTATGGTATGGCTACAAACCCAATGTAAGTTATTTGAAAGTATTTGGAAGTAAATGTTATATTTTGAAAAAATCTAAAAAATGAAAATTTGATGTAAAAGGTGATGAAGGAATATTTTTAGGATATTCGTGCAAAAGTAAAGCATATAGATGTTTAAATCTATCCACTCAAAAATTCATAGAAAGTGCACATTTGAAAGTTGATGAGTTTGCAGACAAATCTGAGAAAGAAAGCAAAAAGGTACCTGAAGATTACAGAAGATTTGTTTACATTGAACCAGATACTATCCCAAGCTTACCGTTCACTCAAGACTCCTCAACTCTTGAGTCATCAGTAACCGAGTTGCAAAAAGTTCAAACCGAGCCACAACAACATTCAAACACTATCAAGCAGGTGTCTACCGAGTCTAAAGAACTCGAGGCAATTCTTACCAAGCCAGAATAGCCTGAACATGAAATTGAAACATAAGGAGATAGCAATGAAACTCATTCAAGAGGAAAACAACCTATATTAGCTAAATATGTCAGAAGACATCATGCACTAGATCAGATCATTGGAGACAAATCTGAAGGAACCTTGACAAGAAGAAAGAAAAATACGTGTTTACTTGCTAATTTTGAACCTAGAAGCATTAAAGATGCATTGGCAAATGATAGTTGGATTGAGGCAATGAATGAGGAAATAGAATAGATAGAGAAAAACAAGACATGGACTCTTGTACCCAGGCCTAAAAATAAGAATGTAATTGGAACCAAGTGGGTATTCAGAAACAAGTTGACTGAAGATGGTAAGGTATCCAGAAACAAAGCCATATTAGTATGCAAAGGATACTCTCAAGAAGAAGGCATAGATTATGGAGAAACCTTTGCTCCTGTTGCAAGATTGGAAGGAGTCAGAACCTTACTTGCATATGCTGCTCACAAAGGATTCAAAATTTATCAGATGGATGTCAAGTCAGAATTCCTCAATGGAATACTAGACGAAGAGGTTTACATTGAACAACCCGAAGGCTTTGTTAATCGAGATAAAAGGAACATGGTCTGCAAATTATACAAGGCACTATATGGTCTGAAAAAAGCCCCTAGAGCATGGTATGAAAGATTGCATAACTATCTTATTCAGATTTTTTTTCAAAGAACTAATGACAACAGTAGCTTGTATATAAAGGAAGGACCAGATAATAAGATTGTCCTGGAAGAAATATTTGTAGATGATATGGTTTTCATAGGACATGATGATCTTTGCAAAGAATTTTTAGAACAAATGAACAAGGAATTTGAAATGTCTATGTTTGGTGAAATAAAATTCTTTGTTGGTCTTCAAATTCAACAAAATAAGAATGGCATCTACATCACTCAATCAAAATACATCAAGGAGATATTGAAAAAGTTTGGTATGGAGGATTGTAAACTTGTTGGAACTCCTATGTGTACTGGATTAAAGCTCACTAAAGATGATGAATCCAAAGAGGTAGATCAAACATTGTATAGATTTATGATTGGAAAATTGCAATACATAGTTCATACTAGACCAGATATTGCCCTTGCAGTTGGTATTGTTGCAAGATTTTCAGAAAAGCCAAGAGAAACTCACTTGATGGAAATCAAAAGAATAATGAGATATTTGAAAGGAACTAAAGATTATGGCTTATGGTAAAAATTTGGAGGTAATTTGGATTTGAAAGTGTTTACTGATGCTGATTGGGCAGGAAACCTTGATGACAGAAAAAACACAAGTGGAGGAGCATTCTTTCTTGGAAAAAGATTGGTTTCCTGGACAAGCAAAAAGCAGAATTGTACATCCCAATCTACAACAAAGGCGGAGTATGTTGCTGCATCAGTAAACTATTCAAATATTGTTTTGTTTAAGCAGTTATTGCAAGGAATGAAGATGGAATTTAATGAACCAATCGTCATGTTCTGTGAAAATACTAGTGCAATCAACATATCTAAGAATCTAGTGATTCATTCCAAGACCAAGCATATTGCAATAAAATATCATTTTGTCAGAGAATTGGTGCAAGACAAGGAGATCAGATTAGAATATGTCCATACAAAAGAACAAATTACTGACATATTCACAAAGCCTTTACCTCAGGATGCATTTTTGTATCTCAGAGGTAAGTTAGGGTTCATTCCCCTATCTGAAGTCCACTAAAAATAAGTTCTAGTAATGCATCAATGCATACAGGATTGAAGATCTATCTGTTGATACAGTTTCATCAGAAATCATTGCATATGAATCAATACTAAAGGTACATTATAATTCACTTAACTTCTATTGTCTTTGGCATGTGTTGTCAAAGAGGGAGAGATTTTACTGTCATATCCTTCTAAAATTTGTGATGTTTTAAAAAGTTTTCCATGAAGTCCCTTAATAGAGGGAGAAGTTTGTTATCTTGTTGAACTTGTTTTCAAAATTTCATTTCTGTTATGACATGTTGTGTTTCCATCAATGCCAAAGAGGGTGATTGTTGAATAATGTTGTCCTTGATGTTACACAAATGTCATATCAGTCATTAGTCTCAAGTTCACCGAGCTCAGATAGTCTGCAATGCAATTTATAGTGCCAATCAAGCTCAATCGGTCATCAAAAGAAATGTGGAAGACAGTGCTAATCGAGCTAACTTGATCATCAAAGGAAATGTGGAAAACAATGTTAACTAAGCTAACTCGGTCAACGAAGGAAATGTGAAAATTCAGTGTTAACCGAGCTTCACTCGGTCTCCAAAGGTTAGTTTCCACTGAGCTCACTCAATCATCAAATGAATCATGGAAAAGTCAGTGTTAACCGAGATTCACCTAGTCTCCAAAGGTTAGTTTCCAACAGAGCTCACTCGGTTATCTCAAGAAACTCAGTACTTACTGAGTTCTCCCGACGATTGAAGGATTGTCACGAAGTTTGCTGTATCAACCGAGCTCAGTCAGTTAACACAAGAATTATTTTCTAAAAAAAGTTCACCATGTAGGGTCGACCAGTATAGGGATTTGCTAATTAATTACTTTTAGCCGACTGTTGTAATTGTTTGTTTTAGTCAGTGGTTTGAGTTGACTAAGATAATCTGAAAGGTATATATGGTCATTCAAGTTATGAATTAAAGTGTGTGATTATGAAAAAGAAGTTATGAATGCGAATTATAGTATGAAGAGGTGAATGTTGAGAAAAGTTTGATGAAGGATTAGATGTGTTGAAGGAGCTGCAAAGTTGTATTTGACCAGTAAAGATTCAGTCAAGCATAACAGAGATCTGAAATCAGCAAAGATAAGTTGTACCTTATGTGAGGTCACTTCATTGTTGCTTTCTAACCATTGTAACAGTGTATTCAAAATATCTTAATAGAGTTGGTTTAACAACCATTAAATAAATCCTCTAACAAGGTGATAGTTTAGTTGAATTGTTCTAAAGACCTCTAGCAAGGCCACTCCTAACAGGGTGATTAAATCCTTTAACAGGGTCACACTTAACAGTGTGTTTTTGTAACCTTTAACAGGGTTGGCTCCTAATAGGGCTCACTTCAGAAGAGTGAAAAATAGTATCTAGTTGCATTGGTGGTTTTTCCCATATTGGGTTTCCACATTAAATCTAGTGTCTCCTACGTTCTTAATTGCTAAATTGCTTTGTGCATGATAACATATCGGTTCTTAATATTTGTCATTTGCTGCATTACCAAGTTTCAGCATTTTATTAATCAGATCAAGGGTATATTCAGACATTGTAGGGACTATGGAAAGTTTTTTAGAATAACTGATTCACCCCCTCCCCCTCTCAGTTACTCTATTCTCATTTCCAACATTGTGTGGACTCGGGAGACATAGGAGTTTTTTATGTGGATCAAGGAAATAATGACTACATGCCTAGTATTAGCATTGCCTAATTTCATGAAGCCATTTGAGCTTCAATGTGATGCTTCTAGAGAGGGAGTTAGTGTTGTACTCATGCAGGACAAGTATCCTATAGCTTATGAGAGTAGGAAACTTAGAGGGCCTGAGAAATCATTCAACATATATGATAAGGAGATGTTGGCCATCATGCATGTCTTGGCTAAATTCAGACAGTATCTTGTGGGCAGAAAATTTTGTATTAAAACTAATCATAATAGTTTGAGGCACTTTTTGGGACAGCAAGACTTGAATGATCATCAACAAAAGTGGGTGAGTAAGTTACAGGCATATGATTTTGATATCACATATGTTAAGCAGACACAGAATATTGTTGCAGATGCTTTATCCTGTAGGTCACACCTCACTTCTATGATTCGGATATAAGAGGATTGGCGACACTTGATTGTAGAAGAATATGCCAAAGACATGCGGACCTCTACTATAGTGGAGGGAACAACAATAGACACTAGACACACTCTCATAGATGAGTTGATCATTTACAAGAACAAGATTTACTTAGTCCAAGGATCAAAAGTGAAGTAGTTTATTTTGAGAGCATTCCATAATTCACCTATAGCAGGCCATCTTGGGTATTTCAAGACTTATAGGTTAGTATGGGAATGGTTCACTTGTAAGGGACTTAAGGCTGATTTTTTGTAGTATGTGTGTGAGTGTCATGTTTTCCAGTAGAACAAACAAGAGCACACTTGTCTAGTAGGCCTCCTACAGCCACTTCATATTCCTGACAGGAAGTGGGAGTGTATCGCTATAGATTTTATTATGGGCCTGTCCAGGGCCCAAGGGAACAATTGTATCTATGTGGTGGTGGATAGGCTGACAAAATATGCTCACTTCTTGCATATTGCTACTACATACTCAATAGCTCAAGTGGCAGAGGTCTTCTTCAAGGAGATTTGTAGGAGGTTTTTTTATTTTAAATAAAAGGTGCAGGAACAAAGATGCTAAAATAGAAATGCAACAATAACAGGCACAGACGATTGTTCATTAGGTGGAGATGCCAAATTGTGGAGACGCTGAATTGCGGAGATGCCAATCTACAGTGATGCTGAACTGCGGAGATGCCAATTTGTGAAGCTGAAAGAGAAAGAGGCAGAGAAAATAGTTCATCAAGTGGAGATGCCAATCTACGGAGATGCTGAATTGCGTAGAGGCCAATCTACGAAGATGCTAAACTGTAGAGATGCCAATCTACAGAGACGACAGAGAAAGAGGTGAAGATGATACTTCAGTTTGCCAATGCTAAAAATAGGAAACCAGGCTAAGATGTTGAACTATGGAGATGACAATTCAGTTTGGAAGTGGTGGAGATGACAAAAGATTAGAGGCGGTGGCAAAGACGACAGAGTATCTGATGGAGATCACAGTTTGCAGGCGCAGATGCTAATCTGTGGAGATGACAGTTAAGGTTGTGAAGATGACAGTTTGGTGGCAGTGCAACCAACAGTAGACTAGGCAGAGACACCAAACTTTGGAGATGACGGTTGAGGTTGTAGAGATGACAGTTTACCAATTGCAGATGATAGTTTAGTCAGGAAGCTTAGAAAAATTTAGATCAATGACTTCCAAAAACTTACAATGATGGTGCCGGACATTTTAGAATGGAGGCTAATCATTTTATTCACTGAGGAATTAATTGAACCAATCAAGGGGTGGGTAAAGGCTTTTGATCCTCCTACATTATAGGAAGCCATCAAGAAAGCTTGCAATATGGAACTTGCTGCTCTAGCAAACCAGTTTAGTTTGAAGGGTTCTTCATCATTTAGAGATAACAAAGGGGAATTCAGCAAGGGTAAAGAGAAGGTTAGTGACTCAAAAGGAAATTAATTTTTACCCTTGGATGAGAAAACACTTAATGACCTACGTAGGAAGAAGCTATACTTTTTTTGCAAAGGTCCCTATGAGTTTGGTCATGATTGTCCTATGAGGCCTAAGGGGAAGGCTAACCGGGTGATGTGGGCTTATTACAAGGGTTTAGATTTACATAGCTCAAAGAACCATTATGAGGATCCTAATGGGGTAGAGGGTGAATAGGAGATAGATAGTGCTGAGAAAAAAGAGGCTTACAAGAGGCACATCTATCTAGTATTCAAATAGAGGGATCTTTTAGACTCTGAGGAGTCTTGGCAGGGAAGAAGGTTATTACTCTATTGGATACATGTGCCACACATAATTTCATTGATGAATGATTTGTGGAGAGGAGTTGACTCATTACTGAGGGGTTCAAAGGATTGAGAGTCAAGGTAGCTAATGGATATACTCTTCGCTATGACAGGATGGTGCGAGATCTACCTTTGCACCTAAACAACTATGAGTTCAAGGTAGAATATCATGTGGTCAACATGGGTGACATGAACATAGTACCTAGGATGTAGTGCTTACATTCTTTGAAAGAGGCTACTCTAAGACTAGAGGATATGGAGATATAATTTGAGGTGGATGACAGGATCATGTGTTGAACGCTATTCGTAATGGTGATGTCAGGACAATATCATTTAGACAGATGGAGAGATTAGCCAGACATAATAATATAAAGTGGGCGACGATATGTGCCTTGATGCCTACCCAAGAAGAGCAGCATAAGACTAAATATTATCCAGATATTCAAAAATTGAGAATCAAGTATGAGAAGGTTTTTAGCGAGATTCCACTAGGCAGGCCACTAGACATAGGCATTGAGCATATTATCAAGCTAGAGGAAGGCGCTAAGCCTATCATGATCACACCATTCTAACAACCAAAATGACTCAAAGATGAGATCAAGAGGACCATTAAGAAGTTGCTAGCAATGGGAAACATCAGACCAAGTAAGTCATCTTTTGCATCTTCTGTTGTTTTGGTAAAAAAGAAGGATGGTACTCTATGAATATGTATTGATTACAGGGTGTTGAATAAGAGAACTATAAAGAATAGGTATCCTATCCCATGCATCACTGAATTGATAAACAAATTGCATGGGGATTTTTATTTCACAAAATTTTATTTGAGATCAAGCTATCACTAGATCAGAGTTTAAGAGTAGGATATTGAGAAAACTACTTTTAGGTGTCATTGTGGGAATTTTGAGTTTGTAGTCATGCATTTTGGTTTGACTAATGCACCTACCACTTTCCAGTCCACTATGAACAAGGTCTTCCACCATCAGTTTAGAAAATTTGTGTTGGTGTTCTTTGATGATATTTTGATCTATAGTAGGACATGGCAGGAACATTTAGAGCACTTAGACATAGTATTGAGCATTTTACAGAGGGAGTTCTTGTATGCCAAGGAGTCCAAATGTGATTTGGGGATGACATAATTGTTGTATCTTGGACACATCATTAGTGTGAAAGGAGTGCGAATGGAGATTGAAAAGATCCATGCTATTGTTGATTGGCCACCACTAGAGAACCTTACATAGTTAAGAGGGTTCCTTGGTCTATGTGGATTCTATCATAGGTTTTTCAGTGGCTACTAGAACCATGTAGCACCCATGTAAAATTTTCTAAAGAAAGGGGCATTTGTGTGGACTCGGGAGACATAGGAGTGTTTTATGTGATTCAAGGAAATAATGACTACATGCCTAGTATTAGCATTGCCTGATTTGTTGAAGCCATTTGAACTTTAATGTGATGCTTCTGGAGAGGGAGTTGGTGTTGTACTCATGCAGTACAAGCATCCTATAGCTTATTAGTGTAGGAAACTCAGAGGGCCTGAGAGATCATTCAACATATATGATAAGGAGATGTTGGCCATCATGCATGCCTTGGCCAAATTCAGATAGTATCTTGTGGGTAGAAAATTTTGTATTAAAACTGATCATAATAGTTTGAGGCACTTTTTGGGACAGAAAGACTTGAATGATCATCAGCAAAAGTGGGTGAGTAAGTTATAGGCATATGATTTTGATATCACATATGTTAAGCAGACACAAAATATTTTTGTAGATGCTTTATCCTATAGTCCACACATCACTTCTATGATTCATATATAAGAAGATTGGTGACACTTGATTGTAGTAGAATATGCCAAGGACACATGAACCTCTACTATAGTGGAGGGAATAACAATCGACACCAGATACACTCTCATAGATGAGTTGATCATTTACAAGAACAAGATTTACGTATTCCTAGGATCAAAAGTGAAGTAGTTGATTTTGAGAGAATTCCATAATTCACCTATAGCAAGCCATCTTAGTTACTTCAAGACTTATAGGTTAGTATGGGAATGGTTCACTTGGAAGGGACTTAAGGATGATTTTTTGTAGTATGTGTGTGAGTGTCATGTTTTCCAGTAGAACAAACAAGAGCACACTTGTCTAGTAGGGCTCCTACAGCCACTTCATATTCCTGACAAGAAGTGGGAGTGTATCTCTATGGATTTTATTATGGGCCTACCTAGGGCCCAAGGGCACAATTGTATCTATGTGCTGGTGGATAGGCTAACAAAGTATGCTCACTTCTTGCATATCACTACTACATACTCAATAGCTCAGGTGGAAAAGGTCTTCTTTAGGGAGATTTGCAGGAGGTCTTTTTTTTTTTTTTTTTTTAAAGTGCAGGAACAAAGATGCTAAAATAGAAATGCAACAATAATAAGTGGAGACAATAGTTCATCAGGAAGATATGCCAAACTATGGAGACATTGAACTGTGGAGATGCCAATCTGCAAAGATGCTAAACTGCGGAGATGCCAATCTGCAGAGATGATAGTTCATCAGGCGGAGACACCAATCTATGGAGATGCAGAACTACAGAGACACCAATCTATAGTGACATTGAACTATGGAGACACCAATCTGTGAAGACAATAGAGAAAGAGGTAGAGATGACAGTTTAGTTTGGTAGGAAAGAATATAGGAAACTAGGCGAAAATGCTGAACTGCGAAGACAACAGTTTAGTTTGGTGGCGGCAGAGATGACAAAAGATTAGAGGTGGTGGCAAAGATAATAGAGTATCTAGTGGAGAAGAAAGTTCATAGGTGCAGATACCAATCCATCAAGATGATAGTTGAGGTTGTAGAGATGACAGTTTGGTGGTAGTGCAGCCAACAATACACTAGGTGGAGACACCGAACTGCAGAGACGACAGTTTACCAGACACAGATGAAAATTCAATTAGGAAGCTTAGAACAATTTAGATCAATGACTTCCAAAATCTTGCAGTGATGGTGTCTGACATTTCAGAATGGAGGCTAATCATTTTATTCGGAGAGGGATTAATTGAACCACTCAAGGGTTGGGTAAAGGCTTTTGATCCTCCTACATTATCGGAAGCCATGAAGAAAGCCTGCAATATGGAACTTGTTGCTCTAGCAAACCAGTTTAGTTTGAAGGGTTCTTCATCATTTAGAGATAACAAAGGGGAATTTAGAAAGTGTAAAGTGAAGGTTAGTGACTCAAAAGGAAAGTCAACTGTACTTTTGGATAAGGAAACACTTAATGACCTACGTGGGAAGAAGCTATGCTTCTTTTGCAAAGGTCCCTATGAGTTTGGTCATGATTGTCCTATGAGGCCTAAGGGGAAAGCTAACCGGGTGATGTGGGCTTATTACAATGGTTCAAATTTAGATAGCTCAAAGCACCATGATGAGGATCCTAATGGGGTAGAGGGTGAATAGGAGATAGATAGTGCTGAGAAAAAAGAGGCTTACAGGAGGCACATCTTTTTAGTATTCAAAGAGAGGGATCTTTCAGACTCCGAGGAGTATTGGTAGGGTAGAAGGTTATTACTCTATTGGATACAGGTGCCACACATAATTTCATTGATGCACAATTTGTGGAGAGGATTGGACCCATTATTGATGAGTTTGAAGGATTAAGAGTCAAGGTAGTTGATCGATATACTCTTCACTATGACAGGATGGTGCAAGATCTACCTTTACGCCTAAACAACTATAAATTCAAGGCAAAAATATCATGTGGTCAACATGGGTGACATGAACATAGTACTTGGGACTCAGTGCTTACATTATTTGAAGGAGGCTACTCTAAGACTAAAGGATATGGAGATACAGTTCGAGGTGGATGGCAGGACTCATGTGCTAAAGGCTATTCGTAATGGTGATGTCAAGACTATCTCACTTAGATAGATGGAGAGATTAGCCAGGCATAATATTATAAAGTAGACGATGATATGTGCCTTGATGCCTACCTAGGAAGAGAAGCATAAGACTGAATATTATCCAGATATTCAAAAATTGAGAATCAAGTATGAGAAGGTTTTTACCGAGATTCCACTAGGCAAGCCACTAGATAGGGGCATTGAGCATATTATCAAGCTAGAGGAAGGTGTTAAGCCTGTCATGGTCACACCATACTAAAACAAAATATGACTCAAAGATGAGATCAAGAGGACCATCAAGGAGTTGCTAGCAATGGGACACATCAGACCAAGTAAGTCACCTTTTGCATCTTCTATTGTTTTGGTAAAAAAGAAGGATGGTACTCTATGAATGTGTATTGATTACAAGGTGTTGAATAAGAGAACTATAAAGAATAGGTATCCCATCCCATGCATTGCTGAGTTGATAGACGAATTGCATGGGGCTTGTTATTTCACAAAAAATGATTTGAGATCAAGCTATCACCAGATTAGCGTTTGACAGTAGGATATTGAGAAAACTACTTTCAGGTGTCATTGTGGGCACTTTGAGTTTGTAGTCATGCCTTTTGGTTTGACAAATGAACCTACCACTTTTTAGTCCACTATGAACAATGTCTTCCACCATCAGTTGAAGAAATTTTTGTTGGTGTTCTTTGATGAAATTTTGATCTATAGTAGGACATCGCAGGAACATTTAGAGCACTTAGACACATTATTGAGCATTTTACAGAGGCAGTACTTGTATGCTAAGGAGTCCAAATGTGATTTGGGGATGACAGAATTGTTCTATCTTGGACACATCATTAGTGCGGAAGGAGTGCGAATGGATATTGAAAAGATCCATGCTATTGTTGATTGGCCACCACTAGAGAACCTTACATAGTTAAGACGGTTCCTTGGTCTATGTGGATTCTATCACAGGTTTGTCAGTGGCTACTAGAACCATGTAGCACAAATGAAAAATTTGCTAAAGAAAGGGGCATTTGTGTGGACTCGGGAGACACAGGAGTGTTTTATGTGGTTCAAGGAAATAATGACTACATGCTTAGTATTAGCATTGCCCGATTTCATGAAGCCATGTGAGCTTCAATATGATGCTTTTGGAGAGGGAGTTGGTGTTGTACTCATGCAAGAAAAGAATCCTATAGCTTATGAGAGTAGGAAACTCAGAGGGCCTGAGAGATCATTCAACATATATGATAAGGAGATGTTGGCCATCATGCATGCCTTGGCCAAATTCAGACAATATCTTGTGGGCAACAAATTTTGTATTAAAACTAATCACAATAGTTTGAGGCACTTTTTGGGACAGAAAGACTTGAGTGATCATCAGCTGAAGTGGGTGATTAAGTTACAAGCATATGATTTTGATATCACATATGTTAAGGGGACAGAGAATATTGTTGCAGATGCTTTATCCTGTAGGCCACACCTCACTTCTATGATTCAAATATAAGAGGATTGGTGACACTTGATTGTAGCAAAATATGCCAAAGACATGTGGACCTCTATTATAGTGGAGGGAACAACAATTAACACTAGATACACTCTCATAGATGAGTTGATCATTTACAAGAACAAGATTTACTTAGTCCCAGGATCGAAAGTGAAGTTGTTGATTTTCAGAGCATTCCATAATTTACCTATAGGAGGCCATCTTGGGTATTTCAAAACTTACAAGTTAGTATGGGAATGGTTCACTTGGAAGGGACTTAAGGCTAATTTTTTGTAGTATGTGTGTGAGTGTCATGTTTTCTAGTAGAACATACAAGAGCACACTTGTCTAGTAGGGCTCCTAAAACCATTTCATATTCCTGATAGGAAGTGGGAATGTATCTCTATGGATTTTATTATGGGCCTGCCCAGGGCCCAAGGGCACAATTGTATCTATGTGGTGGTGGATAAGCTGACCAAATATGCTCACTTCTTGCCTATCGCTACTACATACTTAATAGCTCAAGTGGCAGAGGTCTTCTTCAGGGAGATTTGCAGGAGGTCTTTTTTTTAAAAATAAAAAGTGCAGGAATAGAGTTGCTAAAATAGAAATGCAACAATAACAGGTGGAGACGATAGTTCATTAGGTGGAGACGCCAAACTACGGAGACACTGAACTATGGAGATGCCAATTATCAGAGATGTTGAGCTGCGAAGATGCCAATTTGTGAAGACAATAGAGAAAGAGGTGGAGACAATAGTTCATCAGGTGGAGACACCAATCTACGGAGATTCTAAACTATAGAGACGCCAATCTACAGAGATGATAGAGAAAAAGGTGGAGATGACAGTTTAGTTTGGCGACACAAAAAATAGGAAACTAGGCAAAGAGGCTGAACTGCAGAGATGACCATTTAGTTTGGCAGTGGTAGAGATGATAGAAGATTAGAGGCAATGGTGAAGATGACAAAGTATCTAGCGGAGATGATAGTTTGTAGGTACAGACACCAATCTACAAAGATGATAGTTGAGGTTGTAGAGATGACAATTTGGTGGTAGCCCAGCCAATAGTAGACCAAGCAAAGATGCCAAACTTCAGAGATGATAGTTGAGGTTGCAGAGATGACAATTTTGTAGGCGTAGATGACAGTTCATCGGGCACAAATGCCAATCTGCAGAGATGCTAAACTATGGAGATGACACTGTGCGAACAGAACTGAAATGCACAGGTTTTTCAAGAAAATTTTTATTATTTTTTATTATTTTCAGGTTTTAGAGGGAATGTTTTCTTCCCAAGTGCGTTCTTCTTCAACCTGCAAAAGCAAGAGAAACACCCTACAACCAACTCAAATAATAAAAAATGTTAGATTGTTAGTTTACAACAATAAAACATGGATTGAAATGGATGAATGAATGACTCATAGTGGGGTCCCATCGGGCATGCCAAAATGTATATGAGAAATATATTAGCAAGAAACACTAATCTATTAAAAGACCAAAGCATTAACAAGCATAAAAATCATAACATATGAGATAGACAAAGTGAAAACCCTCAAATGAGAATACGAGCCATGGAATGACTCTCCCAATGAGGATGGTCACTTGATTTAGGGATGAGTATATTATGTGGATGTGGGATGTATGCTCAAGATACTCAAACTATGCTTCAATGGAGATGGAAATGGAAAATTGGTAGCTTTGTGAGCTCTTAATTTGGCATTATAAGGGTATGGTTAAAGGCTTTTTTTCTCAAAATAGCATTATAACTTTGGCTTAAAGGTTGTGATGAAATGGCTTGGGCGGGGATTCAATTTATAGGCTAAGGGCTTGAGGGTTTGAGGGCTAAGATGCAAAGATGGAGAAAAACTCATGGAGGGCTTAGATTGCATGAGAGGAGAGCACATGGATTGTGCTTCTTTATAGCCAACCAGGGAGTGACACATGTCATAGGGTGAGCGGATGGAGGAAAGGGCAAGGATGAGTCAATAAAGGAGGCTAAAGGGATATTATCTTCATAAAGACCCTTCATAAATGACTTGTAAGAGCAATGAATGGGCTTGTAAGAGTCTTTATGTCCTTGTAAGAGCATTCATGGTTGGGTAGTTGGGATATTTTGGAAGGAGTTGAGATTATTGACTTTGCTTGGTTTAGAAAATTCTTAAGCTTGCTTAGGGAATGTGACAAGGTTAGGGGGGAGATTAGAGGTGATTTAGGATTTAGATTAGGAATTTTAGAGATATGCAAGTGGATGGCATTCAATGAGGGTGGATGAGTTAGTAGCTAAGCTTGGTTAGTATGGGTGGATGGGGTGGATTAAGCTAAAAAGAGGGTTTAGAGATAGGCTTAGGAAGAGGATAAAGTCCTTCTAGAAGAGTCTAGAACTTCATAAAGTTTTGAGGATAAATAAAGTTTATTTATCTCAAGGGTTTGGGTTGAGGAAATATTTATTATGACATTTTTAATAAACATGAGGATTGATATTTAACCTTAGTTAAATATTTTGAATTGGGATTAGGGGTAGAAAATGATGGGATTAGCCTTTAATCAAAATTAAAGAAGGATTAGAATATTTTGGAAGAGGTTAGTGGTCTTAAGAAAATTGGCCAAGTTTTGGGTAAAAAATAAATTAAATATTTATTTTGGAATTTTTGCTCAATTTATTAATTAAATAATTAATAAATAAGGAAATAATGTTTAAATAAGATTTAAACATTTTTTGGAGGGATTCCTTAGTTAAATATTTTTAATTAAAATAAAGGGATTTAATGACATAAAAATAAATAAATAAATTAATAAATGATAATGTCATCAGGGACTTTTCAGAAAATAAAAATACTTTATTTTCTTAGGGATTTTAGGTGTCTACAGTATTTACCAAGCAGGGTCAGCCAAATAAAGAATTTCATTGATTTTTGAAATAACATTTATTTGTTTAAAGTAATATTTGTAGCCGACTGATGTATGGTTTATTGGTAAATTTAACATGTGAATGAACCAACTTGATAATCTGAATGGTATAAATAAGAAGTCAAGTTGCGAATTATAAGTGTGGTAGTGGAGTTGATGTGATATGATGACTAATTATTGTGGATGCAAATTTGGAGGATGATCAAAGATCATTGAGGAGCAGCAAAGCCATATTTGATCAAGGAGGATCTAATGATGTAGAATAGAGACCTATAATCATCAATTTAGTTGCATCTTGTTCAGGTCAATTCATTGTTTCTTTCTAACAGTTGTAGCAATGATTTCAAATCTTTTAATAGATTTGGTTTAATAGCCATTTTGTAAATCCTCTAACAAGGTGATAGTTCAGTTGAATTTTTCTAAAGACCTCTGGCAAGGCCACTCCTAATAGGGTGATTAAATCCTCTAACAGGGTCACACCTAACAGTGTGTATTGTAATCTTTAATAGGGTTGGCTTCTAATAGGGCTCACTTCATAAGAGTAAAAATTGGTAGCTAGTTACTTGATGGTTTTTTCCATATTAGGTTTCCACATTAAATCTGGAGTCTCTTGTGTTCATTTTTAATTGCATGCATGAATGGTTGAAAATTAGTAACAATTTAATCTACCAAGTTACATAAATTTTGTTATGTTTACCGAGTATCAGTAGTAACTAGATCTATAAGACATCTAAGGGATCTCTAGATTAATTTTTGTGAGTAATTGATTTAGCCCCCCACTCAGTTACTCTATCTTTAATCCCAACACTTTTTTCCAAGTGGTAATAATGAAAGTAAACACCAATAACACATAAGTTATGATTTTCTCTTTAAAAAGGAAGAAATGTAATAGTTCAAGAATTTATCTTTATGGAAGCTCATTTGAGATACAAATACCCATGAATTGATTTCCAATAGTACAAACTTAGTTAGGAGACTTTTAGAACTAGGAGAATACAAGATAGATGGAGAGATCCATTCTTGTTTAGTAAAGGTGTATGAAAGTGGAGCTATGAATTTAAAAAAATAAGAAAAATATTTTTGGTTTGATGTTTGTGTTGGTTGTCCTATATGGTTATGATATTTGGGGTAAGAGAATGGAATACCATGAGTGGAGGAAAGTAGAAATAATCCAGTAACATTTAATCACTAGTTTTCTTGAAGTTAAACCAATGGTCCCATATAGGATCCTTTTTTCTAAGGCGGAGATATTTCCAATGGTAGTATTATCAGTAATTCATTTCCTAAGATACTTAAAGAAAGTGGAAAACATGGATGAGAATCCCTTGCCCAAAATGGTTGTTGAAGAAGAATTATGCCATGGGAAAATGACTTGGATGAAATAAAACAATAAGTGAATGAACAAGTAGGACATTAATTTTGATGATTTCCTTAGTCCTAATGATGAGGGGAAAAGGTCAATGATAGAAAAAATCCATGACTATTATGAGGACTAAATAAAATGTTATAAAAAACATACATGATTGTATCAAAGAGTTCAACCTTATGTTATAGCATAATGAAAAAACTTATCTTAGAGTTACAATTTTGAGAAAGGTTAAAATCTTAGTTACATACTTAAGGATTGAATCTCATCATCTTATATATGTGAGATAAGTGGGTGGATAATCCCTAATGAAGAGTGGGATACAGAACTTGCACTTTCTATAGTAAAGGGTGGTTGAAATGGAACACTAATTCATATTTGAATGCTCTATTAGAAAAAAAGGTTAATTTAATTTCATTTAAATTAAATTACCTTTTCTCCCTTCTTAAGATTCCACTTTATGCATTTTTTAGCTTTCTCTATTTAATACTTAATTAGTAATTATTAAATAGTTTTCACCTTTAGGTTACCCTTTGTAACTTATTAGGTTACCCTTTTTGGGTTTCAATATCCTGTTATAAGGATTGATCTCTTTGTATTTTATTATCTCTTCTTCATCTGAATATACAATTTTCCTATTTCAGAGCAAACCCTTGCCTCTTCTTGTCTTTTTCTTCTCTGTGATAGGTATTGAGGGCTTCATGGATTTGATTTGCATATTTGCTAAAATCCTTCATGGTATTAGAGCCAGATCTGTTGTAGCTTGTTTGGTATTTGGAGAAAAAGAAAGAACAAGGGTTTGATGGATTAGATCTAGAGTTGTCTGAGTATTTCCTAAGAAAACAAGGGGGGTTACTAATTTTTGGAGCTACTTGAGGCTAAATAGACCTCACAGATGGATCCAGAAGGCATCAAATCCCCTATTTCCATATAAAATTTGTCTGTTTTGGACAATGTTAATCTGAGAGGCAAAAATATTTTTCTCAACAACACCATATGGCCTCTACATGCACTTCAAGATGGAAAATTGGTAAAAAATATATTTTTTGATGGTTTTAGGCCATCGCGGTTAGCTAACGCTAGCGGCTCTGCTATGGTTACTGTAGCAGTCACCATTGGCAGCCCGCTTAGTAGCTCTACCATACCAAACCACCTCCCTCCCGCCTCTTATCACCTAGCTGCCCCTGTGGGGGTGATTGTTAAAATTATTATTATTATTTTTTATTAAAAAAATAAATTTGTATGCATTTCCCAGGGCTATGCCAGTTTTTTCATCATAAGTTGAGAATATGGATGTATTTTTAAATGCACCAGAAAGTTGGTTCTAAGATAAAGACATTGGTTAGGAGTTTTTTGGTTTTTATGTAGTTTGGTTTCCTTTTTTGGTAGTCAAAGTTTAATGTTCTATTTTTCACTCTATAGGGTATATCTTGAGCATCCCATCTCCATTTTTTGAAAATGTTATATTTTTGGAAAGCTAGTTCTATCTACTTTTTAGAAATTCTATAATTTCCTTCAGATTCTACTTTATGCTCTTTCTATCATGTTTTTTTCTTTTTTGCACTATGGTGGATATCATGGGTGTTTCAAGTCTAGGGATCATTTTCTTGGCATGGGATCTCTTCTTTTGGATTTTACTATCTATTTTATCAGCTCTTTTCCTTTTTTGATCATTGATGATATCATTTGTAAGCATTTTTATGCAAACACATTAAGATAAAGTGTCATTCCTTTCTTTTTGGGATCTTTTTCATCATTGTGACTTATTGTACTCGCACTACATTATATAGTGTCATGGGGGTATAGTTTCTTTCCTTTTAGTTCCATCTTCCTTTGTCAAGTGAGTGTCCCTTCCATGACATTAGCCCCATTATGTGTTGATGACATGTTCCTTTATCAGTGCTTGTACCTCTTCCTCACTCTCAATGTTCTCGATTCTTTCTATTTTGTAGGAGTTTTTGACCCACTTTCTCAACTGCCTGTCACCTCACCCTTGTCTAAATTAGAGGGGTTCTTCTATTGTTTCTAATGCTTCATTGGTTCTTTGGAGTCAGCTATATATTTAGCATTTGATCCTATGTACTAGGTGATTGGAGTGGCTGGATAGCTATGCATTTTGTTGAGATGGATCATCTACCATATCAACACTTTTCTTTTTGTTCTTACTTTGGTTGTAGCCTTCCTTGGTTCAATTGATCATCTCTTCATGCTTTGGTATTTTATGCCATCTGTATTTTTGAATTCAGTTGTTTGCCTTTATTTGCCTCCTAATTCGATGCAGATTATAGCCTTCTCTATCTAGTCAGGTTCTATTTTTAGAGGAGGTTCTACAGATCAACAATTTTCTTTTGATAGAATTTGTAGCTTCTTCATGCTTTAGTGGTTTTCTTCATGATCACTCTTTGTCCCTATTTTCTAAAACATTCCTCTAGTTGGAGGCTTCTGTAGTCCTCTTCTAGATTTTTTTTCAGCTATATCTTTTTGGAGTAGAGTTTTTCCTATTGGTTTTTCTCTATTTCTCTATTTCATAGAGATTTTTTTGTGATTGGGCACCTCAACAAGCCTTGTTGCTGGGACCAAAGTTTTCTTTCAACATTACATTGTAGTTTCCTTGCACTTTGTGCATTGTTTGTAACAGCATTTTTTCTCATCTTAAGGGGGTTGTTAGAGAAAAAGGTTAATTTCATTTTATTTATTAAATTACCTTTTTTCCCTTCTTAAGATTTCACTTTATGCATTTTTAAGCTTTCTCTATTTAATAATTAATTAGTAATTATTAAATAACTTTCACCTTTAGGTTACCCTTTGTAACTTATTAGGTTACCCTTTTTGATTTTCGATCTCCTTTTATAAGGATTGATCTCTTTGTATTTTATTATCTCTTCTTCATTTGAATATACAATTTGCATGTTTCAAAGCAAACCCTTGCCTCTTCTTGTCTTTTTCTTCTCTGTGATAGGTTTTCTACATGTAGGTATTCAAGGGCTTTGTGAATTTGATTTGCATATTTTCTCAAATCCTTCATGCTCAACATATGAAGAAGTTCACCCAAAGGTATTTTGATATTGATTCATTTAAATGAGTTATTTAAGAAGGCAATGATTCATTAAATAGAAAATTTCCTAATAAAGATTCTTAATAGAAGAGTTTACATCAAGAGGAACATGAATATGTGTTGATTTTTTTATTCCTTGATCCCTTAAGTTTCCTAGTTGTGCGGACATTATTAAAACTCTATTCTTTTATTATTTGGTAGATTTTTGGCCCTTCAGTTTATTATGTCAGCTACAATGGTTACTTATTCTATAAATGTTATTTGTTCTTCTCCTTTATCTAGATATATTGTATACCAAAAAAATCTACCAAATGCAATTGAAAAAAAAATAGTAGAAAGGAAGAGTAGATGTTTTCCAAATCTATTATCAAAGAAGGGGAAAAAATCTATTTACTATATATATCAAGTTACTATAGGTTGATGTACTGGAGTTGTGTTGAGATATGCATTGAACCTCTTTGAGAACTTGGAATAAAATCCAAGTTGAGAGGTTACTTTAGCAAGTCCATACATTTTTACCAATAATAAGATGAAATGCATAACATATTGAGAGCTTAAACAAGCTAGATGCAATTTTTTTATTAAAAAAAAAAAATCAATTCTTTGTTGAATAAGTGTAGTGTTTAAAGAAGCTAAAGAAACATCTCTAATATGTTTCTATACCAAATTATACGTTTCTGTAATTTGTTTTAAGATAATTTATTTCATTAATTGTTGTTTTTCAAATTTTGATTGCATATGTTTCAATGTCCAAAATCCAAATATATAATCTTCTAAGTTCATCATTGGATTCAATTAAACATGAAATAATTTTTTTGATTTCTCCTTAAACCTTGAAAATGAAATCTTGTTGGACTTCAACTACACCACAACTCTTCAAAGGAAGTCACTTTTCCTACAAAAACTAATGCTCCCTTTTATATATTAATTTTAAGTTTCACACAAAAATAGGGCCATAGAAGGTTCGGGACACTAAAATAGTGCCTAATTGAACAAGAATTTATATAGGGGTGTAGTTTACAATGCTAAAAATACTTAGATCATGGTTTTAGTCCATGGATTTAGAAATTTGTGGTTTCTTGTATTACATTTCACTTTATATTAGAGCTTGAAGTAGGAAGAAAGTGATATTTTTCCAAGTTGTAGAAGTAATGAATTGCTAGAAAGGTTCTTAAAGAAAAGTTGTAATGATGTAACTCCATTAAAAGGTTATTTGGGTTTTCATCTCTTGTTTGGTTATTTGCATTTTAAGTAATGATTTATCGATAAATCACATACTAGGATGCTTTGAGTTTGCACCATTACTTCATTTATAAGATGTACCATGTTTCTATGATTGTTTCATTTTAATATCACTTTGGTTTTAGATCAAATTGTCTACTTATTATTGGTCTAGTAAAATTCTTGAGGGAGCCCGCACAAGTAGCACAATCGGCTTGAGGTTGTGGGTAGTTTCCCATGGGCTTGGGTTTGAAACTAATTTCAAGTTAAAGAGGTGGGTTGACTAAGACAGGAAGGATCTTGCCTAGAGGGTACTAGTCTCACCCTTTCTTGCACATGTTGCAGGCCACTAGACAAGGTCCACTACTACATTTGGGCCCGAATTGCAATAGCAGGACATCACAATGGTAATGACCACCCATTTCCCATGTGACTCTGATATGAATTGTCTCTTATCGGATAAGCATCAAACTTTTTTTGTTAGAAGTTATGATAGCAAGATCTCCCATTGCAATTACGACACCCCAAGCTTTTATAAATTGAATCCACAAGGAGAAATACACCATTGGAGGCCACATCTCATGTGTGATATTCAAGTGGTAGAAATTTTGTGGATCTGATGACTAGCCATCATACTTTTCTATCCTAATAGTGATGTATATGTGGCAGCAATGTTGTGGAACTAACAACTAGCCGTTAGAGTTGAGATGACTATGTGATAGGAGAAAAAAAATACAATGTGTGACATTGGAGAGTGTGTTTTCCTAACAAATCTATTTCTAAAATTCAACTTTGGTTATTAAAATTATGAGGAGACTACAATGCTCTTGACCCTATAACTGGTTTTCCTATTATTTTTATCTTTTCGGAGATACTAGGTAATTTTTGTAATTGTCAAATTTCTAAAATTCAACTTTGGTTATGAATATTATCAAGAGACTACAATGTTCTTACCCCTATAATCAATTTTCCTATTATTTTTTATCTTTTGGGAGAGATTGGATGATTCTTATGACTACACAATCACAAGAATCATCCAATCTCTTTCAAAGATAAAAATAACATGAAAAAACTAGTTATAGGGGTAAGAGCATTGCAGTCTCCTCATAATGTTCATAAGAAAAGTTGAATTTTAGAAATAGATTTGTTAGAAAAGAACTCTCTCCAAAGTTAATATTGAGCTTCACTTGGTTTCAAGAATAGTTTAATATTCTCTACAAATCATGGCCAACCACATGAAGGTGGAAGCTCATTTGGTCCCACCCACACCTCCCCCCCCACCCCCCACCCTCTAACATCTGAATTTCCTATTAACATCTAATTTTTTAAAGAAAGGATCAATGTTTAAAGTACAAAAAAGGTTCCATATCTACAAAAGTGATATCATTTTCCCATCTTCTATTGCTTGTCATTTTTCCATCGCATCCAAAATAATATTCTACCACTCTGAATTGATTATGCATGCTGCATTCAAATACATGGACAATAGGTAGAGTTGATAAAACACAACACAATTACATTTATTTAATACCCAATTAAAAAACTCAAGCAAAAATGCAAACCTATTGTGTTTTTTAGCTCCACCTATTGTCCATGCATTTGAACATCTTCATTGCTCTCGAGTAATTCATCACATGGGTACATCCAAGAATGTCCTCATTACCTCCTGCATAAAATCAATCCAATATTAGAAAATTTCCCCTAAGAAATAATAGTTCAAGTAAAATAAACACATGAAAAATGAGAGAGAAAAAGAAGAATCTACTTACCAATAGGCATTGCCATCGCATTTGTGGCCATGCTACCAGTTGAGTGAGTTTTATTATTTTCCTCTTGTGCCAAGATCTCTCTATTTACACACGCACGTGTGCGCGCTCGTGCACGTGCGCACACACACACACACACATACACACACACACATGAACACACATACACACATATATATATATACATACATACACACATACATATACATATACATAGATCACAAGGACATGACAATGAAATGTTCCAATCATAAAGGCATGGGAATAAAATACTAGATCTCCACATGATACATACATACATACATACATATACATACATGCATACATACACATACATACATACATACAGTGAGATCATTTTTAAGGTGCTAAGTGATGACTTACCTCAAGATCCTTCACAAAAATAATGCAAATAGGAAAAATGGGTAGAGTTCATGAGAAATTTTTCAAAAACATATCATAGTAGATTTGTTTAGAAAGAAACAAGCCATTCTAGCAATGATAATAGTTGCTAGACCCTGAACCTATGCTATGTCTTTTGGAGACATGGGAGAAGTTACTACCAGCTTTAGTACTTCATAACATTATAGATCAGATAGTGATACCCAAATTAACAACATCAATAGATACTTGGGATGTAGAGATCAAGGTCATGACAACAAACTCATATAGAACTGTCATCATATTAGGTACAATAAAATGAATGAGATGTAGAGACCAAAAGGGCACGACAACAAGATGCATAGGTCACAAGGGTAGTACAAAAAAATGCAGCAATCACAAGGGTACATCAACTAAATCCTAGATCTCCAAATGATATATACATATATACATACATACATACATAAATACATACATACATACATACATATACATACATATACATACATACATACATACATACATACATATATATACATACATACATACATACATACATACATACATACAGATATGCATACATATACACGTTGTATGCATGTATATAGAGAGATCTTTTCTAAGGTGCTTATTATATCTTAGCACAATAGAAAAATTGATCCAACTGCATACATATTCGAGAATTTAAATAATTAAACAATAAAACTCACACAACCCATGATAAGTGACTTAGCTCAAGATCTTACACAAAAATAATGCAAAGTTAATGGGCAATATATATATATATATATATATATATATATATATATATATATATGTGTGTGTGTGTGTGTGTGTGTGTGTGTGTGTGTGTATATATATGTATACATATATATATACATATACATATATACATATATATGTATACATATATATACACATATACATATATACATATATACATATATATATATACATATATATATATATATACATATACATATATACATATATATATATATATATACATATACATATATACATATATACATATCTATATATACACATATATACATATATATGTATATACATACATACATACATACATACATACATACATACATACATACATATATATATATATATATATATATATATATATATATATATATAATGTATGTAGGGAAAATATAATGCCCATTAACAATGGCATTAACTTTTCCAATACATGCATGGTTACATCCTTGGCTTCCATTGTTGGACTAGTGTATGGAGCCTTTATACTCAACCATTCATTATAAATTGGGGAATGCACTTCATGCCTAGATTCAATTGATGCATCTACATATGCAATTTTATCACCTTGGAAGACTATATTTGATCCTCTAGTTGGGAACATCTGATTACTCATTTATTGTACTTAATCTGATGAGAGTTCTACAAAAATATGTAATCAACCTTTCTAATCAACAACTAGACCAATTTAACTAGGTTATAATTCGGGCATGTGTTATTCCCATTTATCATATGCTTGCAATGTTGGAGGAAACATTTTTTTTTTGTGCGAGATATGGAGGAAGAGCAGTTGTGTTGGCAAACATGAAAATTTAGTAATGCCAAGTCACCTTGAGGAACTTGTGTATGGTCTTGGTAGACATGTCATAAAAAATGTTCATTGTGGCCTTTTTTTCTTCTACATGTTTTTCCATGGAGCCTTCACACACCTAGTGCTCACAAATGTGTACTTAAGACTATATGTGAACTTGTGGAATCTAGTTTGAAGCCATAGTTTTTTAACCTGAATGCCATCATTTCTATCTAAATTAGTCACTTGTACAATAATATCATAAGAAAGAAAATATTTAATTACTTAAGAGAGAAAATGCATAATATCAAGGAGCTAACACTCCACTACATATCATCTCAATATACCAAACCTACCGAATTAATGAACTAAGTATCCAATTCCATTGCTGACCAAAATCAACCTGGTAGAGACTTTAGTAGGGAAAAGATGATCAATTTCTTGGAAAAATGTTTCAAACTTACTCAAATCATATTCTTTTGCAACCACAAATTTGAAAAGTGACCAAGCTTTCTTCATCTTTTTCTTCTTTCCCTCAACTTCAAGAAAGAAAACACTCAAAAGACCCCGTCCATCCAAGTTTCTATCTAGTAGATCCTATAATGTCCCTGTTTTGGAGGAGTTAATTATTTATAAAGTTGTCAATAAAAAATATATATTACAAGGTAACTTTATATTTAATTAAGTGATATATCTTATAAAGTCATTAAATAAAATAATGTTCTAGAGGTTGCTGGAAGGAGCAGAGAAATAATTAAAAAAAGAGGTCGACCAATTGAGGAAAAAAGAATAAATAGGCATTGAGGGCTTATTTCCTATCATCGAGATTTATTATTTATTTTTGTTGATGTGTGTTGTGGAGTGTAGGGTTTCTGCAAGTAGTTATAATTGGCCATTGAGAATGAAAACTCTCAATTGGTATGCAATTTTGAGGGTGTGAAAGATCACCTGAATTATTGCAATTGTGGGAAGGATATTTTAGTCCTTTCACTTGTGCTTAATTTCTGGTTTAGAGTTTCAAGTGGAGTTGCACTTTCACCATATCATCTTCAGCAGTCAGTCTCCAGTATCTGATCAATCTAGGTTCTTCATTTCAATTTGTAGTTGTAACAAGTTCTCAATTGTATACAGCCAGTTAGGGTTTGTTTGTAATGTGCCATGTCATAATGTTTTGATGTTGAAAATTTCCATATCATTTGTAAAAAAATTTGGTTTTCATTGAATGAATACATTGGCACTATTATTTCCTTATTTCAGCAATATAATTTAGCAATGTATTAAATTTAGAATTTTTTTTAGTGGCCTATTGGAAAGGGTCATTACAGTGGTATCAAAGAAGGTTTCTTGCCAATCTAGTAGGGTTTATCCAGCCAATTTACACATGCAACCAGCATAACTAAGAATATGGCTGAGAAATGTTCTCAAAGCCCATCCAAAAGTGTGCAAGATGATGAGACTTTATAGCATCAAGAGAGGCTTCTACAGTCAATACAGTAAAGTACACAAGCAATGATAATTATGATGCAACATTTGATTGGGGAAAATAGGAGAAATAATCATGATACTAACCAAGATGATAGGAGCATAGCAAGATCACAACATGGGACATGGTTTGGAATAGCTGACAGACCCACACGTCCTACATTTAGGGAAGAAACTCTAGCACACACACTTGATGCTATGGTAATAGATATTGTAGATGAACTTCGACAAGCAAAGAATGAGTGGGATTCATTACCAACATATGTACCAGATGGGTGGACATTTGACAGGTACCTGAACTATAGAGCTGACAGGCAGAAGCAAACAGATAAACACAGTGAGTTGCAATAGGTCACCAACAAGTTGGTATTACCCACATTTCGTGGCAGTGGAAAAATTACTGCTCATGCTTGGATTCATAAGGTGCATACTTTCCTATCTCTGAAGACTATGATAGAAATTGAAGCACTCAAGTATGCCACTTTACACTTAGACGGGGCAGCACATAATTGGTGGACACATGGCATGATCACATTGCAACACAGTCAGATAACCACTTATCATGAATTCATGGATAGATTGATAGAAAGGTTAGATAAAAAAACTCCTGAAGATTATTTCCAGGAGTTAGCCCAATTGAGATAGTCAGGAAGCTTAGAACAATTTAGATCAATGACTTCCAAAATCTTGCAGTGATGGTGCCTGACATTTCAGAATGAAAGCTAATCATTTTATTCATAGAGGGATTAATTGAACCACTCAAGGGGTGGGTAAAGGCTTTTTATCCTCCTACATTATAGGAAGCCATGAAAAAATCCTACAATATGGAACTTTCGTCTCTAGAAAACCAGTTTAGTTTGAAGGGTTCTTCATGATTTAGAGATAACAAAGGGGAATTTAGCAAGGGTAAAGAGAAGGTTGGTGACTCAAAAGAAAAGTCCATTGTACCCTTGGATAAGGAAACACTTAATGACCTACATAGGAAGAAGCTATTCTTCTTTTGCAAAGGTCCCTATGAGTTTGGTCATGAATGTCCTATGAGGCCTAAAGGGAAGGCTAACCAAGCAATGTGGGCTTATTACAAGGCTTCAGATTTAGACAGCTCAAAGCACCATGATGAGGAACCTAATGGGGTAGAGGGTGAATAGGAGACAGATAGTGCTGAGAAAAAGGAGGCTTATAGGAGGCACATCTATCTAGTATTCAAAGAGAGGGATCTTTCAGACTCTAAGGAGTCTTGGAAGGGTAGAAGGTTATTACTCTATTGGATATAGCTGGCACACATAATTTCATTGATGCACAATTTGTGGAGAGGAGTGGACTCATTACTGACGAGTTCGAAGGATTGAGAGTCAAGGTAGCTGATGGATATACTCTTTGCTATGACAGGATGGTGCGAGATCTACCTTTGCGCCTAAACAACTATGAGTTCAAGGCAGAATATCATGTGGTCAACATGGGTGACATGAACATAGTACTTGGGATATAGTCCTTACATTCTTTGAAGAAGGCTACTCTAAGACTAGAGGATATGGAGATACAGTTCAAGGTGGATGGCAGGACTCATGTGCTAAAGGCTATTCATAATGGTGATGTCAGGACTATCTCACTTAGACAGATGGAGAGATTAGCCAGGCATAATAATATAAAGTGGGTGACAATATGTGCCTTGATGCCTACCCAAGAAGAGCAGCATAAGACTAAATATTATCCAAATATTCAAAAAATTAAGAATCAAGTATGAGAAGGTTTTTAGCGAGATTCCACTCGGCAGGCCACTAGACAGAGGCATCGAGCATATTATCAAGCTAGAGGAGGGCACTAAGCCTGTCATGATGAAACCATACTCACTTCTTGCCTATTGCTACTACATACTCAATAGCTTAGGTGGCAGAGGTCTTCTTTAGGGAAATTTTTTGATTACATGGTTTGCCTCAGAGCATTGTGAGTGATAGGGATAGCCACTTCATGAGTCACTTTTGGCAAGAGGTATTTTGGTTGTGTGGTACTAAGCTTACACCTAGCACTAGTTATCACCCACAAACTGATGGTCAAACAGAGATTGTAAAAAAATGGGTGGAAGGGTATTTGAGGAATTATGTGGCAAATCAACAGCAAGCTTGGATCCAATGGATATATCTCTATTAGTATTGTTCTAATACTACATACCATATGACTATACAAATGACACCCTTCATGGCACTTTACAGTTATGGGGCACCTAGTTTCTTATATTTTTTTTTGGGAGATAGTCGAGTACCCCGTGTAGGTGAACTATTATAGGAAAGTAAGGATATAGTTGCTACTCTCATAGACAACATTGCTAGAGCTCAGAACCAGCAAAACTAGCATGCAGACAAGAAGAGGACTAAGTGTAGCTTTGAGGTAAATGATATGGTTCACCTCATATTGTAGCCATTTAATCAGTGCACTCTCAAGAAGAGTGGTGTAGAGAAACTCAAGCCATGCTATTATGGACCATTTAAGATCATCAGGTGAGTTGGTCAGGTGGCTTATGAGTTGGAGCTTCCTACAGATAGTAGAGTGCACAATGTGTTTCATGTATCATGCCTCAAAAAAGCATTGGGTCAAAATGTGATGCCTTCTACAGTATTACCTCCCTTGGATGATGAGGGAAAATTGATCTTAGTGCCAGAATCCATTCTAGATAGTAGAGAGAAGTAGCTTTGCAGGAGAGTAATCAGAGAGTATCTAGTTAAGTGGAAAGATTTACCTATTGAAGATGCTACTTGGGAGGGAGAAGTGATTTTGCAGCATCCAACATTAAGATTGCTTGAGGCCAAGTAATTTTAGGGGGGCAGTCCTGTAATGTCCCCATTTTGGAGGAGTTAATTATTTATCAAGTTATCAATAAAAATATATATTACAAGGTAACTTTATATTTAATTAAGTGATATATCTTATAAATTCATTAAATAAATAATGTTCTAGAGGTTTCTAGAAGGAGCAGAGAAATAATTAAAAAAAGAGGCCAACCTATCAATGAAAAAAGAATAAATAGGCATTGAGGGCTCATTGCCTATCATTGAGATTTATTATTGATTTTTGCTGATGTGCGTTGTGGAGCCTAGGTTTTCTAGAAGTAATCACAATTGGCCATTGAGAATGAAAACTCTCAATTGGTATGCAATTTTGAGGGTGTGAAAGATCACTTGAATTATTGCAGCTATGGGAAGGATATTTCAATCCTTTCACTTGTGCTTAATTGCTAGTTTGGAGTTTCAAGTGGAGTTGCACTTTCACCATATCATCTTCAGTAGTCAGTGTCTAGTATCTAATCAATCCAGGTTCTTCATTTCAGTTTGTAGTTGTAACAAGTTCTCAATTGTATATAGCCAATTAGGGTTTGTCTGTAATGTGCCATGTCATAATGTTTTGGTGCTAAAAATTTCCATATCATTTGTAAAAACATTTAGTTTTCATTGAATGAATACATTGGCACTATTATTTCCTTATTTCAAAAATATACTTTAGCGGTGTATTAAATTTAGGGATTTGTTTAGTGGCCTATTGGAAAGGGTCATTATAGATCCAAAACATTCATCACCTCCAAATAGATATTTTCAACAATCATCCTCCTAGCCACACCATATGCAGAAATAGGATGACCCAAAATTTGTATTATAGGTTGGAATAAGTCAAACACCACCCTGTCATCATGAACGTGACTATTAGTCCAATCATCTACTCCTAGTAGCATGACTATTGTATCCTTCTTCTGCTCATTGGCCTACTTGAAGATCTTGGCCACTTGAGTTTCTAGCACCTCCTCCACCACTGCAACCTGCGCATGCCTACATTCAATTCCCAAGAATGCCATTTGATTTGAGATATAAAAAAATAGAGGCCCAAATAAATAGAAAAAATTGTGACGATCTCCTATCAGTCCGAGTAGTACTGCTAGAATACTACAAAAGATCTGAGAGAAAGATTATTCAAATCTAAGGATGATAGAAACAACACAAAAAATTCATGAGAACACCTTTGACCATATACAAGGGGACTCTTTCAAATTCTAACCAATGCCTTTACTAACAAACACCCATATACCTTCTTACATAATTTCTAGCAAACTCTATGGCATGCGATCTCCACTCATCAAATCTGCCTCATCATTTCATTCAATCCCCACATTTTCAAGGAAGTCAGTAGACCTGTTACCCTCTTGAAAAATATGCTAGAGAAATTGTCGAAAGACAAAAGGTGATTTGAGATAAAGTCTCTACCAATACTTATGAGGATAACTAATCAATACTTTTCATGGGTCAAAGAAAGGAAAAGGAAGGATTAGAAAGTATGTAAAGATAAATTCCTCTTTTAAAATTTATCTTAGTAATTTAAAATCTACTCTTGTGATATTTTTATTTTAATTTTTCAACTATCTAATCCCAAACTTAAATTGTTGTTGCATGATTTTTTACCAATTCATAAGGAGATAGTATGGAATTACTTGAGAACAAGCAATTTTGGGAAGGGTGGACTATAATGTCCCCATTTCAAAGATTGATTTTAATAATAGAGTTACTATAAGGAATAAATAAATATATTTTGATTTAATTCTAATTGAATTCAATAAAGTTAAAAGAAAAAAAAATCTATTTCTAAGACTAAATTTAATAAATAACAATAATAATAAATAAGTATTATAATCAAATTCAAATATCAAATAAAAGACATTCAATTCCAACTCACTACACACAAAGCCTCTAGTTAGAGAGTTTGTAAGAATCAACAAGTGAAGGTTAAATCTCAACTCAAATGAGACATTTTAAGGGAAGATATTAGATGAGTTGAAAACAATAAAAATAAGAGCATAAAGTATTGAAGACATATCAAAATTTATTCATAAGAGAAAATAGGGAAAAGACTCTCAGGGATTGCAACACACAACCATTAGAATTTTATATATAGTGAAAATGATTTTTATAGCCAATCTAATATGAAGAGAATGTAGTCACCAAATAATGAATTCATGTCAGTAAAACTATATCTACTCAGCCAACGAGTAAGGATATACAAACATTAGTGAACAAAAGGAATGAAAAGAGTATTGAATAAAAATAGATATTATTAATTACAAAAAATTATAATCAAAATCACACATGATTCATGAATAATCATATATGTATAATAAAAAAATCAGAAATAGTACCCTCAAAAATCAAAGAATATCCTATTAATCTCTTTCATATATATCTAAGTTTTCAAAGTGGTAAATCTAAAAATTTGGTCTATTATCAAGATTAGTTGTACATGTCGAATGAAGTATTGTAGAAGGTGCAAGCTCAACTACCTAACTATGTCTAAGGCATTTGCACACTGGAGGTATACTCTACCTACTAGGTTACCTACATACACATAGCCATAAGATCAAGACCCTTGAACTACTCACTCTAATGAATAGGTAGTTCTGGTTTCTAATTTTTTTTTATGTAGTTGTATTCCTATAACCACTAGTGAGCTTTACTCACCTAATACATCTCTTCAACATAATATACCCACTCAGATGAATCATGCAATTTTCTATAATTACAATACCATAATACCCTAGTGTAACCTTTTTGTTGTAGTTTATAGTTAATGTAAGGTTGACCTAACTCACTTCTTATATAGTTATGCTTAAAAGCTTGTGACAATAGTCAATGGGTCTAATTAGACTAGTCAAGTTAATGTTGAAACACATATTTTAGCCTTCTATTTTTTATAGCCAGGTACACTAGGTAATGTCATGTTTAGAGTTAATGTCATTGTGGTTTAGAGGTAATTTTTATGGTTTAGAGCACAATGTCATTGTGGCAGTTACAATAACTTCAGTGAAGAGTTGAGTGTAAAGAGTTACTACCCTGAACCTATGCTACAAATTCTTGGGTGCCAAAGGACTTTACTCAAACCATTGGTGACAATACCCATGGCCATGCTACATATTGAGTGAGTTTTATTATTATTTTATTGTGCCAAGATCTCTTTGTTTGTATACATACATACATAAATACATACACACACACACACACACACATACACACATATACATATACATATGTACATACATACATATACATAGATCACAAGGGCATGCCAATCAAATGAAGCAATCACAAAGGCATGTTAACGAAATCTTAGATCTCCACTAATCACCACAATCCAAAAGATCTCTCTATACACATACATAAATACATATACATACATACATATATACATACATACATATACATACATGCATATATATACACATACATACATACATACATACATCTACATATGCAATTTTATCACCTTGGAAAATTGTATTTGATCCTGCTAGCTAGGAACAACTAATTGTTCATTTTATTGTACCTAATTTGATGACAATTCTACAAGAATTTATAATCAACCTAGCTAATAAGAAACTATACCAATTTAACTAGGTTATGGCTTGTTTCTTTCTAAAAATATCTGTTGTGATATTTTTTCTAAAATTTCTTGTGAACTCTACCCATTTTTCATGGTTTGCATTATTCTTGTGTAGGTTCTTGAGCTAAGTCACTTAGCACGGGTTGAGTGAGTTTTATTGTCTTATTCTTTGAATTTTGGGATATGGGCATTATTTTTTCATTGGCTTTGTTCAAGTCCTAATTTAAGGAAGTAACAAACTGGGTTTTAGGGTGGAAAAGACTATATAATGAAGAGGAAACTTGAAAACTTGAATGTTGAAATGAAAGCTATCAAGGATCAGACACCTATGATAGAGTTACAACACAATGTAAAGTTGATTTTAGATATAAATAGAAAAAAAAACATGACATAGATCATTCACCATTTGTTTTTATTGTGGAGAGCTTGTGAAAAATAAACCTCAAGTAGAAATAACAATTGCATGCAAATATAAACAATATCAAAAAATATTGAATTGCATAGAAGAGAACACAAGACACCAAGATTTAACATGATTCACCGAAACCCTGGCCTATGTCCACCAAGCAACAAGTCTAATATTATTATGATCTAGTGATTACAACCTAATTACAATCTGTAATCCCTTACAACTCAATATTGCCATAAGAAACAATTTTTGCATCATCCACATTGAAATAATCTCTAACCCTAAACCCTTTTATAAAAGTACTTTTTTTTTTCTTTAGGGTTAAATTAGTTACAACATGTAAGCCATAAAATGTTGATATAGTAGTCCCAAAAGAAAAAATTGGGGGCTCCACCCCTGAACCCTTGACAGCCATGGCTTAGCAGCCCTAGTTGTATTGGGGGCTACTACCCAAAACCCCCCACCCTGAAACCCACCAAGGAATTATGGAGTATGTACAGTACTTCCCTGATCAGTCACCACAATATAATAGAGTTGTTTACGAAAGAGGGTGGAGAGCTCTGAACATTGGTGGATATTTCATTTTTGTGCCCTTTTGATCACTGCATTTGGTTTTCGTGCCCTTATGATCTTTGCATTGTGTTGTCATACCCTTGGTGGAGATCAGTGGAGATCTAGGATTTCATTGTCATGCCCTTGTGATCTCCTTTCCCTTGCTCTATGATTTTGATGTGATATTGTGCCCTTGTGATCTTTGTGCCCTTTACAGCTCACTACAACATTTGCGGTCAAATTGTGATGGCAATTTGCAATGGAAATATAATCTGTGGTGTTTAGACCCAAATGTAGTAGTGCTTGCTCTGTGATTTTCTTCAAGGGGAGAAGAGGTGCCTATGTAAATGTTCTTTTCTTTTCCTTCTAAACATGTATCTATTTATATTTCCCCCCGCAAATGATCACAAGGGCATGGCAACACGATGAAAAGATACATACATACATACATACATACATACATACATACATATACACATACATGCATGCATGCATGTATGCATACATACATACATGCATACATATGTATATGCAATTTTATCACCTTGGAAAACTATATTTGATCTTTATTCAATCACCAAGAGATAATATAATTTATATGTACAAATTTTTGCATACTTAGTATGGTATGAATAGTTTTGATTGATTTCTTCTAGGGAGAGTGAATCTACTCATCATGATGATGAATCCATCTATTGGGTCTTTAGAGGAGAGAGTCTTATAGAAGATTAGATGGTGGGGTAGGAGGAAGATGGTTGTGTGAATGGCTGATCAGGCAAGTTGCAAAAAATTAGGGTGTTAGTTGCAAGTAGTTTCATTAATTTGATAAGGGAATCAACTTTGAAAGCAGGATGATCGAAATTGGCATGTCCATCCTTATGATAGATGTCTCTATCGCATAATAGAAACTTACCTCAAATAACAAGAAAAAAATTATTAAACATATGGAAAATCAGAAGAACATTCACCTATAATATTTTTGAAGGACAAAAATAGAATAAAAACATGATTTGGTAGAAAAAGCCATGAGCTATGTGGCTCCTCATTGTGGCTATCCCATTGTCTAGTAGTGGAAACTATTCATGTTGAATATGAAGATCTTGGAATTAAAAAAGATAACTATTAGAGATCTATATTTGTGTTTTGGTGATAACAAATATATAGTCTCTAATTTTAAGAAAAATAATAGTCTTAAATGTATATGATTAAATAAGTTAAATAAGAGTATTAGTTGTAGCTATATAATTCAAGTATTACTAAGTATGTTAAACAAAATGTTCAATAAAACAAGTATGAAGTACCATAAATAAATCATCTGCTCAATCCTATTATGACTTAATGTGAATGCATCTGATCATTACCTGGATGATATTAAGCATGAGATTTTTACTCAATCACCAAGAGATAATATAATTTGTAAGTAAACATTTTTGCATACTTAATTTGGTATGAATAAATTTGATTAAATGCAAGGATAATTATTTGTGTGAATTGAAGACATGAATGATTAATTTAATTTAGCATAAGTACTATGCAAGTGTGTGTATACATGTAAAATAGTTCACATAGTGAACTAATTTACATACATACATGCACATATATATACAATCATCATAATCAATTATCCTTGAATCTGACCAAAGCTATTATATATGAGCTAGAGATACATGTTTAGAAGGAAAAGAAAAGAACATTTACATATGTACCTCTTCTCCCCTTGAAGAAAATTGCAGAGCTAGGGAACAAAGATCACAATGGAACTACAAAAAAATTCTAGATCTCCATTGATCTCCACCAATGTTCAGAGCTCTCCACCCTCGTTCAGAGCTTTCCACCGTCTTTCCCATGTAGCTCTCTAGAATCAATCAAAATAAATGGGGAATGATTAATGTCATGTTTTTTTTTTTTTTTTTTTTAATAATCCATAATCCACAATCTATGAGATCTCTCTACATATAGACATACATACATACATACATAAAAACACAAATACACACACACACACACACACACACACACACACACACACACACACACACATGAAAATAACAATGCACTTTCTAAGAGTTTACGATTGTTCAACAAAATTAATGGTTTACAAGAAAAGACATCTAAAGAATTGTTAGCTCATAAGCAAGAACATGGTGTTGAAACAGTATGAAAAGTGCTTGAGATGAGAGGTCTACAAGTGAGGGTGTTGATCAATGTTGAAAACTTGAATTTGTTGAAATGAAAGCTATCGATGATCAAACACATATGCTAGAGTTACAACACACTTTAAAGTTGATTTTAGATAAGGTAGAGGAAATTTTTTAGAAGTTTGATAATCAAAATTTAAGGCACAAGAGCAAAGGAGAAGGAGCGACTTTAGAAAGAGAATGAGAAGGAGCGATTTTACAAAGAGATTCAATGATAGAAACAACAACTAGACAAAAAAAGTATATTATGGGAGCCACTAGATAGAATCCAAGAAAGTGTTGCGGTAGGTACTATGACATTGGAATCACTTGTAAGTTTCTTTGAGAATTTGCAGTCCAAATATCAAATGCTTATAAGAGTGTTTCAAGGTTGCAAACCACTTCAATATCCTTTGCAAGGTTTAGAGGTAATGTCATTGTAGCAGAGGCTTTTGCAAGGGAATAAGCCTCATGATTATGGCTAGTTTCTTTCTAAAAGTATCTGCTATGATATGTTCTTGTAAAATCTCTTGCGAACTCTACCCATTTTTCCTAGTCTGCATTATTATTGTGGAGGATCTTGACATAAGTCACTTAGCACGGGTTGAGTGAGTTTTACTTTTTAATTATTTGGATTATGGAATATATTTGTAGCTAGATCAATTTTTTTGTTGTGCAACTAATATGTAATAAGCACCTTAAAAAAGATATCTAGATATACATGTTCAAAAGGAGATATAAAAAGATACCTATTTAGAAGGAAAAGAAACCAACATTTACATACCCTTGAAGAAAATCATAGAGCTAGGGCATGGAAACAAAATTGTAGAGAAAAGGCACAACATGGTAACAAAATTGCAGAGCAAGGGCACAATAATGAAACAAAGAGATCACAAGGGCATGTCAACCAAATCGCAAAGCAAGGGCACAACAATGAAATTTAGAGATATATCATAGGAAAGAAATGCACCAAACACATATTCATAATCAAGAGGCTCATTCCCTTGTAGATTCCCTAACCTAGTTAGATATATGTATATATCAACCCAACTAATCAGCAACTAGACCCATTTAATTGGTTATGGATTATTTCTTTCTAAAATATCTGCTATGATATGTTTTTGTGAAATTTCTTGTGAACTCGACCCATTTTTCGTGGTCTGTATTATTTTTGTGTAGGATCTTGAGGTAAGTCACTTAGCGTAGGTTAAGTGAGTTTTATTGTTTTATTATTTGGATTCTAGAATATGTATTCAACTGGATCATATATGTAATAAGCAACTTGAAAAAGATCTCTTTAAATATATAAAGAGATACATGTTTAGAAGGAAATATAAAGACATACATGTTTATGAGGAAAAGAAAAGAAAAATTTACATACATACCCCTTCTCACCCTTCAAGAAAATCATAGAGCTAGGGCACGTAGATCACAAAGGCACAACACGACAATGAAATCACAAAGAAAGGGCATGACATAACAATGAAATCACAAAGCAAGGGCACAACATGATAACGAAATCATAGAGCAAGGGTATGAAAATGAAATGAAAAGATCAAGAGGGCACATCAACCAAATGCACTGATCACAAGGGCACTATGATAAACTTCATACCTCTCCACCTCTTTTAGGCGCAACTCTCTTCAAAATCAAAACAAATAGAAAATGATTGTCATGTTTCTTTTTCTTTTTTTATCCTCATGAGGCCATCGCAATTATGACACCAATGTTAGTATTATGACATTTTTGGGGACTTGCAAAAAAAGAACATGAACATTACCACAAATTGCACTATCATCACAAATTGTCATCACAATTTGACCCCAAATGTTGTACTGGTCATAGGGATGCCTCATAAAAAAAAATTCTTGAGAAGTGATCTTGAAATAGATTTGAAATATCAATAAAAATTATTATAGTAAATTGTTCAGATGCATGCTACTATGCCCTGTCAATGATATTTCAAAATATTAAATTGTCTACATATTATATTTTGTAAATTAATCAATTGAATTATTTCACTTTAAACATACTTAATACAATATAAAATAGTGTACTTATGAAGCTTATAGTTGATTAAATTTGTATAGTCACAATTTTTTATAATATGCTTTTCAATATTTTTATGATAGGTTGTTTATTCGTCTAGTATATCAAGTTTTCTTTCAAAATTCTACCCCTTCTATAGCTTGTGATTGCATATACAACATGTTTGAGAATATTGGAGCATTGATCATTACATTTTTCCATAAAAATGATAGTTAATTTTCCTCCAAAATAAATATTGTGAAAGTTGTTATTTTCAATTGTTAATTATCATTTGTTTGTTTCATTTTAATTTTTAATATATATCCTCTTTTTGTAATTTTTTCCCTTTTCAGTTCTATTTTAAAGAATGCCAACTACCAACAAAACATTCTGTGTATTTATTTTTTCATATTTGAATCAATATTTTTTATATACCATTATATAAATATGAGATGGTTCAATTTAACAAAATAAATGTCCTTATATGTATATATGTATACATACATGTCAATGCATTGAATGAATTTGAAGGGAACATTTTTGAGAAATTTGAATAGCAATATCTACATCTAAATTTAGAATCACTTAATGGTTCATCATCAAGTTGTTTTAGGCAACTTAGGTTGCGAACATTATAAAACACTAATCTTCAAGCTAAATCAAGATAGGTGATAAAGAGATGCCAATGTAAACATTTCCATCCAATTCTCTCCAAAACAATTTCGATAAATTCCTTAATAACCTAGATTGTAAAAACTTATTGCTTCATACTAAAATCGAATATTTAAAACATGTTGAATTAGTTTCTCTTTATGTAGTTGGTCATTTTGGGTATGTTACTTTAAGATTCAAAGTGGTGAATTAAACCTTTTTTTTATGAGGGTACTATGCCTACTGCTTATTTGATTTTCCAAACAAAAAATTCACATTTCTTTGAATTAGGAATTAATGGACAATCTTGAAGAAGCAAACAATAAGCTTATATAGGCTTACAAGAAAATCACAAGACTTTTGTTTGAGAATTTCTTATATACATGCCAAAAAAATGATGTTGAGAAGAAGTTAAATTTTATCAAAGATGAGACCATAAAAGAACTTGAAATTTTAGTGGAAGGAAAGAAGTTAATTTTAGTCATAAATGATAGCTCTAAAGAAAATTATATAAGGAGAATTCTATCTTTCCAATAATTTAACATAATAATAATAAATATTTTGCAAAATATTGATGAATTAACATGTTTTCCTTTTAAACTCTTTCGATGAGAACTATATTATATGTTTCGTAGGTTACCATCATAATATGAATTTTGTCATGCCTCGCCAGGGAACCCAAAACCCAAAAGAAATTAACCTAAAGTTTCACTAAGTT